>VZTX01010332.1:1416610-1719491 GCA_013400915.1 Pardalotus punctatus | reverse complement strand
GGCCCCACCGCGTCCCTGGAGAGGCTTCCGGAGTCTGCGGCGAGTCCTGTGGGCGGCCCTGTGGGCCGGTAGCGGCGGCGAGCCGACCTGGCATTTAAAGGCTGCTACGCGTCCTCCCTTATGGGTTCGCGACCTTCTGGGCCTTCCCGGCAAGGCGGCTGCGGGGCAGGGGCAGCGGGGCCGGCAGTGCCGGGGCTCCGCAGTGTGGGCGGGTGGGTGAAGCGCGGTCCGCGTGTGGAGCAGGTGCGAGGTGCCGCCGCCTGAGAGTGCCCGAGGTGTTCAGAGTGGTTTTGTCTTTGACGTCATCTCTTTTTCGCAGCCCTAAGCACTGATGGTATCGCAGAGAGTTGGATGTACTAAAGTCTCCGTTTGTGGATGACCATTTAATGTGATGCAGGAAAGCCTCCTTACTTTAAGGTGTTTCTTTTGCACGCAGTTAAAGAGTATATTATTTCATAAAACCTTCAGTTCTGTTCAGACACTTTTTCACCATAAAGTAATGTAACTTAGAGTAGCATTATCGTACTTTTGAAATTTGTGAGTAGTATTCCCTCCCTATGCAGCATGAAGGTGTAGAGAAGGAAAGCCTCTGGCTGCTCCCTGGTGTTAGGTATCCCCATGATCTCTTGGAAGGAACAAGAAGATCCCTTTTGTTAGGTTGTACAAATTACATGTGGCCCTTGTCAGAAACCCAGATGCAACAATTTGATAGGAGCTTGAATAGGAGCATTTTTCTGCAAAGGTACAGAGAAGTAATCTTAGTTTCCTAGCTGCAGAGTTCTACAAAATAGGTGTTTTGATAGGAGTCACTATATAAGATTTCTTTCAGCATTTCCTGTGCTCTGGTGGTTTTGTTACAGCATGTACTGACTTCAAGTAATTTTGTTATTGAAGCAGGTGGAATTGATAAGGTGTTACTGTAAGTTAAGGGCTTTCTGAGATCTCAGTGCATGACCTTTTAAGTCTTTGCCATAGTGTGTACTTCTGTCTTCCCTTCAGTGTTTTACTTAACTTCATTAGTGTATAATATCTTCCATTTGTTTTCAGCCGAAGTTACGAAAACCTCAAGGAGGGAAGCAAGAGAAAAAAGTTATCCATCCATACAGCAGAAAAGCTGCACAGCTTGCAAGGGAAGCACACAAACAGGAAAAGAAAGAAAAGTAAGTTGACTGCAAAGTCTCTGGATAGACCAGAGAATATTATCACAAAGGATACTTTTTGTTTGTGGTAGTGGAAAGGGGACTGTTATGCTGGTAGAGCCATAAGATAACAGAAAGGCCTGTTTAACTTAGTACTGCTGCTGTGCCATGGAAAGTGACAGGTTTATATTCGTTAAATCAGGTATACAAAGTATGTAGTTCTGCTCTTCACTTTGGGTATTGTCCTTACAAGATTAGATTTCTTGCCTTTGATAATCTGAATAGCATGATGCTGGTGATTTCACGTGAAGGTGGGTCACCTAGTTTGGCCTTACTTCAGTGAGTTCAGTAAGAATCCTGCTTGGGATCTAGCTACTTCTGCTGAAATGCTGAACTAGAAGAGAAATAGAAATATTAAAAATATAATAGAAAGAAAAGTCAGAAACCTTCCTTCAGAAGAGAGACTTCTGAATAAAATGGAATAGTTAACTCCTTTTGGTGGTTTTCTGCTGTTCCATGGCAACTTTGTTCGTCTACTTTTAAGTTTTACTTCCCTCTCCCACAAAGGGAAAAGACAGCTGGTGAAGACTGGCCTTTTTTTTACATTGTCTCAGCTTGCTCATTGTTATGCTGTGACTGTTTATTTAGAAAGTTACTAAAGCTAACTTAAAGCATTTTCTGTCAAAGTATAGTATAGCACTGTATAATCATATAAATTACAGTGTCTGGATAGACCATTTGAGCTGAGCCCAAATACTCATTTGTCTGAAGGTGTTAAATTGGAAGCTCCTGGTCCAGAGACTGTGCAGTTTTATTGTTGGGATCGATTACAGCCTTATCCACAGCAGTTGTACTGTTGATTTAACTAGAAGGGGGGCCTTTGCTACCACAGTGGGGTCTTGTAGCCTCCAGCAGAGCAGTTGCAAGAATTTGAAAGTGGAGTGTGGGAAACAAGAAGTTTTCCCTGCTGCTTCATATTTAGGCTGTGCTTTCTGACTATTGATTGTAAGTTTTTATTGTAGATTATTTTCCTATTGATAAATTGACCACTTTGTCCTCTACCTTTCTCACCTTATGTCAAAACAGCCACTCAGAGCTCTTAATCACAAAAGATGACTTAATCTTACTTGATGCTCAGTGTTTGCATTTGTGACTTTGCCATACAGAAAAACATGCTCAAGAAAACTTAGTGAAGGAGCAATACTTACTAATTATGCATTGTGACATGACACATTCAGATCTTTTAGTGACGGTCTTGTGTGAGTTACACTGATACAGACACCTGTGCTGATGTTTCTTCTTGGAGTGCTATTTTTGGTTCCTCTTGCAACAGCAAAAAGTTTAAGCTGAGGTAGACAATATCCGCTGCTCTCCCCTCACCATCCAGGCGGTTGGTTCCTCTTAGGAGGCAATCAGGTTGGTCAGACATGACTTACCTTTAGTAAATCCGTGCTGACTACTCCTGATCACCTCCTTGTCCTCCATGTGTGTAGAGATGGCCTCCAGAATGAGGTGCTCCATTGCCTTTGCAGGGATTGAGGTGGGGCTGACTGGCCAGTAGTTCCCTGGCTTTTCCTTGCCCTCTTTGAAGACTGGGTGATATTTGTTTTCTTCCAGTTCTCAGGCACCTCTCTTCACCACCACAACTTTTCAAAGATGATCATGAGCAATCTGTCTGTGGTGTCTGCCAGCTCTCTCAGCACTCATGAATGCATCCCAGGGCTTAGTGGATGTCAAGTTTGCCTGGGTGTTCTCTAACCCAATCCTATTTGACCAAGGGAAAGTCTTCCTTCTAACATTACTTAACCCTGGTCTACTGGGTCAGAGTTTCCTGACAGCTGCTCTTGGCAGTGAAGGCCCATGCAAAGAAAGTGTTCGGTATTTCTGCCTTCTCTGTGTCCTCTGTTACCAGGGTCTCCCTCAATTCAGGGACAGGCCTACATTACCCTTAGTTTTCCTTTGGTTGCTGATGTATTTGAAGAAGCCCTATCCTTGCTATTACAATCTAGGCTGATTGTAAAAGATGTAACCTTTCATTTTGCATAGGGAAACTATTCCACCGAGAATAGTGCATCAGTTTTGACCATCCAAAGCCTATTATGATAGCAAAATGATCTTAAATGTTGTATCCTTGTGTCTTATAAATATGATTTTTAGATCTTATGCTTCTGGGACCTGAAAAGTTAACTAACATTGTTCATAGATCTGCAGTTTATAGATCACTTTTGTTGTGATGTTCAAAAAATACATCTAAAAATCAATTGCATTAAAAACATCCTCCAATTGTCTATATTCTATTTGCTGTATTGTCTTGGCTTGAAGAGCAGTTTAATTTGAAAGACATGAATAATGTTGATTTTTTTCCCCTAGTGTGTTTAAAATACTTGTTAAGGGTTCCAGTTTCTTTTGAATCTCTTGTCTAAATGATTGGCTTGGTAAATTTTCAGGATTTTAAAAAATATTGGGAATTAAACACATTAAGCTTTTTAATGTAATTACTTACAGTTTCTGTAATATGATGGTGAGGTTTGGATTAATTTTGCGTAACTCTGAAGAAGACAAGATAAATTTCTGATGTTGTGGATGGAGGAAAGCTTTCCACTCCTACACTCTGGGGAAAAAGAAATAGCTCACACCCGTTTTGTTCTTCCGCATTGCTTCTGCAGTTCTATTAAATATCTTTAAACAATTTTCCAAATTGCTTCTATTGAATGACAGCCCTATTCCCTGGTTCGAAGGTTAATACATCTTTTGTTGGTAAATAGGAGAAGCTGCCTTGTAATCTCTACAGAATTTCCTTTCTTAGTCCCATTAGAAATCTGGTACTTTTTTACTTGCTTGTTATTGTATTGCAGTAAGTTGTCTGAAGTATGAATAGGACACAAAACTGGAAGCAGAATGCTCAATATGATCTCACCAGGCCTGGGTAAAGGGCATAATTTCTCTGTACAGGCTAGTGCACTTCTGCAGAATGGAGAAACTGGGTTAGAGGAGTCAGTGAGTGCAGGAAGGCCATAGAGTTCATCTGTATTATTTTATTTAGGTTGTGGATTTCCTTGCCAGAAGATGCTCTAATTGGGGCCGGCTAAATTTATGCAGTAATACTTTTTGAATATACGTGTGTTTTATCTGTTGATTACTGTTTAATACAAAGGTATTACCTTGGGTGCAGAACCCTTGAATGGCATGTTTTACTGGAGGGTGAGAATGTCTTTTGTAGAAGTATCAGTCAGTGTGTTTGGTTTTGTGTGGTTTGTTTATTTTTGTTTTGCTTGTTTTGGTTTTGGTTGCTTTTTGTTATTTTTTCTTCCGTTTAGTACTTGTCTGGAGACAGGATTCAGGACTGGAGACAGTTTGGGCTTCTGTTTACTTAATAACATTCCTATAGGCTAGAGAAGAAGAAATAACTAGTATGAATGTTCCTGTTTATGTTATACAGGAAGGACAGTTGCATTAAGTTATGAGATGCATATTCAAGTATCTTTTGCCTAGATGAGATAATAAAAAGGGGTAGGCATTATCCACAAAGAATTTCAATACTTAAAATGCAGCACTGAGAAAAACAAGGGAGAAATTTGGCAATAAGTTGCAGAAGTCTTTTACGGCCTCCGTTGTCCACTCTTCACTGCAAGCATTCTTAACAAAATATGACAGCAGTAATAAGTTTACTGTCCAGAAACTGTGACTGCATTACAAAAGACCAATCTTAACCATAATAAGAGGAGACAGACCAATTGCTTGTAGAAAATTGACTGCAATCTTAAGTTATCTTGTTCACTTGAATTACACCTTTTTCTTGCCTGCATCCCTCTCCTCTCAGTTCTCTTCAAGGTCTAATGAGCAGCAACAACTTCTAGTGTATTACTACCAGTTTATTCTCTCTTAATCTACATGTGAATCCTTATTCCTTTAGGCAGCTTGTTTGCTCTGTTAAATAATTACAAGGCTGTTCTTATGAGACAGCATTAGCTGCTCCACTGGCAGTAGTAGAACACTGACTTTCCTACACTTTAGGAAACCAGACCATAGTGGAAATTCTTGGAAGTGCTGTAGTACCGATGTACCAACACCAGTCATGTTTTGCCTGCAACTGCAGAAATACCTATCTGGTTTTGGTAGCTAAAGCTAATCTAACACTGGATTTTTTTTTCTGTCATTTTCCCTCCTGAGTCAAAATAGACCCTTTCTATTGTGCATGCATTATAAATTTCTGAGGAGTCAGTGCATTTTCATTGTAAATAAGCCACTCTAATACTGACATGCTCTGGGATGTGAGAGCAAAGGAGTTTTTACAGGGATGGGGGCATGAACTGACCCTTTGAGAGTAAGCAATAACCTTAAAATATCTCCTGGTAGAGCTCTTTGTTTGCTTTTCCTTAGGTTTTCCCCTCTCTAACCTCTTAATCTCGCTTGACCCACTATGCTTCTACTTGCATTGCTTGCAGCTTTGTGACATGCTCTTGCAGATTGTTCATGAGGAACTGAAAAACTGTTAGTTTTTAAAATAATTTCTTTTTCTTACAGAAATAAATGAACCGCAAAAAAAAAAGCAAAATGTTTAATTCTTGTAGGGTTATTTTCATATGGAAGTATCCTAAAATGCTTTACCAAGCTAACAAAAATGGACACGTGTATGGAGAATTATGAAAGGTATTTAGCAGTCTGAAACAATGAAATATGTCTTATCAGTCATTAATTTTTATTTTATTTTTTTTCTTAGTGAAAAGCCCATCTTAATTTTCATAGCTGTAGATGGCATTTGTATGTGTAGGATATTATGGGGAAAAATACTCAGTTTGTAAATTGATTTGGGAAATACTTACTTGTTGGAATTTAGAGTAGAACAGTTGAATACATTATCTGAGATAAAAAGCTGCTGAAGGACCATGTCGAATTTACTTTTTAGTTACTTAGTAAACATCAAGAAAACCACTAATCGTTCTTATTAATAATCAGTGCTTAAGCAGAGTATTTCTGGGAGGCGGTTGAAGATGAAAATCATCAAGAAACAGCAGCCTGCCACAAGATTGTGTCCCTGTCCTTACACTCTCCTTCCCCTGAGCAAAAGCTATTACTCATTGTGTGGAAGGAGATGAGAAGTTCTTTTGACTCACCTGATTTGATTAGCCTCCCTGCTAATGCTATTGTCTTCCAGCAGTCAGTGAGGTGAGGTTTTTATGAAAAGTACAATAACATAACATCTCAGCCTGTTATTCCTTCTTTCTTCTAGTGAAATTAGTTGTGTGCACCAGGGGACTAAAGGTTTTTCTTCCAGAAGAAAATGGTGGTTCTATACTTTGCTGCTTTGATAAATAAATGATTTAGTGACCCTAGCCGGTGCAAGTGGTAGTTTGTAGTGTTTTAGAACATAGATGCATGCCACGATTCTGTTTGGGCAGCTTTTCTAGATGCCGTCATAGTTTTCTCCATGGCAAAGCTTTGCAAACAGGCTTGTCTGGTGGTATTGCCATGCAGGGTTCCCAGCAGGAGCTGCTGGTGTGGAGTTCCATGGGCTGGAGTATGTGTCCTTTTCTTGGAAGCTATTACCATCCAAAGCTCCCTGCTGTCAGTGCTCTGAGGATAAAAGCCTGCCCAGCTTTTATTGAAGTCTTTTTCTACAGATGCTGGGGTGTCCATAGAAGTAAAAATTTCCTTAATATGTTAGTAGAATTCTTAGCAGCTCACACATGCTGTGCATTTGCTTTTACATGGCTTTTAGACACTCTGCAGAGGATAAAGTACTTCATGAAAAAGCTAATCTTTATTTAAATAATGTAGGTTTGCAGAAAAGTGACACAAGTATGTTTGTCTCTGGAAAGTAGGGGTTTATGTTTCGATCCCAATTTTTGTGATAGGTGACAGACTTTTGTGCTCTGAATTAGTTCAGTTAGCTCTAAAATGCACATTAAATTTTATAGAGTAAAAGGAATTTAATAAAGGAGCACAGTAGCTTTGAACTGTGATGAATTTTACCATTATTCTTTGTCAGTTATACCCTTTATGATTTACTTAATACATTACCAATTTTTCTTAATAATAATAATAATAACAATAATAGTAAGTCAATTTTATCAGAGGTCCTTGGAGATGTATACTGAATATGCATGGCTAAGATAATTTTTCCAGTGACAAATTTCATACTTACCCCAATAATGTCTT
Organism: Pardalotus punctatus; assembly: GCA_013400915.1. Classification (NCBI taxonomy): domain Eukaryota; kingdom Metazoa; phylum Chordata; class Aves; order Passeriformes; family Pardalotidae; genus Pardalotus; species Pardalotus punctatus. The sequence continues at coordinate 1,712,193 of VZTX01010332.1, read as the reverse complement.
GTTTTCCTTTCTGGAAACAACAGAACATTGCAACATCCTTTGATGCAGATGGAATCTGACACCTCGAGGAGAAAAGAGCATGAAGCACAGGATTTCCTATTAGAGAACTTGTCTTTTTTGAGAACTCCTAATTACAGTGAAAATGAATCTCAAACAGAATTGTGTACACACATCCCATAGAGTACAGCAGACCTTGAGTATCCTGCCAGAGATTGAAGTGAAGTTAAAAGTACTATGCGATAGACTTGGAGTTTTTTTCATCTTCTTTAATAAAGTAGTTAATTTTGGTTTCTTAACATTTACTGTTCACTAGACACAAATTTTAATTATTACAAGTTTTTAGGTAATAGGATGGTATTTTTCACAGTGCATACTTAATTTGCAAGAATGCAGTGCGGTGAAATCTCCAAACTCATTAAATGTACCAGAAGAATATCAGAAATACTTAAGGAAATTGTGACAGTGCACCTCTTTGGTGAAAGTCCTTTTGTTGTGCTCTGAGAAAAACATTGCATCTTTATTTCTTCCGAGAAAGTGTTTAGCTTAAAAAGTAAACTGGACAAATTTCAGATAGTAGTTTTACCAAAAAGTAGACTTTTGGATGAAGCAGAGTAAGTTTTACATTGTTTGGACTTTGTTGAATATTTCTATTTGAAATTTTGCCTTGACTTTCATTGTGACTGAAAAAAAAAATTTTTAGAGAATAAAATTAAAGTCATACATATATGTTTTTTCTCTGCTAGGTTGAAGACTGACAAGGCTTTGCGTTTAAGTATTATTGGTAAGCAGAAACTTCTATTACTGAGTACAGTATTTAGCTTCTTTGTAGAGATTCTAAGTTTTACCAACTTTTTAGATAGTCCAATTAAAGTTTCTTCCTCTATAATCTGATCCTGCAATCTTCAAATAGTGTTTGTTGAAATACTGAAATATCTAGTGTGTCCACTCAAGTGATATATACAGAATTTAATTTGGGGCAGAGTATATCCTAATCTTTAGTCAGTGTACACAACAACAGGGCAGTATAGGCCAAATGAGTGTTGTGTACATCTGTACACATATTTATTGTACTTGGTCTCCATGCTTTTTACAATTGCTTGTAAAAGATGATATATGTAGGTTAAAAAACACATGCTAGCAAGTAAATTCAAAACTTTGAGACAGAACTTGGAGTATTTTTATCATCCATATGATTGATCCTGCACCTTTTCAATTTAGTCTGTTTAAAAATGGTGATGATCAGAACTCTTATTCAGCCATTGTGTTGTTTTTTTCCACTTTCTAAGTTTCTTTCCTAAGCCATTGATATAGTGATATTGTAAACATTGGTTTCCAGTAAAAGAAAGCTTAACGTCTTTTTTTTTCCTATAAGCAAGGTAAATAAATCTGAAATTGTGGGAATGTTTCTATTACAGATACCTTCATACCTGGTACCCACAATATCGGAGTCTATGACGACATTCAAAATCTTGAAAAATGGAGGGACATTTAAAAAACTTTGAGAAACTTTAATTTGTATTGATGCTACAGTGGTGGCATAATCATTAATGTCAAGTTTATTCTTGCAGGAGAAAAACTGCAATGGTTTCAAAGTCACCTTGACCCCAGTAAAATTGAGTACACAAAGAAGGAAGCTGGCGAACTAATTGAAAAGTAAGAGTGGTGTTAAAAACAAGATTAAAAAGCTTGACATGTCTTTAAAAATAATTTTCTTAATATAAGATCTGTAAAGTGATAATGACTCAGAGGAGGACTTTTATATATTGGTATTAATAATATCCTTACTTATAAAGTATATCCTTACTTTTGTAGTGTGTGGAGGACTCTAAATTATTTGGACAGTAGCAATCACATGCATTTGCTTGTTGGGTTATTCCATGACACTTGAACACACAGATTTCATACTACTTACCCCTTGAGTCTTCAGTTTTCCTTGCTGAGAAGATTAAACAGTAGTCAGGTGGGTCAGTTTGTAGGGCAGGAACTACCAAAGTTTAATCTGATGAGGAAAAGCTCAGTTATTTCTGTGCTGCTGTACCTGTGGCATGTCACCTGCTAGCTAAATTACATGGGATACATATTTATTCTTACCCAGGTGTATTTTACCAGTTTCCTTTAGGAGCTCTGGCATATACAGTATGTTCTACATGCTTGTCAATGCTAGTGATACTGAAAAGACAATGAAAAGCTTACTCTTGGGATTTAAGTTGAAAGTTTGCAAGAAGGTGTAGAACACATGCCAAAGAAGAATTTTACGTTGGAAGATACTATTGAGGTGGTGAAATCCAGCAGTTAAAAGTTAGGAATTTAACTCATTCAGATTTAACTCAGGTCTTCCAGAGCAGGTGAATTATAATAATGAGTGAGTTTTGTTTTATGCAAACATAGTTTAAAAAAAAAGCAAATAAAAAAAAATTCTTCTGGAAGCCACATGCAATTTAAATGAAGTTCTAAATGGAGCTTCCACTTTGAAGATTAAAGGAGTTGTTCAAGTCGAAGAAATAGCTCTAATTTAAAAAAATAAATACAATTAGTAAAATAATTCATTAGATTATCAGAGTAATTCTGTTTTGCAAATGTTTCGTGTGACTGCATTTAGCTTTAATGCATTTTATTTCTTTCAGTTATATGTGTCGATTCAACGCCGAATTGGAGCAGATTGAATTACAAAACAGTATTAAAGGCAGACAAGGAAGACAGCATGGTTCCCGGGAAGCTGTCATCAAGCAGACAATAGAACGTGAAAGACAACTCTATGAGGGCTATGGAATAGGTATGTAAGAGCATTAGAAAGAATTCTGTGCTCACAACTGCTCACAAGGCCACAATCTAAGCGAACTTTCTAGGCATTGTCTTTTTTTTTTTCCTCTTTAAAAAAATTAGGTAAGAGAGAGGTGCTTATGCCTTGCAGAGTTGTTTGGGAGGAGGGGTGGCAGGGTGAAGAAAATGAGGAAAAAAAAGACTGGAGATCTGACTCATATATGTGACTTTGCCTTTGAGCATCTTTGCTCGTGCCATCTCTTCAGTGCAGGCATATATAACCTGTTTTTGAAACTAAAGTGAGATTTTAATGCACCTGTCTTGAATGCAAATTCTGTTCAGCAGCTTATTTGGACCTTCATTTGATAGCTGGAATTAGGCTGAAGGGAAGCAGCAACAGTTTGGTGAAATAAGGAAGAAGAGACAAAGGGATAATGAAAGTGCAAAAAGCCAAGAGTTATTTTGAGGATAGTCAAGATAAGCAGTGAAGTGTATGTATATTTCTTTAACCAATAATATGCATGTCGAAGCTGAGAGATGAACTTGGCTTTAATGCTAAAGTGTTACTCAGACATAGTCAGTCGTAATAGTAAAATATGTCATGGAAGACATGAAAAATCTACATTATTCTGTAGTTAGGATACAAAGCTCAGCAAGGTTTGGGTTGTGTGTCATATGCCCCAGTCAGCTGTCCCAGCTGTGTCCCCTCCCAGGTCCTTGTGCGCCCTCAGCCTCCTCACTGGTGGGCTGGGGTGAGGAGCAGAAAGAGCTCTGGATCTGTGTGAGCCCTGCTCAGCAATAAGGAAAACATCCTGTTTTCAACAACACCATTTCCAGCACTAATGCAAAACACAGCCCTGTACTAGCTACTGTGAAGAAAATTAACAATCCCAGCCAAAATCAGCACACCCTGATATGTATTGTACAAATAAGGAAAATTAATGGCTTTAAAATTTTGCCAGTGCACCCTGGAGAGGAATTTAGGAATATCTATATGACTTCATGCTTAATCTTTGATTTCTTAGAAGGAGGGAGGGAAAAGCCAGTAGGAAAATAGATGCTATGATTGTCATCAAATAGTTCAATTGTAGAAAATATTCTTTGTTTTCCTCTTGTACATTTCAGTTCTTTTTTCCCTTACTGCTTTGTGGAAAGCTGACAGAAAAAAGCAGTAGGGCTAGAGAAAAAGATGTCAAATGCACAAGCACAACATAAAAATAATGAAGAATCTAGAAATATTGTAGGCAAAATTGGAGGTTATTATAGAATTAGTAAGTAAAGCATTCAGAGAACACAGTGCAACTTCACATATTAAATAGACTTTCAAATCATTCATTATTTGTTATCACAGCTGCTGCGGGTTTTGCTCTCTGTCTAGGACAGTGTTCATTCAGAGAAAATAGTTGCTGCAAAGTACTATAGCAACTAAATACTGTAATTAGAGATTGGGCATAAATGGAAATCAGCTGGAAACAGTGCTTTTATGCCTCTAGCTCATTATTAATCCTGGAAGCTTTAGTGAGTGGAGCTTTTATAACTGGCTTCGATTTGTTGGGTTTTCCCCCCTCCTATTCTTGAACTCGGTTATTTCTTGTGTGCAGGTGCATTTGCTATGAAGAGACTTCATAATAGGTATTCTTTTCATTTAGGGAAGTCTGCTAAAATTTGATGCAGTCTGTTTATATCATAGAATCAATTAGGTTAGAAAAGACTGCTAAGATCATCAAGTCCAACCTTTGACCAAACACCACCATGTCAACTAGACCAGTTGTTTCTTGAACACTTCCAGGGCTGCTGATTCCTCCACCACTTCCTTGGGCAGCTCGATCCAATGCTTAACCACCCTTTCAGTGAAAAGACATCTGTCCTGATGTCCAACATGAATCTTCCCTGGGTGTAGCTTGAGGGCATTTCCTCTTGTCCTGTCAAAGGTATATGTAAATGAAAAACTAATTCTTTAGAAAATGCAAAAAATTTGTTTACAGAAGTGTCAGACATCCCAAAATACAGTAAATTTTAGTCTTTTTTAAACAAGCAGGAGCTATACAGAGAATATTATCAGTGAGATTGTTGAGGTTTAGCAGCTCCTTGTCACTTAACTCCTTAAATACATCTACAGTAGTTTTACTGCAGTTTTCTACCTCTTGTTTTCATTTTTGCTTATTTGGGTTTTTTGTTTAGTCTGGTCTTACATGTTTGTAACAAAGCTATTGAAAGTCAACGCTAAATATTTATTTATTTGTAACCCTGAGTTAGCATGTTTCCACTGGAAAACCATCATAATTATTTCATTTGAACATCATCCATTTTTGCATGTTCTCTCAGATGCACAATTTTTGGGGGGAAGTGGCTTTTAAAACTAAATACACTAGTTTTATTAATTAGTTCTGGAGGCATCACATTACAGGGAAATCAATTTAATTCAGATGAAAGCTGTATGATTTCCATGTGCTTGCTAATGCAATTCCTGTACTGTTTGTTAGCTGCTGTTTTCTGTAGTGATCATTATTGTATAACTGAATAGCTCTTTGCCTAAAGAGCATCTACAGGTTCCTTCTTTTTAACAGGCTGTTTGTTCTTCCTCAAAAGAAAGAGAAGTAAAACTATCTGAAAGGGTCAGAAACATTAAAAAATGTTTACTTAAATCTTTCACTGCTGTTTTGCTAAAGCACATAAATTGCTGAATACTTTGTTTTAGAAATCCCAGATAGTAATCTACTCCCCCAAATACTTGTCTTCATTTTTTCTTACTAACTCCTGTGCCATATTTCTCTCTTACATTTTTTTCTATCTTTAGTTCAGAAAAACATGCTCCTGTGACTTAACATTTTACAGCAAATTAAGGCGTTTAGAAGCAGCAGCAAAACCCATGACACTGGTGCATGCTAAGGAGATGCAGCTGAGTTAGACAAGTGTTATTAATCCAGCATAATTTAGAAAATCAGTTACTGTGCAGTTCTTAGTTACTTTATTTCTACACACAATTCTGTTCTTAATCTGGCAACTCAGTTTTTATTGTGTAACACATTGCAAACATGCATGTAAGCGTAGCTTAAAAATTTTGCCACTGCCAAAGCAGTAAAGATGAATTCAGTGCCACATCTTGGTTTCTCACAGAATCTTCTCTCTTTAGAATGCCTGCTTTATTATAATGTTGGTGAGGCCTGTATGATCGGCTGATAAACTGTGAGAATATTCTCTTTGGAAAAGGTCCTGCATAACTGAAACCCACTAAATGTTTTAAAAGAGAAAAGCAAATGAAAGGGCTTCATTTGAAAGTCTTGTCATTTAGTTCTGGTTTGTAAGACAAGAACACTGAACTATATGTTGAATCAGTGCTTTGATAAAAGGAGCAAATACAAATCTCAGCACGGTGCCACTTCTTCCAAACTCACTGTTTACATCACTACATGCTCTACTAGAGGCAAACGGAGTAGCATTGATGGCTCCTTGTAAAATACCTGAGAGAAGGGAAGGAATTCTTTCCCTTGTGGGCGCTAGGATGTTTCAGCATTTGGCCCTGCGCTGCCATGAGTGCAGTTCAAGGGACTGCAAAAAAAGCAAGAGGAACTGTGGCTTTGTTTCAAGGCTTTATTGGGAAGGGTGGACCTACTGTGGCATGGATATTTACTGGAACTAAGGAATCAACAGACCAAAAAAGCATTAAGTAAATGTTTCTTTGCCTTGCCTTGCTCAGCTGTGAGCAGTATCATCTCATCTGTTTACCAAGAAGCAGTCTGCAGAAGTCACTGTAATTGTTGTGGAAACATTTTGCATATATTACTGTTCTTCACTTGGTAACTTTATAACCAAGTGTCAAAGGAAGGAATAGTTTTCTGAATAGTAAAGACTGTCTGGCCAAAAAGATAAATGACACAGGTATCATCATCCTATGTTTCATAGTAGCAAAATCATCCATAATCCTACATTGATAGCATGATCTCATTTATTACTGTAAGACTTGAGAAAATTTATAGATGAACAAAGGCAGAACTGTTTGTTCAAAGACAATATGAAAGTTGCTGAAATGTCACTATTTTAAGAGCTAAAATAAAGTGGATTTAATGTTACAGGGGTAGAAATCATCTGCCTTGTTGAGAAACCTGCTGGCTGAAATCTGTATAGTTCATAAACAGTAATGAGGTATTTTGTACTGTGGAAAGATGTCAAGGCTCCTAAGACATAAATCTCTGTAAATTAGTGATGATGTTAAACATGGACTGCTTGCAATACTGCAGGACTGACCAAGAAAAGAGTGACACTGAACTGAGGTAAAGTGGCTTTGGCAACCTGTGTAAATATCTGTAAGTTTAAATTACACATCTAGTAGGAAGGTTTTGGCCACTCCAGGAGGAAAAAAAAGCAAAATTGTTTGTCCCACAGGTCTTGATAAAAAATAAATTCTCTCTTCACTACCAAAGGTAATACAGATTTATCATGTGTAATTTACTGATTTCTTTTAATGGGGAAGACTGAAAACTTTCAGTCATTAAAATTACTGGTGTTGTTTCTGTTCAGTCAAGATGAACATGAACTACTGAGAGAAGAGACAGATGCCAACAGTCTCTATAAATGTTCTGCAGTATTTAAAAGGCATTTCAGTAACAATGGAATGTTAATTTCTCTGTATTTAGAACTTTATAAATGTTATGACCTGCACCTGAAGGTGAGGGTAACTGAGGGTCTTGTTAAGAGATCCTTTGAAGCTGGTTGGAGTGAAACAACACTGAATGAGTGTTGGTTTTGTATACATGTATGGCAGGTTTCTTTTAGAACAGTTTGGTTGCAATGGAAAGGAAGTATGTAGCCATTTTGGTTAGAGGACATTTAGCTCACATTTCTTCTTTTGAAATGAGACTCACTTGAATAATGTAACAGATCTAACAGAATTTAATTTCTTTCCTATTAGAAATCCCAGACATTATGAACAGAAAGCATCTTAAATTTTTCAGGTAAGATTTTTTCATTATCACTAATAATCTCTTTATGCAAAGTAGTGTTTCTGAAGTTGACCCATTCTGTGTCTTTTTTCATGAAAAAAAGGAACTTGTGCAAAACTGCCAAGGAATTTGTTATTTGAAAAAGCAGAGTATGTATGGCATAGCTATTTTGCCATTTCATAGCTACAAGCTAAACACTGGTGACAGTTACTAACTAAAACATTGGAACATTTAAATTCAACAGTTAGAATGCCATTTCTGTAACTTAAGTACGTTTTTTCTCAATATTCTTAGATAATATTTTCCCTAAAATGCTGACCTTAGCTGTTAACAGTAGTGTTGGTATGTGTGTATGTACTAGTTGAAAATCTTAAATGAATTTACAATTGACATCCAGTTAAAAGATCTGGGAGCTGTGAAACTTGCTGCTGGCTCATCTGGGCCAGTATGTTGGTATGTCCTTGTAATAGATAGAGCTGTCAGCAAAAAATGTTCACTCATCAAATGAAATACTTTTTTTAAAAAAAAGTAAGAAAATACGTAGGAATGCCTATGTTGCAAAGAATGATACATCACTGACTCCCAGGGATGGTATGTAGCCAGAAGTCATACTTAGAGGATGTTGGAATAAAGCCAGAAATCCCAAAAAAGAGAGACTGCTGTGTTTATAAACATGCAATTGACTTCTTGAACTGGGACATGAGATAGAAGTGTTGTATAGCCTTGGTAGAGCAAAAACATACCTTGTAATTGGCAAATACTATCTTTGCCCTTGAGAAAAATTATCCATGAAATGCATTTACTAAAATCAAGAAAGCATTCTATTAACTGAGTACTGGGTTTGACTTACATTTAAAGCAACCCTTTCCCCTTCAGGCAGCCTTTTGAAATAATACACTTCCCATGTGAATTAGTACTTGCTAACACTTTGTATTCTCCTGAAGTCAGTCATACATCATGTTAACATTTACTGTAAATCTCGAGGGACTTATGTACATGTGACATTACATACGAAAACTCTTCTGACCTGTGACAAACCTAAAAGCAGGTGGCTGAAAGTAACTGAGGGTATAATAAAGCTGTGGGAATAAAGTGAATAGTGTATTTTCAGATTCAGAATATCACATCTGAAAGTACTTACTCCTTCAGAGAGAAATTACAGCTTCTGTAGTGTACAAAATCAGGTGAAATACTTGGTGCTTATTCATACTACAGTGGGAGAGAGGATAATTTAGAAAAGCAGCCTCACTTGAGTTAGCATCTTCTGAGGAAATGTGAATTAGCTCTGCCATTCCTTCCTTTCTATTGGTAATTGGTTTTCATTACTTTTTTTTTTTTCTCTAAGAGAATGGGATGGTGATCTGAGGAAACTGCCAAACATCAAAATGAAAAAACTCTCAGCTAGGGATGCTGCTTGCAGTCACCCTGAGGTGACAGATGCAGAAGCAAAAGAAGATTTGAATGAAGGAGAAGAAGAGGTGGGCCCTGATGAACACCAGTTGATTCAATCATTACTAGAGTGAATTGAATTTAATTGAATTGAATTGAATTTTAAGAAACCTATTTTAATTATCACTGGAAACAATAATAAAATTTAACTATATTTGTAAAGGCTTTGTTAGTTGCTTTTTTTATGATCTCACTGTGTACCTGTGGTAAAGGGTAAACAGTGTATTACTGGGTAAAGATGTATATTATTGGATAAAAATTTTTTACTCTAAGTAAATACTTAAAATATTAATCATGTAAGTTTATGTCTTGAAATCCCAACTTGAGTACCTTTTCCCTGTCTAGATTCACACTGGAATACTTTGTCATCAGAAATCCATACCTTTTCCTGGAAATTGCAATAATCTGTTAAACATGAGGAACTCTTCTCTCGTACTTTCGTTTCTCTGAGAATCTGTGTCAGGATCTTAGAGAGCTGGAAATGCTTCAATAAGATACTGAGTATCTTATGTTTTGCCAAGAGAATTTGAAAGACTTACTGTTTTCAGCAGTCTGTATTGCAGATTTCAGATCAAAAGCCAGCCAAAGTCCCTACAGTCTCTTTTAAAATACATCGCAGTCCGTGTTTTTTTCCTAACCCCTGTGTTGAGAATTAAATTGAAGCTGCTCAATAGCAGGCTTGCTTTATGAAGAAGCTCTTTAGATGCTTTTAAATGTGTCTTTCAGGAAAGTTCTTAGCAGATTATCACTTTAAAAGCTGTAAAATGAATTTTAAAAAAAGAAAAAAGGGCAAGGGCAAAATTAGGCATAATTTCACAGCAGACATTAAGTAGGACATCTCAGTGCATCTTAGGTTGTCTGGGCACAGCAGTCACAGTTCAGCTGAACTGTTTGTTCACATGGTAGTAGTCACAGATGCCTGTTAATTATGTGGAAATAATTATTCCTGGTGATGATCTTTCTAGTATTTGATCCTGAGTACACTTCTGTGTGCTAAACAATCAAGTCTGTCATGGTAAATAGTTGTGTGGGTTTCCCAGATTTCTTTACAGATATCCAGATGTGTATTTTCATAGCTGTGCAGCAGGACTTACTGGTGAGTCTTCAGTCTGTTAATATGTCTATTAAGCTTTTCCCTCTTTACAAAATAGGCTTGTGCTATCCTTTCAAGTGTTAGGAAACCAATCTGTTTAGGTTATATAGAATTAACAATTGTCCTTAAATTAATCTAAAGAAGAAACCTGAATAAATTAAACAGACCTGGAGCATGTGTGGGGGATCTAATGCATCTTCAGATGGACTGCAAGTCTTATACTTGGCTAGAGGTCTTATCCTCTGACACCAGCCGCATCTACAGGCCATCACGTCACTGCTTTGTGTTTGTGTTTCAGAGATAAATTTGCTGAAGTTCAGGGCAGGCCTTTGGTATTTTTATATCTTTCTTAAGTTGAGCTGTGTGGTGGAATTTCTCTTGTTTTGACTTACAAAACTCGAGGTGTTAAACTCTGGTAGAACCTGAGCCAGGGTACTTGGATTGAACTAAAGCTGTGTATATGTGTTTCAGTGCTTTGTTTGATTTTGTCTTTTGGAAATTAATTTTGAATTTTTGCTTGTATACAAAGTCTGATGTTTGAAATTGCATGTAGAAACATTGAGTCACTTTCCCATGACGCTGTGTAAAATACGGAAGGAAAATGAGTAGGTAAGTTGGTAACTAGAAGGTGTCATAGTAATTACAGTATATTAGGCATCCAGGTGAATGCTTCAAAAAGATTGTCATGCAAGATTATGAAGAATGAGATGTTCTGTATTCCTTGAAACAGTTCAATAATAAGAGGTTATAAAAATCTGGTTAATGTGATAGTCAGATATGTGAAATTATGTCTTTTTTAACATTCTTCATCCAGACTACAAGAACATGTTTACAGATCAGACCTTATTGACTGTGGATTTTCTTCCTTGAAGTCCCTATATTCACTGCTTGTTTAGCTGGGAATAAAACTGTCTTGTTAAGCTACTGCATAAGTAATGAAAAAAGAACAGTGCCTGCATGTGAACTTTTTACACTGAATTAGCAGAAAAAATCATATGTAGCTGTCAGGTATTCATACCTGAATTTAAAATAATCTAGTCTTAAACTGATGGTGTGCAAGACCAATTTATCAGATGAGTTGTTGCTGAGTATTAATGTGACAGTGGGAAAGAACAACAAAACCTGCCAAACAAAGCCATGTGTTTGTTTATTTATTTATTTATAATTTCTGTGCTGAGAGTTTTTTGTCCCGTCAGGCCTGAAGTGGGGGGGATGCGGAGAGAGTTTTTTGCCTCACGTGTGTTACTGCGATGAGCTGCTGGAATCTCTTCAATTAATTTCATAATCCTATCATGCTTTGTATTAGGGTTTTGTATGTTGATGAGATTCTTCCCTACAGGGAAGAAAAAAAGATGAATGCTCTCAGGAGTTCTGCATTGTTATTCTGTTTCTTTAAAAGCTAGAAAGTACATGCTGGTAACAGTGGGAATGGAAAATAGATGTTCTCTGTTCTTACAGACTTGCTGTAGGGAATACCTTAAAATTCTGTTCTTTTGTAGCTAAGAATTTTAGATTTTAATGTTAAACTTTCTGTTATAATTCTCTGTAATTTACCAGGGTTTTTTTTCACTGAAGAATTAATTTTAGGGAGGATGTCTTTCATTTTAGCTTGTCAGATACTGTTTTGTAACATCCCTGTGTTTTTTTTAGTTTTCAGCTAAAAGCTGTAATAGTCAAAATTCATGTTTCTTTAATTATAAGGGCTCATTAAATATACAACATTTCAAACAAAAAAGTAGTATTTTTACATGTAAAGCCACTTTCATATAAAAACTTTGGAGCTTTTTAGTGTACTTTCCAATTCATTGCAGTGTTCTTACTTTTACTTCAGCCAGCCTTGGAGAGCTAACACTTTTCTAAGGAATTGGCTGACTTACATTCAAACTTTCAGTAACAGCTGAGTTGCTAGTTGTGAAACATACCCTATTGATGGTCTCAGCTGGAAGAACCAGCTGACTTTAAGTCCAGTAGAAATTAAGATTTTTTTCTTTCATGTAAACAAAGCAAATGTGATTTTTTAAAAAAGAAAAATCAAAACCAAATAGAAGCTGCTGGCCTTCTCAAGGCTGGTTATACAGTAAATGTAAATTAATTAATTGACAGTTCTTCAGTATTGGAAATTAATTAAGCCATTTGTAAGGGAATATACTTACAGAGTATAATGATTTTTTGTTTGCCTGTCATTCATTGCAATAGCATATTTAATCTCTGTGATGACACTGCCATATGCAAGGACAGAGTCTGGGACTGAAAATGGGTATATTGGAGTTTAGCTTTTTTAAAATCTAACTGCTAGACACCCGGCAGATAGGAAAGGGTAGTTAAAAAAAAAAAAAAGGTGTTTTTTTTTCTCTCAGCAGAAAACATTCTCTGCTTAAGGAACCTTCCATGTTTAGTTTTCTAATAAAGGGCAGTAAAATTCCTGCAGTACAGAATTGTCAGCTTGGCTTGTTTGGTCTGTGTCAGCATGATACAATGCATACATTATCTTTCTATCTTCTAGCTCTTTCAAGAGTAAAGGTTCATTATAATTGATTTCCAGAGTTTCCTCCTCAAGAGAAGTAAGTTTCATGAAGGTAAGAGACTTTGCTAATGAGATGTTGTAATTCATGTACTGCAGTTTAAGCTGTCATCTTAAAAACAGCTGCCAAGTTCCTGTGAGAGTTCCTGTAATGAAACGGAAAATAAGCTGATGGTGAGACACTTACCATAGTGGCTCTGTAATCAAGCTCCCTAAGCCTTGACTGCTTGATTGCAAAAACTGTCCAGTTTTATTAAAATGAAGGGTTTAATATGTAACTAGTTACCTGTTAAAAAGGAAAGATAAAACTAACCAAGTTATTAGACAAAAATGACAGCATTACTTTAAAAACAGAAGCATTTTCTAAATAAAGATGGAAGCATCCTACTAATGTCAGCTCCTATTCAAGTTCACACAATGAACCTAGACAGTACCATGCTGATTTGAAAATTGATAAAAGTGATGATGCCCATTGCTAAGATAGAAAATGCTGAAAAAATTTTACCTGTATTTTTAATGAAATCTTTTTCCCCAGATCTCAAAATTTCCTAGCAAACCTAGAGGTACAGTGGCACTTGAAGATTCATTAAAGCCTTTGCCTGAACTTCTAGATTGATTTGTTCTTTTGTGTGTATCTTCTGGGCTCCTGTAAGTAGCAATATTTCTTCTGTGAGCCATTGACACTTCAGTTTGTTCTTTTCTGAGTTTAATGTCACCCCATCTAAATCTTGCTGCTTGATCATGTTGCTCATCGTGCTCCCAGGCAGGTGTACACACAGATGTAATGATCCATGTTTCATTACAAACATATTTCCTCAAATTATTAGTGATGTACTTCACACACTTAAAAATTACTGTGACCTATCTTCTTTGCTTTTTATTTGGAATAGTGGTGATTACTGTATTCTCATATATATTATCTTCTGTGTGTTAAAAAAAAAAAAAGGAAGTCCTGTGATTCATTTACTATCAGTTATATGTATTTGCAAGTAGTAAAAGGGCACATGTGTCTCAGGGCCCACATTCTCCAGCAGAATGGAATCATTCTGTTCTGTCAAGGTTATTTTCTGAGCTCTGTGTGGTAGGTAGTGGGAATGTGGTACCCCAGTCAGTACTTTTGGCAAGTTCTTTGACAATTTCTTTGACTTTTAGGAAAGCTCATGCAGAACAGCCTTAATATTTTATTGGCTGGGATGTGTGTATACAGTCATCAGACTAAACTGGAACATGTTTTGTGTTCTAAAGGTACCCTCCATCAAGAGATTTGAACTCTGATGTGCAAAACAAAAAGGTATAGGGACCCATACCTCTGCTCTCTTAGTTCTGAAACCAAATTTGGCTCCACTTTTCAATATGCTAATAAATGGAAATTAATATATCTTCATTACTATAACTTCTTTGGTTATGCTGTTTCTTCTGTATTACATCTTGCAGGGATTTGTGAATCCATTTTGATTTATCCAGTGAGCTAGTTAGGGCAGCATTAAGAAAAGGAACAATTGGCTGGCCTTGGATGTAGGAATTGAAATTTGTTAGAACACTGTGTTTTGAACATATATTCCTATCAATCACCAGCCATATGATGATTTATTCCAGCTAGAATTGTGATATTTTGAAACTTAGCCCACTCTCTCCCCAGCTGACCATCTAGGAGAAAGATCTGGGGTACGCAGATCTGTAGGAAACTAAAGATGCACCTTGGTTAGAAATTCTGTTTTAGTCAAGGTAAGATATTTCCTTTGGTTTTACGCTTCAAAAAATACACAGGCTTTTTTATAATGCAAACATGCAATATTCCATTAAATTAAAGAAAGATCTTTAGGGTTTTGAAAAAGGACATAATCTCACCAAGTCAAAGACTAAACTAATACAAAAAGGAACAGGATTCATTCTGACAGTCTGAGCTGGGATTAGCTTTAAAGTATTTAACTGTCTAGTCCATTTTTAAAGCTTTCTAGTGTTGGACATTCCAAAATCACTGTAATAAACAGTTCCAAAACACTGCTTTCCTTAGGAAACTTTCGTCCTCTTTACCCTCCTGGAGTTGAAACCCAGTACCAATTGTCCATTATGCTATGGATGTAAAAGTTGGTTTCTAGGCTTCATTGTAGGATTAAAGCCTGCAAGTTAAACAACTAATTCTTTTCAAGTGTTTTTGTACTGTGAGGTATTTTCGTGAGCATTCTCCCAAGGTGGGGTACCCAAAACTAGCCCCTTGCAGCTTAGCAGGTTTATCAGCATCAAGTAAACAGTGACTATATTGTTCACCTTTCTTGCAAGAGTGGTCTTGCCAATTCATGTTCAGCACGTGATACTCTATGTAACAAGCTGACAAATTTAGAATACTACAGTACTTTGAGTAATTTGTTTAATACAAATACATTTTTTCACAACATTAAGCAGATACATTACTTTTGTTTCCCTTACCTTCTGTCTTCCAGTACACATTCACCCACAAAAACATACATTTTTTCTTTTGCAAAAGAGAGGGAGTTAAACAAGTAACACAAACTTGTAGTTCCGAATATTATACACAGTATTTTCATCAGAGTGTAAGTTTCATTGCATTATTGGAAATTATAAACTGTTTGTTCTGGAAATGGGGAATTACTATTTTTTCTACATAACAAAAATAAACACTACATTCAGATAGAGCAGTGTGTGAATGGCACAGTTAAACTAGTCAAGAATCGTTGTAATGCTACTGATAGTCAAAAATGGTACATTTATGCCAGTTCAAAATAAACTTTATAATGCTTGTAACTTAAAAACAGGAAAAGAAATGTACACGTTCACAGGAATGAATACAGGAGTATCTTGTTTAAACTTCCAGATCTGACCTCACACCAAATTACTTCTACCTACCTTTATTAAAACTTTGTTTAAACAAGAATGCAGATTAAACTCTTCTTGGTAATGGCAGCTCAGAGCCAGGTTCTGCCCTTGTGGGTTTAGCCAGGTGAAATTCCCGTCAGCATATTTGCCAGAGCTGCACTGCGGCTACACAGGAGTTTGATACGGTTCTTTATTTGAGATGGCATCTTCATTAAAAATTCTTAGACTTTAATTTAAAACCTTCAGTATACTGTTTTGTTTGGATTTTTCTCAGGATAGAATACTGTGATTAATAAATAAATACAGAAAATTGTGTGGGAATGAAAAAAGCATTGGTTGATAAGGATCTGCCTAGTTTCTCTATTCATGTATTTTCCTCATTAATGAAGACCAGAATTCAAGGCATGGTGGTATGAATAGCTCCTTGCCCTCTTGAAGAGGTTGTACCCTGCTTCAGAAACAAATTCCAGTCCTGCATGAAATCCCTGAAAGCTCTAGAAAATCCAGTGCACCTAAGAAGAGAAAGGGATGCATGGACTAACACTGTAATGCTTTAAAAGGTTAAAGACTGCTTCAAGCTGGCTGAAGTCTCTCTTGCTGGTGACTTGTCTCATTGTCCACTTCAGCAGACAGTGTCCCATTTTGCTCCTTTTCCCGCTGTCCACATTAAATATTTCCAAGGGAGTGGAGGAATTTCAACTGAAGTCTTTCTCCTTTATTTAATTAACTGTAAACTCAGTTGCATATATGGTTGAGTGCCAGAACAGTAAGTTGAAGGCATTAGTATAAAATTTTGCACATTGTCTTTTCTGTTGCTGACTCTTCAGTGTATTTTAAAAAAATGTAAAATCTTGTTGGATGCTACAGTTCTGCTTTCAGAATCTTCAGGTATTTTCTTCTTTGAGGTGAATCTTATACTTGTTCAAGAAAAAAACCCCAATGTGAACTAGTCTCCAGTAAACTGACAAAACAGGGGATAAAGTACTTTCAGTGGGGTTATGATGCCACAGCAGGTCAAAGAACAAGGTGGCTAAAGAAGCAGGGTTACGTTCACTTAGTAAGAGACTATTATTTCAGACAGCTCTTATTTATCCTTCATAATAATGTTCCTTGTCAGTACATTTTGCTGATTCATCAGGTTTATTTTAAACATCCTTCCAAACATTCGGATGCAGTTGGTAATTTTAAGTGTCTAACTTCAGATATCATGAGATTTACCTCTTAATTAATAGCTTTTTGAAAACCATGCCATTCCAGACTATCTTAAGCATGTGCAGTTATGAGACATTCCTTAGTCCTGTCATCATGCGCTGAAGACCTTCTGAAGTCTCCTCCACAATTGTAAATGGAGAAATTATTTGGTTTCTCTTGTGTGTAATTTCAAATAAGAAGCTGCTACAATTGGAAGTTGCAGTTGTATAGATGGGAAATTATTCTATATAAAAAGTGCGTGCCATTATGTGAAAAAACTTGAACATTAATCCAACTCACCTGGAGTAACTTACAGCAAATATTGATGTGTATTAAGGACCCATTCAAGCACCAAGATTTTGTGTCCAGTTTAGCCAGATAACAATCACTTAGTCACAGCCAAATTACAAGAGCAATTCCAATACAAAAGAATATAATGATCTGATTAAAGACACATTTCTTGCTAACACTGCTACTTCTAGTATTCCCTGAGCCTTAAGCCAGTAAACATTCACAAAGGAATACCTAGTATATAAACTCCAATACATCTTAGGCCCAGCAGCCTGGATATTTGCAAGAATGAGCTGATTCTGTTATTTCACTGTAAATCTTTGAGTGTATAAAGAGAAAATTTACCAGTAGAAACTTCAAGGCTTCTGTAGGACTGTAGTTCACTTGTAATTGTGGCAGATATCCTCCTTTAAGTGAATCTGTACTCTCCTGCCCTCATTAATCTGGTTCTTTATTTGCTTGTTTGCTTTTCCTCCTTTACTAAATATGGGATCAAAAAAAGAACTTTCAATTTTTTTTTAAAATATATGTTATGTTCAGGCCCCAGACTTGTCCACACCAGTACATAACTACTCCAAGTCAATACTTGCTCTTGTGTCCTTGTAGTAAACACCACAGTTTTGCAAAGTGAATCACAAAATTGCTTTGTTATATATAATTCACCCTGTTGGACACAGTATTATATCTACATTCATTTATCTATTGCACCTTTTAATGCTATTCACACTTCATTTTTATATGCCAGTGCTCAAAACACAAAGTTAACAACTGAACTGTTGAATCTCTAACACCTTAAGTTTACCTGTACAGAGGAAACCATTGATTCATTTTTTCAGTCAGGAAGATAAAAACTAACTTTTCAGAACAAGGAGATCAAAACTAATATTTTCTTAAAATATGTAGGTAGGTATGTTCTCTTACATCTACCTTTCTGTATCATGAATCTTAAAAAATAAAACCAAAAATAGCTTCCATCTTCACTATGTGTCACCCTTTTTCAGACCTTTGATAATAGGCAATTTACTTTTGTGTGATTCTGCAGTGAACTTCTTTTTTTTTCATTTACAATTCTGCCTCAAGACTTTGTGTATCCAATTTATGTCTAATTCACTCTTAAAAAGTAAAATAAGCAGCTGAGCTGCTCTTCTAAATGCATATCTACATATTCTCTCCTTCCTGTACTTACTTCCCTGACCGGTATATTTAAAAAACTAACTGTAGTTTACGGAGATGTGAGTTTATACTGGTTGGAACTGCTTATTTTTCAAAAGTTCAGCCATAGTTAAAAACAACTGGTTCAAATATCCTTAGTTGACACAGCTGCCCAAACATTCAGGCTCCACTATAGTCACATGAAGGTGAGTAAGTGCTTCAATACAGCTCTCTGTACTTTGATTCTGGTAACGCATGTAACTGGATTGGTACCCTTTGAAGTGTATCTTTGAAAAGATAAATAGTAAATACAACTTCCAGTAGTAAACAGATGAAAGGTTTTGTGTCTTCTGTAAACAAAATTACTGTATCAGTTCTGTTTCTACTTTCCCAGCCACCTAGGTTAGGAAAAAAAAAATAAAAATACATTGTCACATTGGTTTGGCATTGTCTGTTAAACCTGTTCTCTATTGCACTTTCTACACTTCCACTTTCACTACACTTGCTGACTAGTTGCGAAACTACGTCACGAACGGTCACATTCCATACAGTAACAAGTTGCTTTGCTGGATCCATTTTCCATGTACGGTTTTGGTTTTTGTATGGGGTATTTTTTTGTTGTTTAGTTGGGATTTTTTTTTTAACTGAAAAAAACACACAGTCATTTCTACTTTCTTGTAGCTTTTGTAGTGTAGCAAACACTACGGCTTACTCTGCAAGGAAGAAACAATGCTGTCTGTGTCAAACTGGCATGACCTCTGATGTCGCTTCTTCCGCTGCCGGCTGAGAGTTTGTACCTGTCTGTGCTACTGGCACCACCACCGCGTCCTTCACCTCCGAGCGCTGAGTGCATGGAGAGTTTTTCTCCTCCAGTTTTTTGATGGTGTCTGGGCAGTTCTGAACAAAGATCACTCTGTTGTAGGCTTTCAACCTGCGCCACAGCTGGACGTAAACCTTACACTGCACGTACATGAAGACCAGGCCTCCTGTGAATCCAATGGCCACCACAACGAGTTTTGTCCAAAATGGCCATTCAAGGACACCTTTAAAATAGAAATCGTGTGTTATATATTGAATGTCAAGCACTGAGTTTCAGTAACATATATTGAAAAGAAGCCACTTGCTAAGAATGCCCAGGTATGTACATGCTATTGGGGCAGTTCTGGCTCAAGTAGAAAATAGGCTGGGTTTCGTATTCCATTGGCCAGCCAAGAAACTGCCTATGGAACAGGAAACTGCTTCCCACTTTTAACTGATTTTACCACCATTTGGTCAAATAAGAAACTCAACACCGCTCTCAAAAGCTTTCCTTCAGGGTTTCTTCCACCTTTTAACATTAAAGATATGCCACTTCTGCTGCTTCAATGGTAATACAGGACGCATCTTTTCTTATTAACTGGTGTGGGACAGAGGGTTTTGTATCTTTCTTTTTTTCCAGGGTTGCCATGTTTTCAGACTTGCGCTTCATTAGGAAAGAGAAAGCTCAGCTGAACCTAGACCTGTTTCTTCAAGCAGAATAAATTTATGTGAAACTTGATTCCCTACCACTGGTGCCATAAAAATTCTAGAATATTTTAAATATATGTTTAAATTGGCTTTATCTATAAACCAGTGTCAGGTTCAAAAGTTAAAATGTTTGCATCATATACTTCCATAAAGAGAAAAAAAATCCCCAACCCTTTAAATAATTTGAGATATCCATTTAAATTGGGTTTTTTAAACTCACAGAATATTAACAAGCAGTACTAGTATTATTCAGGACTTTCAATTTTTCATCTAAAAATATGTTTATAAAGTGTTTTTTCTCCAGTGTTTACTGTCTTTGTCTTGGCAATTCCCATTTAAAGAGAGAAAATGGAGAAGAAAGCAAACTACATATATTTGTCCTTCTTACTCCCCCCAAATACACCTTTGCTCTTGTAAAAGTACTCTCTCCCCTGCAGCAAGCAAATTTGGGGGAAAAAGCATCCTTTGCACAAACACTTACTTTTGCATGTTGTAAGTAGCTCCAGGGCATTTCTTTGTCCATTTCTTAGTGTAAAGAATCAGCCATTAAATTTGACAAACACTGAATGCTATACAAATCATACTTTTTGAGCCTACCAGGAAAAATTAATGTGATTCTTTGCATTGTGTGTAACAACAGAAATCCCTGTTAGCTGTTTTGTTATGTAAATTCAGCTAATCTACAGAAATAGCTTCCCCCTTGTAATGAGTAGAATGATGTAGTTGTACTCATAAATAGAACTTCAAAGCCATTCCTGGTCCTGTCCTCTGGGGCAGGTTTTTTGAGATAAAAAACAAGGTTACCCTTTTTGAAAGAATGCAAACCAAGACTTTGTAGTGTGTATTCATCTGTGACTTACTGAGGCTTGTTGCTTATTTTCCTTTCTGAGGCAAGAAAGGAGTACCATCAAATATTTATCTAACTAGCGAGGCACAAAGCTCCACCTGTTTTGTTTTCCATGTTAACTTCAGAATATAACACAAAGCTAGGGACCTTTGTTCCTCTACAGTGCTTAAATTCAATTCAGATCAAAACTCAAAAGCTTTTTATCATCATGATCACGTTTAAGATTAAATTTAAGACAAAATAAACTTAGATTTGAAACGTAAAACAGTAGTTCAATTTAGGATATGATTTTCACATATGCTATGTATGGCTCCTACTTATATTAAATATGCATTTTGTTACATGTCCAGTTGGATTTTCAGTATCTCCACAGATGGAGACTCCAAGACTTTTCTGTTCCAGTGTTTAACCCATAAATACAACTGGAACATGGACATTCACAGTGAAATTCTATTTGAAAGAACACTGAAATGGATTTCCATGCTACTGGAGTCCCACATGAAGGACTAATACAACTGGAAAACAGTCTCTTGTAAGTTCATATCAGGAAGCTTGTTAATGAAGAGGCTCTTTTGTGCTTTACTTCCTGTCAAGGTTCAAGTAATATAAATAAATTGCTATTTTAATGACCTGAACTTGCACTGAGCTGTTTGAACCTGACTCATCTTTTTGCCTGAGCTTTAGAATTACCTAGATAATGGGAGATTAACCCAGGAAGAACCAGCAGGCTAGTTAAGCTGTTGTAATGATTACACGAAGCAGAGTTCTCTCTGCAGGGGCATAAGATAAAATTTTCATAGTGACACACTCAGAACTTCTGCATTAAAGCATTTAGTGTAGCCATGTATCCGTGAGCTGTTCTTTAACAACAGAATGTGACTGGTTACAGAGCTGCCTTTCAAAGCCAGATATTGCATTGTCAGCAGCACCTATGAAGGTAAAAGACACTTACCATTATCATTGCCCTGTTTAATTTCTTCAGCGGTTCTATCAATTAAAACATACAATGACCAAACAACACAGGTAATTGCAATTATATGGAATGTGACTGAACACACGATTTTTCTCCTCTCACTTGTTGTCATCTGTAGTTTCTCCCACTGAAATAAAAAAAAAAAAAAAGGTAATTAAAAAATCTGACTTGTAAAATTTTACATTAAACTGATTAGGCCATTTTGGCTCTTTCTACCAAAAACACAAGCAATCTTAAAATTAACAAATCCTTTGGTTTCGGTAATACACATTACAGGAATGTGTGCACTGTCCCTGTAAAATTCCCAATGATCTCATGTTCACAGATTTAGAGGAATGAAGAGCTCTGTTCTGTTCTGTCTGCTTGTGAATGATATCTAAAGTAATTTCATTACAGTACAGCCATAACATGTTAATAGACAGGTTAAAAGATGAATATTTACTTTAAATTTGCTTTTCTGGTGATGAGAGAAGAAAAAGGCCAAATATTAGTTTGTAATATGTAATTAAATGAGCGGAATGCAGTTATGTAACAGTCTTCCCATAAAATAAAAGCACAGGAAATGCAACCGCATTGAGGATTAAATTCAATAAACTCGAAAAGATGATTACATGGAAATGATCATATATGATAGCAGCCAAATAGCCTCAGTAGTGCAAGGAGGATCTTCCAGGCACGTGTTTGGAAATTATGGTGCTAAATCCTGGCTTAAGTTAAGGCTATTTTAAGATGAAATAGGCTATTCTCTGCAATTGAACAATGCAGCCCTTGAGGCGATTTTTTTTTAATCTCACTTGTGACACAATTCTTTTTTTCAGCACTTCTTCAAAACAAAACCCTTCTTTCCTAAAATGTTTGCCTTTGAAAACAGGTGAGAGTAGGGCACTTAAAAGCAAAATGCCTCAATTCTGATGGATAGTCTTGGAGTCAGTCACTGGCATCTGAGTAAGGAAAGCAGTGCAAAGCACGAGAGGCGAGTGCCACCTCCCTGTGGCCCTGCAAACACCGGACCAAGCTGCACTCAGCTCAGTGCAACAGCTCCGCTGCCACCTGCTACAGCTGGAACAGCAGCCCCGGCCACTGCAGAGCACTGCCGTGATGTTCATTTACTGCCAAGCTAGGAGTTTGGCTTGGTTTTCCTTGTTTAGGTTTTTGTATTGGTTTGGTTTTGTTAGCTGTTTTCACTGTTTGGGATTTTTTTAAAAAATTTTGTTTCTGGGAAATAACAAATTGCTCAAAATTCCTTAAGGCTGGGGCTGGAGATGCCATCCACACTAGATGTTCAGCCTTTAACCTGAACCAACATGGCCATTCTACCCTTGAACACTCTTTGCTGTCACGTTACGTTTTGAAGGAGCACAACTGCAGTAAAACCTGAGGAGGGTCAGTGCGACGTCACCAAGAAGAATAACTCACAGAAATACTTCTTCCTGCTTGTAAAGCAGGACATACCAGGCCAAACAAATTTCAGTCTTTAATGGCAGTTAAAGCTTGCACATTTCAGAGCTGTTGCCTCAAAACACAATCTACAGAACATTCTCTAGCCCTTGATTTAATTTTATGAATCATAGAATATTTGGGGTTGGAAGGGACCTTAAGGGTCATCCAGTCCAACCCCCCGCGATGAGCAGGCACATCTTCAATTAGAGCAGCTCCGTCCAACCTGACCTTAATGTTTTCTCAGGATGGAGCATCTACCACTTCCTTGGGCAATTGTTCCACTGTTTCACCACTCCCATCATAAAAAGTTTCTTCTAAATGTAGTCTAGATCTACCCTTTTTATTTTAGTTTAAAATCTTTACCCCTTGTCCTACTGTAACAAGCCCTACTAAAAGTTTGCTCCATCTTTCTTACAGGCCCCATTTAGGTACTGGAAGGCAGCAACCTTCTCAGAGCCTTCTCTTCTCCAGGCTGAACAACCCCAACTGTCTCAGCTTTTCCTCACAGGAGAGGTTCTCCAGCCCTCTGATCATTTTTTGTGGCCTCTTCTGGACTCGTTCCAACATGTCTTGGATGGGTACCCCAGAGCTGGATGCAGCATTCCTGGTGGGGTCTCTTGAGAATCACTTCCCCTGACCTGCTGATCACACTTCATGAACACAAAGCATAAATTACTGTTTATAAAAATGTAAATATTTCCTGAGTAATATACAAAGAGTTAGAGACATCCATTTATTTATTAGCTGAGACCTCATTTCAGTTTCTGATACATCTACTTTGGAGTGAAAACTAAGCTTGGTGGGTTTCATATGGCAGTCTGGAGAAATGGGAGATTTAAAAAAAGTATTAACTTTTTTTAAAAAAGTAATAAAACCCCAAAACTTTATATTCATTGTAGTTCACGTAGATAATATTCTGTGGTCAGACCAGACAGTCTGTGGCATTATTGCAGTCTTACATCATTACAGTCACCAGGTTCCACAGCCTTTGACCTGGAGACTTTCATCCTTTTTGCAGTGAAAATTCAATTCAAGCCTTGTAAAAGACTTTCTTTCCAAAGAAAAAGACCTCGTCTTTGTCCAGATGGAAGAAAAGATTTTACCTTAACCCTTCACTTACCTGTGGATCATTTGTGAGAGATCAGCATAGAACATAAAGAAGAATGATTTGTTCTTAAACAGATTTTGTCTGTCATCTCAACTTTGATGCTACACCATTTGATCTATTGGAGAGAAAACTCTCTGCAAAATTTTCATTGCCATGTGTATGTACAGTCTCATTATAGCCATTTTACTCTCTAACATACTCAAAAGCCTTAGTGTTGATCTGAATGCCAAAGATGAATGCTGGTACCATTAATCTAAACATTCTGTAGGTGGAAAAAACCCAGACAAAACCAAACAACCAACAGGCAGGATAACTAAATAAAGGGACAAGCTCACAGAATTCTGCTGAGATTTACAAGAGAGTTATATCAGGAGAGGGAGCCAGCAGCAATTGGTTAAAGCAGGCCTTTTTGCTAACATCCCATGATCAAATCCAGCCAGAAGTAATCCAAGGCCTACTGGACTCTGCTTCCTCTAACTGGCCCCTTTTCTTCTCCCACCAGACATCCTGCCTTGCCTTTCCTGCCTGTCTGTCTATTCTACCCACGCACAGGTTACCACACCAGAAATAAGGGGGCTGCCAGGACACTGGGATAGGTCACCAGGGCATAGGTAATTATGGAACTGGAAGACTGTGCAGAATATCTCATATTCCCAGTTTGGGACACAAGGAAGGAGCAAGGTCCAAGGAGAGACTCCATCTCATGGACAGATGCCTGGGAGCATTTTACAGCTCTTAGTGTGCCCCAAAGCTGCTCTTCTGTGTTGCCCTGCCCTAGCTGCAGTCCCAGTTCTCTCAACTAGGGTGATGATGGGCTGAACTCAGAAAGGAATATTCAGTTAAACTTTGTGCTGTACTTCTGGTGATCCCAGTTGTAGCCAAGGTAACTTCCCCATCCTACTCATGTATTTTAGGTTGGCTGAACAGAGAGTACTTTGTGTCTACTGTCACTCTCTACTAGATGAGTGATGTTAGTAGATGAGCCAGCAATTTATATTGTCCTGGAGCAGAAACGAGCAATTCCCTATTTGCAATAGTTTGCAATAGGCTTATATAAAAAAATTAACTGTCAGTTTTAGCACAGACTTGCTTGGACAAAAACACAGTTATGTGAAATAAAAATTGCTTGAAAATCCGTAAAAAAGGATGAGACAACAATATAATGAGCAATGAAAGCATCAGCTCCTTTTACTTGTGCCCTATAGTCCAGGATTTGATACAGCCTAAAGTTGTGTGAGGAAGTTTGGCAGGTGCTACCTTTCATGTCACAGAGCACATTAATGCCTCTTTAACCTCTGATAAATTCATCCCTGCTGTGTTTTGAAGCTCCTGCAGTTTCCATGGCTTTCCACCCCCACAACAGCAAGATAAAAATAAATTGTGTCGTGTTTTATTATCTGCATCACTGATCTCCAAGAAAATACAACAACCAGGTTGATGACACTGTGACATGTCATGGACAGAGTATCAGATGCTGCCAAGAACAGAAAAATAGCACAAAGTTAAGTACACAGTTGAAACTTTCCTTGGAAACTTAGATGTTAATGCGCCTAAGGTGCTCTAGACACTGTAAAGAGAGAAAGAAATGGAAGACTAACAGCCAGAAGAGACATTTATAATGGCTTGCAAATTACTGAGTCACTAAATTGATGGAAAAACTGTAGCTTTTGCCCAGCCCCCTACAAAGCACCCTTTCGCTGTTGTACATCCAATTGGCACCACCCACAGACTCCTTAATCCTGGCAGCAATACAAAAACAGACTGGAAATCATCACAGATTTAATGTCCTGCAAATGTAAGCAGCTGCATGAATATCATAATGCTTCACAGGATAGGTGTGCTAAAACACTTTGTAACATCTAACAAGAACCAAAAGACCTTCTGCACAACTCACCAAAGAAATCCAAAGTGTAAACAATATGTGTCCCAGCACAAAACTTGGAATATCCCCAGCCCCTTTTTTATTTTCTGAATCAGCTTTCGGAACATATCACTTGCGCTGTGCTCTGAAAACCACTGGAGGGTGGTAGGAGACTGCCTGACTCACAGGTTCCGACCAAGAAGCCAGAATGGAAAGAAGCCGGATTGTGAACGTGATCAGAAACACTCCTCCTACCCCAACTACTACTTAAAGCTGCTTCTAAAACACAACGTGCTTTAGAATTCAACAGTCTGAATTCCTATGCTTTACTGCCAGATTTGGAATAAAATTGAAAGTAGCACCTGTAAAACTCTACCCTGTTCTAGGTTTCTACCTCACGTTTTGCTTTTGTTTCTTAAAGATTACTTTACTCAGAAATTTCAAGAGAATAGTTACTGATTTCAAATCCCACTCTTGTAATTACAAAGTGTAGTCATCAGTCTTGTGGGGAAATAAAAAAAAATTAAAAAGAAAAGAAACTAGTAACATACAGGGAACTTTAAAACATGTGTAGCCAATCACTTCCCTTTCCTTTAACATAGTTTGAGAAAATCTCTCCTATTTATTTTAAATGACAGAAATTTGCCTCCCTGCATGTCACTTCTCATAAAAGCCTGATTAATCAATATGCAACAAATAAATATGGATACTTTGTTTAGTATCTTCTGAAAACATTGCTTTTGAGTGTGGGGACACTGCTTCATATCCTACATTCCACCACTGCTTCATATCCTACATTCCACCACCAGCCTCTCTTCGTAACAGAAGCAAATCTGCAATTTTAATTCCCTCTCATACATTAAGCTTTCTGCAAAGTGGTTTCATGATGGCCCAGCGCAGAACCGAAAGCTTCACACTGCTCACACAAAAGCTGTTTCCACACCTCACAATGGCACTCAGCAAGCGCTGCTGCTCGTGTTTCTTTTCCCCACCTTCGCATTGTAGATTTGCTGCCTGCCTGCTCCCATCCACCACTTTGTGTCCACGTCTTTGCCTCCTGCTCATGGTCATCTTTTGTCACAGTTTTTTGTCTACACAGATGTCCTGAAGCAGCTGCAGTTCTACTGCTGGTTTGCAGATTCACACCTCTACAGCTGAAGGTCTCTCTCCTGCAGGGGCTCAGCACTGAGGATGCCAAATACTGAAGGTGAAGTTCATGAGCTGCTTTGCAACATGGTATGAATGCCTGGACTTTTAACTCCTGGGTATTTTTAGAAACCCGGTTTTAAAAATTGCATGTAAGGAGGTCTGACAGGGAAATCTGGTATGGGTATGACATTGCTAATATTAAATATTTTTCCTGACATTTTTTCCCCTACCCATCATTTAGCGGAAATAATGAGTATATCTGTAATGTAAGCAACACCCACAGCTGGAAGGACTTCTGCTCTCGCCTAGAGCTAAAGTCATCATGCAGTATTTTCTGAATTCTTTCTACAGTCTAAAGAAATACTTTGAGCCAACCTTTATCTTAAAGTAATTGTGCCTGCAAAATAAAGGCTAAAATTATTTACTAGGGGCTGTTGTAGAAACTGCACACAGACTAAAACACACACAGAAAAAGATCTCTTATCTGAAACCTGACCCAAAGGATTTAGCCAGCACTTTTGAAAAAGAACTGGAGCAGTGTATGCTGAAGTGAGCTGAGCAGCGAAGATATGTCAATGGTCTGAACATGTAGCTCAGAGTTATTTATATTAGGGAGGGTTTTCTGGTCACTTGTTGCAATACTAATTGGCTCAGGCTCCACAGTGAGCTGTTCCCTGCTATCAACCTGTACCAGCTGGAGGAAAGCAGCTGCCATGGTAGTTTGCAGGATGGAATTTGTGCAGTGGGTGGAAGAGGAAGAAATAATAGTAATAAAGGACAACAGGGCTCCACTCATGTTGGGAGAATAAAATAACCTCACAGAGATTTGAAGTGTTCATAAGAGATGAGACTTCAAACCTTGTTATTTGAATAAAAGTATTCTGGGCCTCTCTGTGCCATCTAAACAGCATGTGGGTACAGCCTGTACCACGGGGATTGTGTCAAAGAAGGACAAGGCACATGTCCCCACGTCCTGCTCCAAGGTGAGAATGCCCCTCAGACAGTCCAACAGAATGCGCCAGGTCTGATGGCTGACAGCAGAAGGGTTTGGGCCATGAAAACACCTACACTGTGTTCTTTTCCCCAAACACATCCAGAGAGAAGGAAGAACAGAGCAGGTTCACAGCAAACGCAGAAAACATATTTGTCATTGCCTTTTTCAGAAGATATATCCCAGAGAAGAAACTCTTATAAGGATCAAGAACAGAAGGCCATAATTAGACCCCTGCTATGTTAATTACTGAACAGGGAAATAAAATTTTAAAAATCCCATGTCACCTGGTACATCATATGGCCCTATCTATGCACAACCTCGCCTTGATCTAGATGAGCTAGTACAGATCATTGTCTGGCAAACCTGTCTGAAGGTTGCCCAAAATCTATTTCTGTCCCTTGGAGATAGTAAACAAACCTGGCTGCAATTCAAAAGACTGTCTGTGGTGTATTTAAAACACTTATTTAAAATTTAAAACTGAACCAGAAATGGGTGCATTTCTAAAGATAAACATACTTTAATTCACTTTTAGGTGTGACATGTATACGTAGAGTAATAAAAGAAATACATAATGAAAAATCTCACTTTGATAAACACCTTAAGATTATCTGAAAAGAACTAAAAATTCAGATTTATCATAAACAAGATGGCATGTTATTTCTTTTTTAAGTGACAATTAAAACAGCTGGACTTGAGTGATATAATTAGTATGCACTCATCACAAGCTTATGCAATTTTTGGCTGCGTATGATATCAATCAGCAAACAATTAAAAAGTGTAAAAGAGAAGTGTAGAAATTAAGAAGAGTAAAAATTAAGTAATACAAAAATATAATTTCTAAAATGAAGTAGCTGTTTTTGCAATAGGAAAGTACTTGAGAATACTTGTCAATTACCAACTAAAAGAACTTCAGTACCTGCGTCCTAATCATAATCTCTCCATATTGGGAGCCTTTCTAGCTCCCATCTGCTAGAAATTGCTTTACATCAATATATAGAATGCAGAAGTACTCGACAAAGTGTTTACTGTCCAAATATCTTCTCTGAATGCTGAAAAGACATTAACCAATTTTTTGTTCCATAGAGTCTTCAGTGCTATAATGAACTCCCCTTTTACAATTACTTTTTCTTTTCTTGTCTTGTAAGACCTTTAAGGAAAAGATCATTATCTCCAAGTACAGTACACTTCAGGTACCTTATCTAAAAAGATAATCCTGACAGACAAACTGCAGGTAAAACATTAAACCACTGATCAGGAGTGAACTACCACCATAAAGTAAAACTATGGGGAATATCTGGTACTAAGAACAAGAGGCATACATCTAGAACTCTAGAAAATATTTACTTCAGGTACCTGGGCACATGCCTTTATTACTCAAAAATCAAAAAACAAGCTACATGTTGGTAACCCATAAAGAAACAAGGATAAAAGGGGTAGCATCTATGTCTCCATTAACTTTTATCACAGTTAGTCAAGAAGAGAAACAGGTGCTGCTGTTGTCTGCTCTCCCTATAGTATTTCTACAATGATTCTATCAAAAGGATCTAGTTTGTCAGTTCTGTTCTCTTTGCAGTTGTTGACTCCTGCCCCTGTCTACACTGTATTTCCAAAAGACCAGTGTACATATTGAAGGCATGACGTTTTCTCCAGTCACTAAGGAGCAAATGCCTTCAAATCACAGTCCAGTTCCCAAACAACAACTTAAAAGACACACATATACACACAAAGAAAATCAATAAAAAAACCCCAAAAGACAAAAAACCCAAAAAAACCAGTCAAACTCCCATACTACAAGAGCACAGAACACAATTTTGCTGCAAGACCAATTATGCTTGGATTTCTCCTTCCGACCAAAGCAGGTAGGGCTGCTGCATTTTGTGGTATGTATTCTATAAGCAATACAAAAGCAGCCATGACACAGGCTCAGTGGTAGATTTGAAATGGATTCTGCTGGGGTCAAAGCAGCAAGTCCTTTCTCCACTACAGTAGCCATAACAAACCATCTCCCAGCTGTCTGTGCCTGAGTCTCTGTCTTTGAACACCAAGTAGGATGGGTTCCCTTTGCACATCTGAGTGTTTATAGTGTGATGGATGTGGACAGAAGGCTTGGATAGCATGACAGAAATTGGAAAAGGAGAGAAATTAGAGAGAAAGATGGATATAGCAACATGCTGGAGACCAACATCCTAGTGCATAGTTTTGTACGCCTCTCTACTTCCTATAGTCCTTCAGTTACGTCCAGTTGAAGGAAATTTCTCTGAACATCTGTTGCTTTAGGCACTTAAAACGTAGTTGTAATATATGATCACAGTTTTGTTAGACAGTCATTATTTCAATGGTCTTTCAATTATTTCAATCCAGTGTTCATCACACTGCCTAATTTTCTCAATGTCAAATTTTCCAGCATGCTGAGACTCCGTCCAAATTGTTACAGAGATGTGGTTTGGTTTAAATGTCTTTGTTTGCCAAAACCCTGGTATTTTTAAATACATTGTTGTTTAAACATACCTAGACATATCTTATTTTTGCAAATAGATATACAGTACCTACGCATATGTCTGAATGGCCACATAACAAAGATTAAAAAAAGGAGCTGATGCAGTTAATTATCTATAAATACGGCTTTAGAAAGAATACTGGCTTCCCAATGAATAGCTAGAGTTGCCTTCTTTGTCTTTAAATTTTGATCCAATTAAAAAAAATAATATAGAGGAAATTTGCGCTGAGGAAAGCTACAGTAATTAACACAAAACTACAGACTAGTGCTCTGGTAAAGAGCTGAGGGAAGCTGAAAAAAATGGGGAAATTTTCCTTTTTCCCAATAATTTTAATAAAACACTACAGGAATAAAATTAAATTTAAAAAAAACCATCAAACCTGAATAAACTAGAAGTTATCCCATTTGATCATAATTTAGATCCATTACTGAAATTTCTGTGTTCAAGAGAACATCACTGTGTGAAAGAAAAGCTATTTTTGGCATGCATTCCACTAACAAGCAAGAATCAACCTGTGAACAGATCCCTCTCACATCAATAGGTCCCAGGCAAAATAAATTTGAGGCAAATAACAACTGTAAAATTGTGTTAATTATGTGACAGATAATTACACACATCAATCAGATCATGAATAGCAGCCCATTCCCACTGGAGCCGGTAAAGTTCCTGACTTCAAAATTAAATGGTAAAAATGGCATTTTTTAAAAATACCATGAACAACAATGACTGGTTTAGGTCAATGCTTGGGTTGATTATGCTCTTTAGATTTCATAGTACTTGCTATACATTTTGTGTCAGGGCAGCATTCCATTTACATTTTCTTTAGTTGTAAAGCCAGTATTAAGAGATTCTCTTGATTATTTTCAACGCTTCAAATTCCCAGCCCTTCATCAGTTATAACTATTGATGAGGTCAAGCGTAAAACAAAACACTGAAAGGGCTGAAATAAAAAAATGAAAACCAGACCCCAAGTTCTTAAAAAATAAGGGAGAGGCTGATGATTTGCAAGATGGGGTAGGACTTTCTAACTAGAAGGGAAA
Source organism: Pardalotus punctatus (assembly GCA_013400915.1). Taxonomy (NCBI): domain Eukaryota; kingdom Metazoa; phylum Chordata; class Aves; order Passeriformes; family Pardalotidae; genus Pardalotus; species Pardalotus punctatus. The sequence continues at coordinate 1,680,545 of VZTX01010332.1, read as the reverse complement.
TTTTTCTGTAAAACAGCTAAGATCAAACTGTTTATTTCAGCCTCAGAAAGCACAGATTTCTACCTCCCAGAGCTCATGTTCATGGTTCTGTGCAGTCGTGGATAACACTACTAATACCCAGAGCTGTACAATCTCCCACGTTCCCTTTGCTTTTATAAATATTACTGAGCAGCAGAAGTAGCCAATTTGTTTATTAGTATTTAATTAGAAAAGGACACAGTTTTCATTTAATTTTCTGGTATAATATTTTTCATTTGCTTCTAAAAAAAAAGCAAGTTCAAAGGAATGACAGTACAAACATCTTGCTCCACCCTCAGGAAGGATGCTGCACATGGGGGTGACCCAGCAAAGCATCACAGTAAGATGGCTTTCAGCGAGCCTAAGGGTATGTTGTGAGGGTTTCAAGGTAAGAGGCACAAGAATATCTTGTCAGAAGTCCATGGGAACAACTGGAACAGTTGTGTGAATGAAGCTGTGTTTTGAATGGAAGAGAAAGACATATGGAGATGGCAAGCCAGTATAAATTCTACCACTATAAGAAAGATCTAATATTGTTCTTGTGGCAGAAAATGCAAGACAGCATTATTCTGTGAACTACAGCATGCTATCTATATACAGATAAATTAGCAGTAATGCTCTGTTACCCTCAAAAATTCAGAATACAACTGTCTGAACAAAGTAGTCCCTTGCATCCCTGAGGCATCACAATAGGATATAAGTGCTATAGAATTATTTTTACTTTAAAAGCTTTAATATACACATTGTCCCTTGAGCCCAAAGTTATTTGCTATAATGACATGATTGCCAACGAGAAAGTAATAGCTTTGTGCCTTTGTGCATACTGGTGAAGTGTCTGACCCCACATATTGCAGGCAATTATTTGAGGCTACTGATGTTTTGAGACAGTTTACTGGAAGACAGATAACACTGGAGCAGGTTGCCTTGACGACATCATGTAGCTGCACCAGAAATCAAACAAAAATCCAGGAGCTCCTTCTATGTTGAGGACTGCAAAATATTCATCAAATTGGGTTGAAAGAGAACTAGTCCCACAGCAAGTCCTATGCAATATTTGATATCGCTTCTTATTGTGAACATTATTAGAAAACCAATGATAGAGCCAGGTGGTTCATACCTCACAGCACAGGGCAATAAGAATCAAAGTGCAAGCAATATGGTAATGACTCCTCAAAAGTTTGGGCTTTTTTCCTGTGAGACTCTTCTGGTCACTTCTGGATTTGAGAGTCTACTCTGGTAGAAGTAGTTTCTAGTGGTGAGTACTGTTGGTTTCATAGCAGTTTATCACAGAAATTTCTCTGCAGGTTCTATGGCTTTTGGCAGTCATCACCATACCCTTAAATAAGGAATGTAAATATGAATTACCAAGCTACCATTGACCCAAAAGTAAAAAAACATCCTTAACATATTTTTCCATCACTGAATTTTTCATGCATGCCACCAGATTTTATCAAAAAAAGATTTATCCACAAAGCATCCAGTTATAAATTAATTCCTCCACACAGTCATTTTTTTAAGATTTTCTCTAGAGCTGTGTTGAGCGCAAAGAAGGGAGCTGAATCCATCTCTCTCACACATTAAGATCTCTAACAATCTCCAAATGAATTTTGAGTAGTGCAGGTGACAACTGTTTTGTAAAAAAAAGGCACCCTGTGAAGTGATAACTCCAACAGAGGGATCAGAAGCAGACATGTCCCTAGTGGTACATGAAATCTGGGGGAAAAATGGGACTTAAAGTTCACTTTAGACTTTGCTTTTGCCTACCACAGTCCTCAAAGCAGCATTCTGTTGTTGTCTTTTTTTTTTTTTTTTGCTTCCATGGATGATTCACTCTTTTTTAAGGAGCCTGAAGAATGGCTGAATCTCTGCCTTACAGCTGGGCATTACCCACAAGTTGTCTGTTGGCTCAAACCCTACTTTTGAATTCCTGCTGGTCTTGTAGCAAACACAGTATCCTTAACCTACTAAATATGATCAGCATCATACCAAACAGTTGAAATATTCCCCAAACGGATTCAACCAGTCAATCACTAATCCGACCACAAAAGGGCACTGATATGCTTGGAGTGATTTTTGCTTTGTATGGAAATTTGAGCTCGCCTGTTCCCTAATTTTTCTCCAGGACCTAAATATCCTGCTCTGGGCAGTTGTGAAACATATATCTCCAACTGGGACTTAAATCATTGAATCCTGTATGGGAGTTAAAGCTGGCATGAACATTTTATCACTTGTTACAATCAGTTTATTTATAAAATAAATCATACTTAGCAGACAGAAAGCATTCCTTCCCTCTCTAATACAGTAGCTGGGTACATAAGAAGTTCCACAGAGTTCAAGAGTGTAAAACTCAAGAGAGGGACATTTAGAATTGCTATTTATCAGCATATAAGCAAATACAGAATACAAGAGGAGTAAATACTTAGAAGACATCTGTACACATTCAAAATATATACGAGCAAGTTTATTTCATTATCCGCATTTGCTTTTGCTTCTGTTTAATTTAATAGAAACATATCACTCTGTACTAAAAGAACATTCCCAATCCTCTATTTTTTTAAAAGGGACAAATTCAGATACCTTTTTTATCAGAAAGAAAATTAACCTCAACTAGTAATTAAGGCTTCCCTGAACAAAAAATATCAACCTACTCTTCCTGAATGATCAAGAGCAACCACATGGTAACAATGTGCAATATTGCTTATGCCTCACATAAATAAGACATTATTTGCAAATAATTTCAAAAATAAAACTGGGAGAGAAAATAGCCATCTCTGACACCATACAATAATTTGTTGGGATAATGCATCAAAGTAAGACATCTCATCAGATATCAGATGTCTTGAAGGGATAGCAAAATTTAAATATGAAAAGTATTTTGAAGTATAGCAAGACACTGTTGAGAAATCTCCATTTAAAGACATTTCTGCATTTAAAGCTCCTTTTAATTTGACACTTTAATCCATTTCATACTCACAGTATTTTCATTCAATTCCTGTTTCTACTAGTCTTCAAACACCAAATTCAAGAGATATGAAATGCAGGTGTTAATTTCCAGGATTGTATCTTTCTTAAAGAAGTGTTTTTTCTCAGGACGAAGCTCAAGGAACTCATATAGGCTTCTTGCCACTTTCTAATTCCTCCTGTGATAAAGGCACCTTATAAATTCTGCATCATGGATTGCAGATGCTCAGAGGCAAAGCTACAAATGCAGCTGTATTATTCATAATGACAGGCAGATGTAACAGAGACCATGAGAAATAACCCAGAAACACTAGGCAATGCTTAATATTTAATCTCTAAACTTATCTTGAGCCAAGTAATAGACTTGTCCAAATATGCTAAACAATTGCAATGTCTGTTGATCAATGCTTAGAAGGATACCTCAATGCAAAGACTCACTGAAATGATTAAACTAAGTTTTATTTGCTGTCTGGAGCTTTCAGGGATTCTCTAATTAAATAACTGTTGCACATTGGCATAAACCTATTGATTTAAGAGTGATTATCTTAATTTATGCTAACTTAGTATGCTCTACATTGTCACTTATAGGTGCTAACAGATATGGCATGATATTCATTCAATGACTGTGCTATAAAACCTTAGACTTTGATAAAATTATCTGTTATGAAACATTGAGGGTGCATAAAAGGCTGAGGCATAAATAAAGATGGCAATTCACTATTGAATTAAATAGTTTGTTTCATATTTAAATCATCCTTTTGTGATACTGCAAAATGCAAAGGTATAGATTCCTGTAATTAAGTTCGGTAGTCTGTAATTTTTTTCCCCTCCGGGAGATCAGCAGTAGGAATTTTACAAAGACATTATGATAAACTTCATCATAATGAAACAATGCACAGTCAGGAACCAAACTTTAGAATCTCGTATCATGAGTGATGAGAGAGATTAAAAATAAAAAAAAATCAGAACTGGTTAAGAGATATGACCCTTCCACTACTAGAGTGACACTTCAAATCCAGGTCTAATGGCCATGGAAATTGCATCACCTGGAGTTGGCCAGAAACTTTCATTTTAGGGGAAATAATTTCCTTTGTTTTTTTAACAAATTAGTTTCTTATGGAATTGAATAGGCACTCCTTTCTTGAAACAAAATATGTGGTTTTCTGTTCAAGAAGCACTGAAAAGAAATCTGTTTTCAGAATTTCTTAAAGCTTATTAGCAAAATTAATAACTTTTTTTGGGTCAATTTTGCTGTTGCAGTTGGCATACAACAAAGTTGACAAGAATTGCACTGTTTTCAAATATAACTGCTCATAATGTCTCTGCCATCATGGCAAGAGAATTTCAGAAGTCTGGAAATTTTGATTCACTGCTGAGAGGCCAGCACTGAAGGCTCTTGAGGTCTAGTACAGAACCAAGCCTCAGTAAACCCCAAAGCTCTCAAGGTGTGGAAATCCCAAAGCTGGTAGTGTTTTTCAGATCCTGCATCAAGGAGACAGGATTGTGGAGAGCTTTGGTGTTAGGAGCTGCCTGTCCCACAGTACTTTGGTCCCTGCTAACTACCCTTTGTGCCAATCTTTTGAAAATACAGACTCCCAAGGAATGCCCCAAAGCTGAGATTTTGGCCTTCATAACAACTGCCAAGAAATTTGACAGTGTTTCATTGGGACTTCCACCTTTTGTAAAATATATAGATTTTGACCAAAAGAAAAGAATAAAAGCCATTTCAGTGATTCTTATAAAGGATGTTTGGGTGGAAATTTATCAGTCAGCTCTACTCATATGGCAGGTCCATAATCACTCTTTCCTCCCTTACTTTGACTTTGCTACAGCTGTCAAAACACTTGGTTTGCAAAACAGCTTCTCATAAACTGTTTAGTGTTTCATAAATTTGTGAATGATGGTGATGATAGTGCTAACACATAGGATCATATGTTTAATTAAATGAAACACGTAAAGGGTGTCACAGTTGAATGCTATAAACACCAAAGGACAACTAATTTTAACTTTGAAATCTTTGGAAACTTTGGTTTCTGAAATGGGTGTGACTTATAAGAAAGGATTTATAATTAGATTCTGGGTCCACTCTATGCGAACAAATATTTGTTAGCATTGCATTTGAAGGGAAGTTGCCAGCATAGACCGCCAGCCAGATAAACTACTTTTAAGTACTGCTTTAAGCAGAAACAAAAATATCCTGCCTGAAAGAAGAGCTTAATCTTTCCTATGTCAGAAATCTAAACATACCTGAGAACCAATGATAAGCTGAATAAGGTGGCAACCATTCAATTAAGAAATTACAGATTTGCAGGAATTACATTACAACTCTAAATGGGAGAGGAGAGGTAGCAATGACCACAAAGAGTTAAAAGGGCCTACTTCTGATAGTGAGTTAAGTACATTTTCCATTCCTTTTCTCCTTGGTTGCTATAAATTTTGTGTCCCTTTTACAAAAGATGCTGTATTATCTAACAAAACCAGGAAAAGGCTTTTGTTAAAAACACCAGTATCTGTGTATTCTCTTGAGAAAAGTAACTGTTGTGAGAGTACTTGTTAGATGAAATTTTAAAGCAATTTGGTTTGAAAATAGGAACATACATACTGAAAAAATCCCCCACAGATATGCTACAGGTAGGGTTTTTAATACGATTGTCTCATCCTGTCACATTAGTTAAAATTTATCTGCAATTACTAAAACCTAAGTCAATATAATTAAGTTTTTAGCCATCTTTTTTTTCCTATTTACATGTGTTTCAATTTCTAGCCTACATGGCCAGATCCACCTGACATGTAAGAACTGTGTCTTTTCCTATCACAAGCTCTGCTTGTCAAATTAGCCTAAATTCTCTCTTCAGAAGTGGTTTATCAGCAGGGACTTACTAGAAAATTCCTCTGAATTGGAAGAGTGAAGGAATTCCACTGATTCTCCTTTCTCTGAACTACTGCTACCTGTGTAAGGCTGACAAAAACAAAATGACTTTTGCCATTAAAAGCAATAGTTTCTACATGTTTTTCAAGGGGTCTCATTCTGAAATTTATTTTAAATCAAAACTTGCCCATTTCCAGGTTGACTCCAACTTCAAAGATTCATCAAAACTCCAGAAGGATGAGAACATTTTAAAATAAAAATTTGAAGAGAAATTATCCATTCCCAAGAAAATAGAACCCACATAAGTTTAATAAACTCTTCACCTTCCTTATACTGACAGTCTGTGTAACATTATATTGATTTATCTTAGAAAACAGATGAGTGCAACTAACATACATTTGACATTCAGGATACAAGATCACCCTGTATTTTAAATTCCATTAACTAATTTTAATGTACAAGTGATTAATTTGCCCATGAGTGTAACAGCTACAACAGATGTAGCTAAATTGACTGTGTTACTTCATAACTGTTGTCTCCACATTGGTATATGCATAATTCTCAACCAGAAGTTATGGGCTCCATGTAAAAATTAGTGGGTGAACTGGACTGTGTTACCCAGGAGCAAAACATGAAAAGATTTCCTTCTGGCTTAAAAACAGGCAGATGAACCAATAACAAAAAGCTGAAGATAAAAAGCCTAAACCAAAACACATTTGTGCAGTTATATTGTATGTGTGACGAAAGAGAGTCTTTAGTCAAATCCTCTGCTGCCTGAAATTAACCAAATTAAATATAAGAATAAAATCACAGGGACTGATTAACAGCAGCGAATACAAGGCCATTTGGGACAGATGTTTCTTTAACTGTTGCACTTTACACAGCCGTTCTGGAGCTCTGATACTTGAGGGTAGTTAAACTCCAAGGCACCCTACCTTCCGCAGAGGTTTGAGCTTGGTCTCCATGATGAAGTCGTACTTGCAGAGCTCGCAGCAGCGCGTGTCCGAGCTCTTGATCCACTGGTGCAGGCAGGCCTGGTGAACAAAGCGCAGGGTCCCTGTGCAGCGACACGGCGTGATGAGGGGGCTTTCATCATCTCCCTCACAGTGACAGATCCTGACAGGAAGGACAGCAAGAGCGAGTGAGGGAACTTCCCAACCAGCAATGCAAAGGCACTAGCTTATTTACACTGCTTTCTCATCTTCAGGCTTGACATTCAAAAGATGCCACATATGTGACCTTTCAGATTGAGGCCTGGGAACATATTCCTTGTTCCTTTCTGCCATTTAGTAATTTCTCTTCACTTAGTTATTTCTCTTTGAATTTGCTATGTGGCCTGAAGGTGAATCAATAGAAATAACAGTTTTTCCCTTTTATGCATGGCAAAACCTTTAAGATAAATACCAGAGCTCTTTCTAAGAGTGGAATAGTTCTTGGTCTGTAAGTAATGCCAATAAAATCCTCAAAGGTAGAGAAATCTAACCCAAGCTGAAAATATCCAGCATGAGAAGTACAAAAAGATTTCCTAGGAAAGGATAGCTCTTTGGAGTTACACAGTTCAAAGAATCAGAGAGCAGTTTTGAGTACTCTGGAGTCATGCATATGGCACAGTGTATATACATACACATTTTTTAGGAGGCATGTGTTGAAAAGTCATGGTCATGTTTTTTATTCTTCCCTGTCCCTTTGAAGCAGACAGCTGCATTATCTGGGAAAACAAAAACTGCATCTAAGCAGACTCTAAGATAGAGGTTGGTCCCAGAACTGTTTTACCTTATGATGGGATACAGAGCTTTTCATGTTGTGGTTTTGCATAAAGTGATCAGTGTTCTAACATCATAATCTGAAGGGTTTCCTCTGTGACACATGTTCAAATGTCCTGTTGATCTTCCCCTCTTCCAAACAGTCCCCTGATCACATCAGGAAAACCCTGACCCATCAAAACCAATGTCAGCTTTATTGGCAGGCATCTCTTTGAAAGCAGAGAAAGCTCTACAGCGACTGGAATGCTTAACCAAACACCTGAAGTTAAGGAGGTTAATCTCAATGAAGAGTAATTCCCTCCCATCCCCAACCTAGAAAAACACAACAAAGCACCCAAGGCCTAATGAGCGTCTGAAGTGTCAAACTGGCATGCAAGAATAAAAAAAGGGGGGGAAAAACAGCTGAAGGCTGATCAATGCTATTTGAAAATAGGGAAGTAGCAATAACAGAACAGATCCTGTTGTCACACAAATGAAACTTAGGCCTTAGAAACTTAGTACTAGGAATGGCACCCTCAGACTGTGCAGATGCAGAAGTGTCTGAACACATCTGAGGAATAACTCACCCTTTTACACAGAAAACTGTGACTGCACCACACCTGGCATAGGAAAAGGGGTAGGATGAGATTGTCTTCCTACTGGTCCGGTTAGGGCAGATGGGTGACCTTCCTAACACAGGAGCTCCTGATATATGTCAGGAGGCAACCTGACAAAGACATCCCAGGAAAGACTGGCTACTGCACAGCTCTGTGGCTGCCAAGTCTATAAGCAGGGGAGGAGGAAATTCCAATGCCTACATGAAGGATCTATAGATCAAAACTAGCAGCTCCACTATTCTTCCCCACTGTAGCCCAGAGCCATGAGGAAATGAATCTACGATAATGGGAAAGCAGAACAAAGCTGCTTTGCTGGACATATGGAAATAAAGAGACCAAAAAATCCAACAGATAAATGAAGCTCTGAACACCTGGTCCACAAAAGACAAGCTTCAGTTTCTGCAGTGGTGCTCATACAGGATTTCATGCCCCACAGCAGTGAAGAGGAGAACAAATTACCCACAACTTCCTTCTGCATCTGTTCTTTTTTTGAGACACATTTTACAAGAACCCAATTTACAGTCTTCTCTTTACTAATCCAGCTGAGCTAGGTGCATCAGTAGCTTAGTTCTTAGATGGGAATTGCCTATATGGTGATTTCTTAATGAGCCTCTAGCTTAAACAGAACTATATTTTCAAAACACCAAATAGTTATTTTTCTAACAAATGCATTCCCAACTGAGAGTTGCATAAAAAACATAATTTTCTTTTTAAATTAAAGCTATTCCCCAAAGGAAGACCAGCATTCTTTGTTCATTTAAATTCAAGCCATACATAATTTATTAAATGCCTTGGCATTTAAACTATTTAGAAATTAGACAACTAAGCTATGTACCCAATAGCCTTTTTTCTACTACTGCCAATATTGTTCAAAATTATTTTCAGAGCTAAAATACAAGCCTAAAAATCCACTGGGATCTTCAAATAAAGTGACAGTGCAGATTTGAAATGAACAGAAATAATCCTTAGCAGAAAGACTTTTACAGAAAAAGACTACATGCATTATACTTTCTATTTGGGCTTTCCTTGTACATAAGTCACAAGCCAACTGTATAAATAACAGGGTGACAGCAAGAATTTATAGTATGAAGAAACTCAAATTAAATAATCTAATAACCATGAAATATATATATATATATATAATTTATAATAATTAAATATGTAATCAGAATTAAAATAAACTTCAGTAGGAATTAAAGTCAAGAGAAAATGACCAAAGGCACGGCTTCGATTAGCTTGAATGTTCTTTGGTCCCTTTGGTGCAATTTAACTCTTTTTTATTTTTTTTAACCAGAAGAAATTAGCTTAAAACACGTTTGTGCTACCTAAATTCATAGTGACTGTCTAAAGATTTTTTGGTGCCCAGCACCTATGGCAACTGACTGTTAAATCTATAATGTACATCATAATTATGAAAATTATAGGAAGTAAGTTGTTAATGATGGTTTTGAGAAGTTTGTTGTGCAAACAGAACGGAAGCAGGATACAAAGCACAGACATACCTGCACCATATCTAAACCAAACTGGAGGCAGAGAACTTTCATTCTAGTTCCCTATTGTCAAATCATCACAACTGTTTGAAACTTTCATGCATCAGATTGATTATTTAGTGGGCTGAACTTATCCTGAGAGTAAAATTTGTTTGCATAGTTTAGAAATTAACTGAATTTTTTTAAAAATCCCAAACCACTCTCAACCATAAAGAGAAAAAATATATAACTTGCTAAATCTACACTGATTTATTTACAAGTTGTAGTACAGCACTGATCATCATTAATAGCTGCAATTTTAGCTGCTCAGACATACCTACAGAGTTTACATACTCAGTTTTTCTCAGCTTTTTAGTCATTTAGTAGATAAGTGGCCTTCATTATAGAGAAATACCTTTGACTATCTGGAAATGGAGGGGAAGGAAGTCAGCCATTTGATCAAATCCTCAGAAATCTAGCCTGTTTTGGGTTTTTTTTTTGTTTTGGTTTTTTTTGTTTGGTTTTTTTGTTTGTTTGTTTTGTTTTGGTAATTTTTTTTTTGTTTTGGGTTTTTTTAGGTTTGGCAGCTTAGTGCTGTAGATTCCTGTCTATGAACAAGACCTTTCATTCCCAGGGGAAAAGACAAGCACAAGGCTCCCAAGGAGCTTTTGCTCTATGAATCATGCATACACCAGACAACGCAGGATACCTGAGCCATGAGATGATCTTCTCATTCAGACATACTAAATTTTGTGTGTGTACATGTATACACCTACAAACAAATCCCTACACACTGAGATCACAGAATATCTATATTTCTTTCAATAAAACTCACTGTGACTCCTTATGAAATAATACTCTAACAGTGCTGTCATCCGTATGCACAAGTTTTAGCTTTATATGCCAGTATTTTAATTACCCAGCACATATTTTTCTAGCACAGAATTGTTTCTACAACCTTCAGCAAACAGATGTACCAAACGGAGAAATTAATGCCAACACTGTGCATGTATGAGATGAAAAAAATGCACAAAAATTCTTTAAAGGATGTTCTTAAACATCAGGTTCACATATAATGCAACAGATTAAGAAAAATATTTTTCAGGAAAAAAAATACAAAATATTAAAACCGAAAACAATATTAGTCAGTATTTGTGAAATATTTTTCATAATTCATATAAAAACTGCTGCAGAGCTTTTGTATGTTCCTTACAAAACATGCTGCCACCACACATATATAAACAAAAGGCATTTCTTATCAGATTAAAATAATGAGATGCAGCTAAACAAAGCACTCAGAAGTGAGGCATCTTCAGAATACAGTATTGTCATGCTGTCTTAAATTCCATGACTATGAATTGTTTTCCCATGTTTTCCATGGTCCTGTTTATAGCAAAAGATAAAAGGCAGAAAGGGAAGTATGAAACCAGCCTACAACTTGCAGGCATTCCTATGCTCACTGGATTTTGGCTGATTTTCAGAAAAAACAGCAAGAGCTATATTGGATAACTGACCTTCACTTCTCATCAAATTAAGGTGTTTTTTTTCCATACAGACAATAATTTCTTACATAATCTCAGTTTAAAAGGTCTAAAATCAATATGGAACAAGAAGATCGGTTGGAAAACTTTCAGGTTTTCCCAACAGTTATTTATTCTGGCAAAATCATGGCAATTGAAATCCCAGTCTAGATGGTTAGCATCTAAGTTGCTTATTGCAACACATACAGGTAGATTCCAACAGCTTTTTCTCCACATACAGTTAACAGTGTTACTCCTATTAAAGAGAATAGCTGCTAATCTCTAACCTCATTGGAAACCCAGCAGTTTCCCTAACCTGTCTTTCACTAATCCTCCTGACTCTTTGGAAACTAAGAAAATAGGTTGATCCCAGTGCCTGTGTAGTGAAGGAGAAAACACACGTATTTCTGCAGGAGTCCTATGAGACTTAGTGCTCCACTCCTACGCCGCCAGCAAGTGCTCCTCTGGGACATGTTTGTCCAGCTGATTCCCATGGAGAATTAGTGCCAAAGGGAATAAAGTTAGAGAACCCCGAGACAAATTCTCAGCCCAGTCTAAACCATGACAAAAGTAACGTTGATTAGACGTGCTTCAAAAGCAGGCTCCTTACCTGAACTAAAGCACTCATGGAGGCCCTTCACTCATAAAATTAGGAGGAGCTACAGCCTTGTGACTGTGGCACGTTTACACCAGCTGAGATTCAATTTCTAGGCAATGTGACCTAAATTAACACAGACTCCTAATAACAATACTGTCATTTTCTTGAAGATGGAAGAATACCAGTATAAGAGAAATACTTTCGAACTTTTAACAGATTCCCTTAATAAAAGAGGGAAATATTTTCTCCATATAAATATGCTCAAGGAAGATAATGCCTATTCCAGAATATTATTTTTGGTGAGAAATTATTGAAAAGGCATTTAAATCTTGCCCTTCACTGGAAAGCACAAATGGACTCATGGTTATGCAAAGAAAAATTCTTGCTCTGTTCAGTGGGTACATCTCATCACTGTATCTCACTATTGCTAATGGGAGCTTAGTCAGGAAGAAACAGCAGAGCTGAAAAATGTTGGAGCAAGTGAATCCCTGGATTTGATTTTTGGCTGTGAGGATTATTAGCTGCCAGCATGAAATGCCACGAGTTCCTAGGTTATCTTAATTGGACCAAAAGGATCCAATTCCCCAGGACTGCAAAAGGATGCACAAAATTGCTGTTGCTACTGTTTGATTTTTTTCTTAAGAAAACTATTCTGCCCAAAAAACATCATTTTCTCTTTTGCCAATTTATAAAGTGCTTACTGTGCTTTTAGATAGAATTAAAGCAAACAACTTTATGAACAACTCACAGCAAGTAATTGTCATTCATAAAAAGAATTTGCAAAAATAATCGAACTCTGCTTATACATATTTTATCACTTGGGAAAAAAAGGGTTAAATTCACTGAATGTGTTCACCCTGCAATAGGCTACAGAGCGGCATGTTTTTCTTGCTTTCATTTTACAGGCTTTTCTTTTTTTTAATTTTTAATCTCATTTTTATTCTCTCCACTTTTAAACCACAAAGTAATCTAAATGACAAATTGGTCTTCCTCTCAATTTAAACACAGTGTGAATGAAGCACATTAATTCTCCTTACCAAATGTAATCCATTTGTGTATCTTTTCCCTGTCACTCTTGCCCTTCTATTATGCTATACAGTCAGCTGTCTTTACCTGACTAGACGAAAAACCATTTTTTAAATGTTGCACCACACCAGTGAAATTTCATAAGGGCCTAGGAAAAGCTTTCTCTTCATTTCTGCAAAAGTGATCAGCATTTGTGAGAGACCCAAGAGCAAATATTAGCAAAAGCACATAAATATTTTATTTTGTCAACATTTCTTGTCCTTCTATTAATCTTCCTTTACAGGTGATAAATAGGATGTCTAAAGAGTTACGAGTAATTGCTGCCCCAGATGCACTGTTAGTGTAAGATACGTGTCTGACAAGATTTACTGCACTGAACAAGTTGAAAGAACTAGGGACTGCATCTAAAAACAGGATATAGATTTCCTCCCACCCACCTAGTGAAAGTCAAAGCTTTCAGGAACTAAACTCCATACAGGAAATACAGAAGCTTTAAGTATTCAATAACAGGACCCTAAAAACCAAGGGTCTCCTCTCATCTTACCTTTCTAACAGGAAGTTGTGCCACTTCACTTATTTCCATTAAAAATAATAATAAGTTTTCAGAGAAACAAGCAGAAACCAGGACTCAGTTCTCCCCCAGATAAGTGAGCCTAATCACAACAAAGACATGCTTGCCTTACTTTGGCTCTCCTTGCATCCTTGTGAATCATGGAGAGGTTCCAAAAGAGACTGCAGAACCAGATGGCTGAAGAGGTGACAGATGGGTATTTGAACCATCAGGCAGAGAACAGAATTAACCAGAATTTCATACTGCTTCAAAGACTGATGAACCACCAGACTATCATGCAGAGGAGGAGATTCCTCAAAAAGCAGGAGATTCCTATCAAAAAGTCACTTTGCACAAATGAAGATTTGAACAGAAGAGTAAGCAGCAGTCACAGCTCTTTTCAAGCAAGGGGTGAGGAGTCACCATGCAGGACAAGATTCAGAGACAGCTCCCAATGAACGTGTCATCCTGACACCACAAGGCACGCACTAACTTCCCGGGGAGAAACAGGTTAAAAACCCTCCAGCCTCCCTACAGTGTGGAAGTAGAGCATCTTCCAGTTTTTTTTCCAGTCATTTTAGAGGGCTCTGGATGGTATTTCAAGTCTACTTATTCTGCACTACAGTTCGTCCACTGGATCCAACATCAAGGTTTCAGCATAAGTATTTAGAATGAGTGTTAAATTTCAGTGGTAGAATTTGAACCGATATATCTATCTTCTGTCCAACTTTCTCTTTTTTTTTTTCTCAAGGACTTCTTTCTTACCATCCACCTTTCTGTCTGTTGATTTCGTGAGCACACTTCTACATGAATATTTCAGAATGTAAGTAATTTCATGAAAGTCATTATTTTTTTGCAGGTCCTGCTAAATAATATTATGAAAAAAAACCAGCACTTGATTCCACAGAGAGAAACTACATAATCATACTGCCTCTTGTCATGTGCAATGTATATACACTATTTCTTCCCATCAATAATTGTGATAACACAGATAAATGCCCATATTAATCTTTTTCTAAGTTTATAATGGCCTTTTAAGTAACACACTAGCTTTTAAAAACTGTTTAAAAAATTATGCTTGAAATAGACTCACCAAACCTCATGAATCAACTTTATCATATCCTTTACTTCTCCTCTTTCCTGCCTGTTTTCTCACATGCCCTGCTGTTATGCCCTAGTCCTCAAATGAGGGCCTGCCATTACCTGATGGCAGAAAGAGTCATTCAGAGTTCAACAAAATCAAAATTCGACTTCCAATAAGCATCTTTTTTTTCAAAGTGAGAAACTCCACTTTACTTAAGTGCATGTGTTTTTGCCGAAATGACTGAATCAGTACTACAAAAAAATTTTACACCAAAAGCCTAACTAGTCAAACAGAAAATACCTTTCAACTATAAAGTCAATAATAAAAATACCACAAGATTTATTCAGTCACTACACTAAGCACTTATGATCCACTAGTGGTAATATCAACTAACCAATTTTCTTTTCTTAGTAATTTCCATGCAAAAATCCATGGGACTAAATTCTCAGAATCCATTCACTTTGTCATTTCAAATAGACAGCTGTTCCCATCAGGGAGATTATCATCATGCAGACCAAAGGAAGCTATTTCTGAGGCCCTGCCTCAAGCCACATGGCAAATTCCAGGATAAAGTACATATGAAGAAAACTTCAGACACAGGACAACTTAGGAAACGGGGAATCCAACTGTATGATTTAGAAAGCCTATCCTGTGAATCTCGAAAAGAAATTAAATAAAATTAGGCACCAAAACAACTCAGCATGGACAGAATTTATGTTGTATCTCAGAAGCAGAAACCTTGTCTTTTAATGGACTCCAGGAGAAAGTAGTGGTTCAGGGAAGAGACTGTAAATGTCACCACTGATGCCATGACATTGTTTCAGCATTTTGGAAAGAGACAGTGACACTAGAAGGGCAAATATTTCTCTGAAGTGACCAAGAGACTCCCCTTAGAGTGGCTGAGGAACATATTGCACAATGGTACTGTAATTTATCCGACTAATGTGCTTATGCTGGAACTGTCCTGTGTCCTGTCACATTGCCACTCAAGCTGCTAAATGCAGATTGAAGACATGCCAGCAATCCATGAGGAAATGAAGGAAAAAAGTTGCCTACTCAAAAACTTAAAGACAAAATAACTGTCACCCTGTTCCTCTGCTATTTCCACATAATCCCATTTAGGTGAGGGCCATTCCTCCCAGCCAGTGCTGTCAAATCAGCTAGAAGACATGAACAGCTAGGATGAAAAGCTCAAAGAAACACCCTAGGAAAACAAATTTTCCACATTACAACCACAGATGCTAACCTAGTCTTTGAATAAACATCACAAAACTGCCCTCTTCTTTCTATTTCTCATGCAGAAAAATGGTGTATATGTGCACAACTACATTGACATGTAATTATTTTAGTTTTTGTTTCAGATGGAAGAAGGTTGTGAATTTGAAAAAAAAAAAAACACACCACAGATCACAAATCAATGAAGTGCATGGGCCTGTCCTGACAAACAGAAACGACAGTCTGTTCTGAATTGGTAGTAAAAATATGCCTTCCTTTTTCTTCAATTGCCTGCAAACTGATTAACTAAGACAACGTATCAGCTATGAAAAATTAACATGCTTTTGATGTTGCAATGTTTTTCCTAGATGTATTAGGGTCACTATGATACATTTTATAATTATGACAATTAAAAATTGCATTATCCCTGTCATGAAGAAAAATGCAATTATGACTGTCTTGAGAAGCTTTGCAAAACACGTCTCATTATCAACCATATTGAGTTTTATGCTGGTTGCTCAAAGAACATCTCCACTGATAGTGAGCCTAGGGGCATGTATCTATCAAAAGTTTTCAACCTTTCTCAACTAAACAAGAGCCTGGCTGAAAAGTTTGCACACACATCCAAAAGGTCCACCCTTGAACCAAGTTCCAAGTCTTGCAAAAAGTGCTTGAAAAATTGTAATAAACTTCAATGGCCTGAAAAGACAAATAAACAACTGGAATCCACTTTTTACCTGAAAGCAAATTCTAACTACTTTGGTGACTTGGGCAACAGTTAGAACTAATCTACATAAGGCAATTACAGAACTTTATTTTATATATATATATGTATGCATGTGTACATATGTGTGTGTGTGTATATTTTATTTTTTTGCTACAGTATCATTAAGCACATATAGAGAACCACGCTGAAGTAATTTTTTTCAGATTTTGGGTAGGTATTTAATAATTAATAAATTCCTTGGTTTATATATACTATGTGTACTACACTGGCTTTTCAACACATGCAGACTGGGTAGTTCAGAAATTTAAGACAACTCTGAAGCTGTTGTCGTTATCTGTGCACACCTCTGCATCATGCCCTGTGGATACATTTCAATAACATGGTTATCCCCTTATTGTTTCTTTGCATTAGTACAAGGCAGAGAGATCCCAAGCCTGGTCCTGATATACAAGCTCATGCAGAAACACCGTTGGACTTTGAAGAACCTCAAATTCTTATGACAGACAATGGTTAGACAATGGAAATGTGCATTTTTGCTTATTAAGTATAACAAGGAGTGCATAGCACTAGCTGTGTTAGTAATGGCTTTTATGTTCTGCTGTGAAAAAACACAAAATGCCTGCAATATTGCCTTTTTTCCTTTTAGAAATAGGATCTTTGCAGTGTTTTAACTAGGTTAAAGCATACTGTGAAATTGCATGATGTGGCATCATGAACTTCCTCATCCTCTCTTTATATTTCCACACAAATTCTTCCCAGCAAAGAAAAGTGAGAAGTTTTCGGTTACTATATGAAGAAACTAAGCCTGATTGACACTTTGTAGATGAGAGTCAATGCTGGCTCACAAGTTTGGTGGCGGAAAAAAAGGAAATACTTGTTTCAGTTCTGTTAGAACTTACGGGATGGTGCATTTTCATTTACCACTGAACTAAGTAACTCAAGCCTTCCCAGCTGTGTACTCCAAATTTGGATGTTAGCCCAGAAGTGGCTAGCTTACTTTCATTTCCAGGGTAAAATGCTCACCTTCTGGTTGCATGCTTCACACTAAGGGCATCAGATTGTCAGAAGCCTGAACTTCTGAACTAAAGAGCACTTTTGGTGTTGTTTTTTCTTTCCCAAAGCTTATTTTACTGCTTATTCTGTCCAGTCATCCTTTCCATCATCATTCCAATCCTTATGAGGGGTGACTGAGTTAACAGCTCATACATATTCTCAGTGTGGAGGTGTTCAGCACTGCAAAGTCACGGACAAATTATGCCCCACCAGAGAGGATGTTCTGCAGGCACCATCCACTGGATTCCTGAGGTAATGGCAACTCTAGAGGACACTGAATCAAGACTAAAAATTTATTTCATGTAAATCATTGAAAAATGACATAGAGGGACCTAAGTTGGATTTGAACTGATCACTTAAGGAGTAAAAGCTCCATATCCCATTGTATTGAGCTCTCTGGCACTCTGCTTCATTCTCTGCCCCTGGCTGGAGATTTAAAATGCAAAAATATTCTGCCAGAGGACAGAGTGGGTCTGTCTTTGTGGAACAAAGACAAACATTTGGTTCCTTTGTTGGATTACTCTTTTTAAATAAGAGAAGTACATCTTCAGATTGAGGTATGCTAACTTCTCTGTAGCAAAGGTTTTTGTGTTATTTACTGTGGCCTGTCTAGCAGTTTATTATTGAGAAATAGTGACAGAAAGCAGTCAAGAGAAAGGCACTCAGACCATGGCAGGGAGAAACTCCTCCTAAGAATGCTAAATCCTTCTTATTAGAGACTAACCTGCATACTTCTACATCATCAGACCAGTCATCATATAACACTGGAGGCTTCTGAACAGCATGAGGCACAGTGGGCCCTGCCCCAGCAGGTGCTCCATTATCTGGGACTGCCAGAGCATCGCTGCCAGAGCCTGCCTCTGCAAAGGAGTTCTTCGTGTGCCTAAGGAAAGCTGCAGGCTGCCGATCTCTGTGGTAGCTTTTCCCTTTGCTTTTCCCACATTTTCTTGAGGAAATCCTTGCTTCCTGAGATGACGCTGAAGACTGCGATTCCTTAGGCCTTGGAATCCTTCGGCGGTGATTTAAAGTAGGATTCTCAGGGTCAGATACCTCTTGTTTCTTTTTTCCCATTGTCCCCAAGGTGACAAGTTCAACAGCATTATTGTTTGAGGACCCATCCTGGTTACTGCATGATCTATTGTTTCTTCTCCCTCTCCTGGCCATCCTGGCCTTTTCTCTTGCTCTCCTCCTAGCCTGAGCCCACTGACTCTCATCCGAAGATGATGATGAATCAGATGTGTTCCAGCTGGATCTTGGAGGCTCAGGATGCAATTTACAGTTCCTCCCCTTTCCTTGTTTTTCTGTGTGCTCACCATTGTCTCCAGTCTCTCTTTTCCTCCTAAACCTTCGTTTTACGTGTTTCTTACCACCAGGCTCCCTATGAGAAGGGGCCAGCACCATGACAGGGGTTGCATGTTCAAGCTCATCTTCTGACAAATCATGCAAGGTAGTAGATCTAGACAAAGCAGTAAGCAAAGGAAAGGGATGGAAATGGTAAGGATGGGTGGAAAGAGAAATCACAAAAAAAAAAAAAAAAAAAAGGATGAGAATGAGAACATGAATTTTAATAGAAAAACATGAGACTAAAAAGCAAAGACTAAAACGAAACAAAGAGACATCAAAAGAAAACTAAAGTCTATGTCACTCATGAATAAAGTTAAGCAGAAGCAAGAGCTACATAATATTTAATAAAAACAACTAACAAGTATCAGCCAGAGGAGAGTATATTTTTCTCAGCACATACCTACAAATGTCCTGAGTGGAGGGGCAGACAGACAACCGAGATTGACTCCTGGGAGCTGTTCCTGTTGTAGGACTGCTTGCCTGTTGAAATAAGTTAGACAGTTTGGAATCTTTGTCCATGAAATACATTGCAGATATTTTACTGCTTTGCCACATGATCACAAAATTGAAATAACTGTTTCTGCTGTTCATAGCGCACTGTTGAAAACACAGAAGCTCACAAAATACAGGAAGCTTGAACAAAAGTGAAACCTATTTGTGGAACTAAGTACGACTGAAGTGTTTGAGCTCTCATTTGCTCATGACTACTTTTTGTCACTGTTTGAGGAAGCAGCTTACAACATTTGAATTTTCATTTGGCTCTACTGTAAATGTCTGATGGGAAAGAATACATTTTTTATTTCATGCAATCAACCATGATTATTCTTTTCCAAATCGCATGAAGTGCATTTGCAATACATTGAGTGATGAAGAACCCAAAGCTAACCTAGGTTGAGTGGACTGATGAAACAGCAAGAAGATTAGAGTGCTTTTTAAAAGGTTTTCAAAGCAATCAGATCTTCTAGAAGAGCTGAAAATGTTAAACTGAGATGACCCTGAGAAATCCAAAGTGCAGACCGCATCTCTACAGAGCTGATCACATTCTCAAACAGCAGAAGAGTTATAAAACATGTTTAGTATGTGACATTTTGCTCATAAGGTTGTTGCTGCAAATTGTAGATTCAGTTATCCAATACTTTCACTGGAAACATATTTTGATGGTGTTAATGGCAAACCATTTCAATCTGCTTTGCTATCTATTGGCAGCAGAACTGTATGGAATCCAAATGTAAATCCAAAGCATTGTGATTCTTCAGGATCCCTCACAAGACACAGTATTGTGGGAAATGGGTTAAACACAAATCATTCTTAAGGCTATGACCTTCCTTTAGCTGATCAGGGGTATTAGCTTTTAGTATGCAACCCCATCCCACTGTGAGTGCCACTACCAAATACAGACAATATACTACAAGCCTCAGAATTCCATAAGACTGTGCAACAGATGCAAGGGAAGGATGAATATTAAGCAAGAGTACAAAGTACAAATCTTACAAAGATGTAAAGCCTGTTATCCCAATCTTTTGTACTGGCAAATCAAATTCAGTCAGATAATTGAAATTATTTCTAGCTCAACCTTCACAGACATTTTTGTGGTGTTAAAAAGGTGTTTGAAAATTAGTAGTACAAGCAAAAATACTTACATACAACCAGTAACTGCCAACACTTCACTTTTATCCAAGGTTTTCAATATCTATTATATTTAATGCATACATCTTTTGGAAACATCAGTCACCACTATGTGCAGTTTTGCTTTTATTTGGATACCAGCTGAGACTTAAGAATAGTGCTTTAGCATGAAAACAATCTTCTAGCTCTTGGAATTCAAGTAACTGTTTTTACCTATTGATTTATATGGCAAAAATACACGAAAAATACCAACAATATTACTAATTCTATACTACTAATTCCATGAATGCAACTCAGGGATACAAAAACTAAACCAAAATGAGAAATTAAATTGATAAGGCATTTGGACACAATCCTTGTGTTCGAATGTTTTTGCCATGTCTGGATTCATCAGTCAAAGGAAGCACATTAGAGTGTCTACATGGAGTCTTATGATGGAAAAAAGGGACAATTAAACTGTATTTCAAAGCCCCTATTCTACAAAAGCAATATTTCAATTGTACGTATTGTGATAGAGTATGATTTTTTTCTTACAGACATATTAGAAACATATGTTATATGCATGGTTGGGTATATAATCTTCTTCCACCACAGCCTCTGTGATTAGCGTTAAGTAATTAGGTATATCTTAAAGCTACTTAATGAGGAAAGATGCAGACAGCAGCAGCAATAACTAATGTTATTGGGTTACATGCTGCTGCTGCTGCAGGAAAAAGCATCCCTCCAGACTAAACCCCAGGTGAAGGACTGCTGAAGAAATCCAGCCCCACAGCTGAGCGTGGGCTCCTGAATTCATCCCTCATGATGAGCTCTCATTTCTTTTTTCCCCTCACAGCTCCAGGACTGTTACCATTGCATCTTTTGGGATCTCTGTACTACAGGGGTTTGGCCTGATCTTAAGTGGTGGTCAGGTCATCTCCATGCTTTAAAAGGAATTTTTATATCACCTTGCCACAAGCTGTATCCCTTGAAAGGATAAGGAGAATGGCTAAGCTGGCCCAGTAACCATACAGTAGGTCTGCACAAGTTCAAGAAACTTTCAGCAGCTATTAAAGCAGGAAGCCAGCTAGACAGCTCTTAAGAGAGCTGAAATAAAGCCAAAAATTAAACAAACTCCTTGAAAAGCTTTTATACTTATGATTTGGAACTGCAGACAGGTGGAAATCTAATTATTTCAAGATAAAAACTACATTACCAGTTTGACTACTTAAATCTTACATTTCACTTTCAACTGTCAAGAGGTCTACACTGTTTCAGTCCTGTTCAGTCAAATTGACTTTCTAGTTCCTCTGTGCAGGCATAATGATGTTTAGTTGCACATAACTCAGAGAAGAGTTTATTTCCTTCGAAAACAATTTACATAATCTTTTTTAAAAATGAGTACTTTTTGCTTGTTTGTCTAAACCCTATTGGAGCAAACATGACAACTGGCAGGCAAAAATGCAATGCACCACTTAAGTCTTCAAAAACAAAGCATGAAAACTCTAACATGAAAAGTTACAAACAAGATAATTCAGATTCTTACCTGTAAGTACATTTAGTTCAATTGGTTTCTACAACTTTGTAATCCAAATTTTTATTTGTATCTACATTAAATTAGCTTTTAATGGTAAAATCATGGAATCATAGATACCAGGTTGGATGGGACCTCAAAGATCATCTGGTCTAACCTTTCTTGGCAAAAGCACAGAGTGTACATAATCCAACACCCTGTCCAGCTGAATCTTAAAAGTGCTCGATGTTGTGGAAACAAAAATGAACTGATGGAGTGTGGAGAGATTTTTAAAATCAAGAAAGTTAGTGTTTCTGATATTATTTTTCTGATGTTGATTTGTGTACCTCACAGGTAACAGAGGCTAATTTGTAAATAAATCCAGTCTTATCTCTGTAATTAAATAGGAGTGGAAGGACCGGTTAATGTCAGGTCTGTCCCTGCTACCACTTCATATGAATATAATAATTCACAGCTAGTTGAGCTGTTTTTAAAAACCTGTCAGTTTCAACTCAGCTGGGTTCCTAGTCCAGACCTCTATCCCCAAACCCCTCTGCTTTTTCATCCTACCCAGTTCTGACAGCAGTATCTGCCTTCTGCTACCAGCACTGCCTCTGGGTTTACCCCAATTCCTTTGGCAATATTCCCTCTTTGCCATCTCTTCTACAAGCTATACATCCCAAACTAATTAAAAAAATTTAAATAATTATATCTCTTAAATCCAATCTGAGAGCAAAGATGTATAAAGGGGCATTTAGTTGAGTAGGGTATTTACAGAGAGAGTTGTGTATTTTCAAGGCATATCTGACAAACCAGAACATGATAATTTGAATATATTCTGCTCACATCTTATCAGTCCAGCTCTTCTGGGAATGTATATGCAACAGATGTTGGAAGCGGTTTCAAGCAGATAGATATTATTGCTAAAATTGCTATCCCATTGCTATATTGCTATGCAGTACACTGAATATTTTGAGATACTGTATTTAGCAAATAGAGGGATCAGATTGATGCTGAGGACTCCAATTCTACCTGGCAGGCAGAATAACAATTTTTTTAAAATAGTATTCCTTGAATGAATGTCTTCTGCAGACAGGTACATTGTACAGCTCCCTGGAATGGGAAAACTAAACAAGCACTGTACTAATTTTATCATAACAAATTATATCCGTAGCAGAATTAAATGTGGTGATTCAAAATAAAGCTGTCTCACAATTCATTTATAAGCAAGGCAGCTCATTTCTCTATGCCATCAAAACAAGGAAGAGGTCTAAGGGATAATGCCTACTCCAGCTGATTAGGTTTGGCATTTCAAAAAGATTGTTAGTAGAGACTGATTCCCCAGTCACCGCCTTCTGCTGTCTTGGCCAGTTTAGATAAACTCTCTTGTCCAGGATATGCAATTCAATTAACACCCATGACAGGGCACTCATCCGTAATTATGTTTTGGTATATTGATAGTGTGGTTTTTAAACAGAATACTGGTAAATACAGAGTTTTCAGGATAAGTGAGATGATAATCACTTACCCAACACAATGGGACTTCAGTGTCACACATATCTGTGTTAAAAGATCAGCAAAGACAGAAATGGGGGACAGAATTAAGTTCAACTGGTGAAAACAGGAAAAATTTCAAATCAAGACTGCCTTTACTTAGGTGTTCAGGATCTGATAGCATTTTCTAGATAATAAAAAAAAAAAAGGAAGTCCTCACAGGCCACATATTGCTTAACCTGCATGTTGAAACTAATGCAAGAACCATAAGTCAAGTTGTGCTCCTCTTAAGAACAAAGAAGGGCTCTACTTTGGCCTAACAGCAAAGATGAGTAAAAACACATTCCAGAAGTGCAAAGCATTCACATAGGAATGGAGTGAAGCTTTAAATTAACAAACTAGATGGACAGCTTCTATAAAATGGCCTCACAGATATTACCAGAAAGGCTAATGAATCCTCTCCTGTCTCTGTTCTGAACAGCGAAGGGCAGAGGCATTTCCAAGAGCTGGTCAACTTAACAACACCGCTGAAGTAGAAAGCTACAGACAATTGAGGGGTGATACAGCAGGCAGGGAATATGTCTAATGCTTTCATTCTCCTACTGAGTTTGCTCTAATAGCAGTGATGCATCACAGAATACTCCAGATTCCACCAGTCATTATAGCCAAAAAGCTGAAACTCCATCCTATTTGAAAAACAGCACACAAAGGAATGAATACCTCAGAAGATTAGAGCAGTTTGCATGACAATAAACTCAGCAGGAGACCCAGTCTCTGTATTTTAATCTGAAAATTTCTGCTTTGTAAACAATGCAACATTTGGTAGAAAACATCCACCTTTATGAACTTTTATGTGGACATTTCCTCAAGTCAAAAACATGGTGAAAATGACCCAAGCTGGGTATTATTTTTCAAGCTCTGTCTTGATGGCAACTGAAACTTATGCTCATGGATTTGGGGGATGGGGTTTCTGCGTTTCAGCTTGTTTGGGTGGGCTTTTTCTTTATTTGTTTCTTTATGATGGAGTTATGGCTTTGTGCTCAGATTTCAAATTTGTTTCAATTTCACTAATGGCTTTACAGCACCTGCTACATTAACTGGTAACTGAGTTTCTGTTAAATTATCTTCCACAGATTTTTTTTTTTTTTTGTAAATTATTCCTTGCACATTTCTTCCCCAAACCTTTTCTCTTTCTCCTCTCTTCCTTCCCCTCCTTTCAACTGCCTCTGAAGAGAAGGAATAAAGGGAAAAGTAACACACAAGGAAGAGCAGAAATATCCTTATGATTCTGCCAAACAATACCGTTCAGCATCCCTGAAAGTCAGTACAAACATGTTATAAAGTGGTTTGAAATCGAAAATCAAAATTGCAAGTGGCAAATCTATACTATCATTTAAAAAATTAAGCAAAGAAGTAATTACAGCTTTGATTCGTAGATTCAATCAGCTTGTTTAAGTTGTTTTCTCCTGCCTTACTAATCTATGTTAATCTTTATTTTCAAGGTACACGTTCAACTAAAAAATCCACTTTTTCTATTGGCACAGAAGTATTGCTAGCTGAGATTTGAATTTGCAGATGGATTATAGTAATTAAAAGTCTTTGTATCATACTGACACAGTATTTTTCATTCATTATTGTCTTCAAAGTTGCATCTTTCTAGTCATTATCACTTTCTTAATAAAAAAGTTTCATACTTATTTTTAAAAATGTAGGTAATTGGAACAAAGAATGTGCCAGGTTTTATACAAAAGGTGCAGAGCCATGAGACCAGCAGCTTTTGACTGTCTGGAGAGAGCTAAAAGGAAATTTAGTCTATAGGAAAGATGAAGCACAAAATACATGTTTTCTTTGTTACGGGATTTTGCAGCACTTTATTTCTAAAGGTAGTCAGTATTCAGAGAACCATTTAGACTTTCTATTCCAAAGAGGACATCTGTTTTCACATATCCTTCTATCTGCAAGACTGAAACCCTCAAAACCTTCCTATATACTAAACAGCTTTCAGTCAGAAGACATTCCTGCCATGCTCTCACAAGCGCATTTGTATGTGAGTGCACACACCCACCATATTCTTCCTTTGGTCTGGTGGACCGTGCAGGAGACAGACTGGATAAACTCCCATCTGTGAGGATATCGTTACATTTGAACAACTCTGTTCTGGTGTGTATTTGATGTCTATTTATTCCAGCCCTCAGGAAAGAGAGAAACCTAAATGTGCCAAAGCAAGAGAGTTGTAGTAAGAATATTGAAATGACTAAACCGAAAGAACTGAAACCCTGAGAACAGATCATTGTGAAAAACAGGAGACCATATTTTTATGAAGTGCAATAAACCTAAAACTACACAACCCCCTCAATTTTGTACCACTGTAGAAATAAAATTTGCTTAATTGAATTTGTTTTTAGGACAAATACGTGAAATGTGCTTCTGAGTGTCATGCTGAAAAAATAAATGCCATGCAAATATTTCCAGGAGTATATATGTAACAGGTATGTTACACATCATAATTATTATTTATAATTATGGAAATAGTTACAATAATTATAAACAATAAGCATATTTAATAACTTGCATGCTCCATTTACTGAAAACAAATCAAAGCTACTTCTGCACGACATCCGATATCATAGGATAGGACTGAATTCTGTGATAACAGAATGTATTTACAGAAATTGAAATAACATACACACATTACACATGGAGTAAGCTTGTACTAAAACAAAAATTGTGGCACCACACATTTCACACATATATGCAATTTTATATGGATGTGTCAATGTGGCACATTTAGGTATACTCAGAATACCTGGTAAGAATTGTGATTTAATAAAGCAGAATCTGTATAATTTTTGTATACATAAAATCACACTTTTTAATGTATTCCTTCTCATTAGAATCTGAGTTTATAACAGGTCAAAAAAAAAGGTTATCCAAGGGTAAACTGCAATTGTATTATTTTCTAATGGTTGTCCCCATGCATTTAATACTGACATGTATTCACGCAATTATATTCAGAAGTTCAACTTTCAGACAGATTTAGGTAAACTACGCTGTCATGACTTTTGTTAAGCTTATTGTAAGAAATAAATTTTAAGGACAAACCACAAAGCATTCTCTACTCATAGAAATCAAACATTCATATCTAGGAATTAAAAAACGTGCAGAAACAGTTACTATGCAATGGATCTAGTTCTAGGTTTTCTACCTTTTTTTGCCTTCAAAACAAATTCTGTTTTGATGAACAAAATTTTTCCACTAACTTGTTTACTTTGCACTGTTGTTTTCAGTAAATGAGAGCTAAGTGCTAGGTTAGTCTTCACCTCGAATAATAATGATTCTGTTTATGAGCAAGAAGAATGACTTGATGACTAATGTGACATTTATACTCATATTTTAATGCCTGTTTTGTATACATGGTATTATTCACTGTAAAAGCACTTTTTAAGGCTGACATTTTATGCTTTACCAGAGTAAGGATTTATTTTTTTTCTTGATATGTTTTCTTTTTTGAAAGCTTTAAGTTTTCTCTCAGTTGCTTGCTAAAGTAATTAGAACCTACACTTGGAAGGGACAGAGCTATGTGGTTCCTTGAAAATAAAAGCAACCACCAATCTAGAAGAGAATTTTCATTTAGAATTAGTGTGAAATTGGCAAAGAACAGTAAGAACTATGGATCAGCTTGTAGCATCGCAGTCCCCTGTAGCAAAATGCAAGGGGGGGGGTCACACAAGTGGTCTTTAGGATTCAGTCATGCAACAGCTTATCTTGGAAATGCTGCAATCCTGGTTCTGCCTATCAAAATCCATGGTAAGAACTTCTTTAAAAAGAACATTTAAGTTCCTTTATGGTTTTTTTCACCATAAAACCTATCATTTGTGCTTACAATAATGCAGAGAGGAGATATTATGTGCTCTCTGTTGGTGTCACTGCCTACGACCTGGTTTGCCCATTACAAACACTTGTAGTGTGCAACAGTGAGTTTTGTCTCAAGCGGCGTAAATCACCCTCATTGCCACACAGGACTCTTCATACATTCACCTCGTACTGAGAAAGGATGAAATATGAAATATCAATATCAAAACCCACGTGAAAGATTATTCAACATTAATGGAAGATACTAAATGGTAATTTATAATTCAAGAGGATAAATATTAGATTACTTATTATGGAATTTGATACCCAGTTTGTGAAATTTATTACAGAATCACAAAGTGAGTGGCTCAAATCAACAACCAATACATTGGCAACAATAAATTTTTCATCCAGAACTTTAGTGAGCATTACTTTTGCATCCTAGTGCCTTTTGGTTTTCACTTGAATCTTACTGAGAGGAGCCTCACCTGACACAAGAAATCAGAAATTGCAAACACAGAATAAAAACAATTCTTTCCTTCTTTCTTTCCTCTACTGTTATTCATATTCTAAATTAGACCTGTTATCACACAGAATGTTCCAAAACAATCACCTCACTTCCTGATATAACTCAACAGAGTTTTATTAGATGGATGCTTCAGAGAATTGTAAATAAAAAGTGTTCTAACACCTGTTCCAGGCTTTTGAGAAGTAATTGAGGCAAAACAAAATTCAGACAATTTGCTCCAAGCCTGATTTTCCCTGCACTGAAAAATAAACCCAAGGTTCCCATTAGAGAATTTCAGATCTTACTGCTGAGAGAGCATCCTTCTCTAATGAGTTCTTGAATCATAATTAACATACAGAAAGATAATTACAATGTTTTAGAAACATTTCTTCCAGAAGGCATTTTAACATAACCAGGCAGCCTCAGAAACACATATAGAGCATAACCCCTACAGACTGTAATTCAAACGCAAGATTTGTTCCACTGGTTAACCACAACAGAAAACAATTCACCAGATTCTTCTCTGACTACCTGTCCTCTTAAATGATACATGCATTTAGGAAGACATAAGAAGTTTGATGAAAAAAGTTACAGCGCACAGAAAACTAAGCAATGGCAAATGGGTAATGAACAAGGTCAAGTTTTTAATTTACTTAGATTTTAAATATATGCAGATAGGATAATTTAAATTCTGAAATCCTGAACACTGCACAAGACTATCACAAAGAATAATAAAGCTCCTTCTGCTACCAGCAACATAGGAAAGAGGTGAGAAAAAAACCTCTAATGCTTAAAAAAATAATAATTATTTAAAATCAGCAAGGTTCATTCATAACTCACATTTCCAAAAACTTTATATTTTTCTTTATGTGTATTAGAGTAGATAGGTTTTGAAAGTCATAACTAGTAACTAGGGCTACACTTTGTCAATACAAGATAATGTGAAATACTGATCAGTCAAAAATATCATCTAATAATCTCATGCCAGCAGGGCAGAAGGCAAAAAGATTGTTTATTGATTTATTGATTGCACAGGAAAAATTGAGGTTATTACCAGAAGTGCAGCAAAAATCTGACACTGATGCATTTTGCTAATTGTCTCTGACTGGAAACTAACAGAAGCAGTTGCTTTTGGAGTTCCAGGGCAGTTTTCTTTATATAAATATATAACAGGCTGAAGTGAATCAACAAATTCCCAGGTGGCTGTTCACCAAAGACAGCCACAGCTGTCAGTCAAGGATTTTAAGTTTTGTTCTTAAAAGTGAATAGTAAAATTGAACTGTTGATTTACACACACACACACGCGCGCGCGCGCACACACACAAACTCCAGCCCTCTCAGGAATGTTTGATTTTAAAATCTCTAGATTGAATAGGTATATACTAACTAGCATCGGGAAAATAACAAATCAAAACCATTCCTTCTCATTATAACTAGATAAGACATATTCAATGTTCAACTATTCAGTTTAATCTGTAATACCACAAAATTCAGAGTTAATGTACCTAGCAGGCAAAATTGCCCAAGCATGCACTGCAAACCTCAGGTGTCCTCTCCAAATAAACAACTTAAGAGCATTATGAAATACAAATCTGTATTTACAGAATCTATGCTATATTTCATTTCACAAATAGGTTGGTACAAAAATCCAGTGGTATCTACTCTGCTCTGGGGCAGGAGCTCCACACCCAGCCAAGGGTGGAACACACAACACACTGTAACTATTAAAATATAATTCTATTTGACCCTTTTTAACTTATACATACAGGCAAACAAGAACAGTGAAAGAAAATGTTTTGATGCCACTACTTTATATTTTTAGATAAAGACTTTTAAATTTTTCTGCCCATTGAAATTTTTATTGTGTGCAAGATCTGACACTGTACAGAACACAGCTCTTGCCTTTGGCATGTAGTTTACTTGACCTAGAAGCTTTCAATCTTGTTTTGAGGTGCAGTATGTTTTACTATCACTTTCTGCCATGCAATATTAACCTGCAAATTGAGCTGTTTGCTTTTCTATGTATACACACACATATAAACACCTGTTTTACAGAAAAAGCACTTTGAGTCAGACAACAAACAACACTGGAATTCCAATCAAATGTCTATCAGCACTTGAAAAGCTTCACTGGCAGGTAGCTTTGCATAGGAAAATTGCTCCACAATAATTAATAATGCTATACATCAGAAAAAGATTCAGTGCATGCCTGAAAACCTGTTTTTTTAGTTTGCAACTAAAACCAGTGCAAATATCACCTTCTAATAAGCAACTATACTGATTTCTGCAGAAATCACTTCAAAATGAATGTTAGTCATTGGCATGTTTCTCATGTCAGTGAATATATTTATGCTTTGTGTAACCCATGCATCTATCTTTTAAAAAAAGCAGAAAAAGTAATATCAAGTCATAATAGATTTATAGTACCTATAACTAGAGACATGCACTTTAAACTCTTAATTAAAATAATTAATACAATTCCCAGTGATCAAGTTTGTAAGTCTGTAACTATATAATAAAGATAGGCAGTAAGTCTGGAAGAGCTTCAGCCATATCCTACTTCAGGCTGGATATATTCTACGTCTTTTTCCCTCCCTTCCTTTTTCCCTTCTTAATGTGAGAGCGGAACCTAACACAGAACCAGTGTTTGAAATTAAAATCACAGTGCGGGCTTGTTGTTTTGTTTTTTTTGTTTTACGACTCTGAGAAGAAAAACGCTTTACAGTGTGTAACCCAAGGACAAAAATACTGTGGGGAAGAGGTTTAAGGATACTGTGCTTGCTTTGAATGCAAAATATTTAATATTCAGAATCAAGCATAATGCGCGGCAGATGTTTAGGCTTGGATTAAAATAATTATTGACTTTTATCTTTTACCCCCTGTATATCCTGGCTCTTTGGTATAGATTTCAGCCCCATTTGAAGCAAAAATACAGAAATAAAGGGGGTTAAAACCCTAAAAGAACTCCAGTACAAATCACATTTTGCCTTTTTTAAAGTTTCCCTTCTCTGTTTCCTGGAAACCAAAAAGCATCTAGATGTAAAGTCCTGACTTTAGTAAACCATATATCCCTGTAAAAGGAATTCAGAGTTCAGTTTGAAATGAAGACAGATTCATGGCTTTACATATTACAGCTGTTATTATTTGGGTAGGGCAAGAGGAAAAAAATCAAGTAGTAATTTTATCTTAAGCCAAAGTGTTAAGGTAACATTGAAAACTTGGGGAAAGCAGGTGAAAAAAAGTGCATATGTTTTTTGTTCATTATTATTACACAATTTACAGTAATGACTAATTGCATATTTATACTTTATGATGGAGTATACATGGTAACTATAATGTTCGGCAGCAAAACTTTAAAATCTGATTTTTATAAATAAAATATTATATAAGGAATACAATGGATTAAAGTACTTTATTATGAATAATAACTTCGTTTTCTTTAAATTCTAGAAAAAAATAGATTTCCCATACCTTTGAAATATTACTTGACCGACTTGTGGAACGCCCTGGGGATTTGTCATTCTGGAAAACAAAATTAAAAGATGAAAAAAGTTATGTCATTTGGATTCTACCTAATAATTTTTGTGATTGTGACTGCACAGAGATTCTCTTCCTCTATTTTTCTTCAGTTTGGTTACTGACTGCACAATGGAAGACAGTTCAAGAAATAAACCATCACTATAGTCTTGCAAATTACATGAGTAAAAGTTTTCTAAAATTTTGTAACAAATTAATGCTATCATTTAATTACTGTTGGTTTATTTTGCAGTTATTTAGAAATAACATTTTGAGTGAAAGATCAATGAATCATCAAAGCTTCTCATGAAATCCAGTACTTAGGTATGAAAAGGAATGTTTAATGACAAAAATAAAAACTTTCTAGTCATACTGAACACATTTCTGCTTAAAAAAAGGTAGAATTCACCCTCTCAAGAAAATTAGCAGTACTAGATGACTTCCTGGACAGATATGTTCTGACAACAACAGGCAGAGATGCAGTTCAATTTAACACCTACTCCTCCATCCTCTCTCCCTCTTGCAAACCAACACCATAAGCTGAAATCCATTATAAAAATGTATGTCAAAGAGATACATTTCTATAGCATGTGTTGGTTGTGAAGTTTTTTCCAGCAATTCAAAGGAGGAAGTGGAGAAGTGACTCAAAAATTTGTTCAGTATTTACACTTCCCTGGCAATAAATTCAGCTTCATTTACACTGGAAAGGTAAGATATTTCAGAAACAGGGCTCATCCCCGGGTAAATGCATGTATCTTAAGGGAGTAATGAAAATATTTTTCTCAGCATTTGAGAATGTAGATTCAAAGACTCAAGTGAAACATTCACGTCAATAAGACTGATTTTCACCTAGAAAGAGCTGAACTAGATACCAGGTGTGTAAGTCTGTTACATAACCTGCTTGCAGGAACAGGGTGTCAAAACCCAAAGCAGAGCTTTCACTTCTTCAGCTGTATTTGCAATTCATTCACCATGCAAACACATACATGCATACATGCTCCCAAGAGGCTTTCAACTTTACTATGACCCATCTCTCCTCAACCTGTATTTAAAAAAAACTACAGAAAGATACAGAAGCTGCCAGCTACCAAGGGCTAAACTTCTTACTCCACTAATGCATGCCTAGTCTAGAAATTAGTATTTCCCCAACACTTCATAACACAGAACAGTTTTGTGGTGGCAAAAATGACCAAAAAGAAACCTTAGGCAAATTGTCAACAAACATTTAGAAAAAAAAATCACTTTTGTCATTTTTGTATTAAAAAGCCACTTTGATCTCAACCCCACTCAGCACAACCATATGAAAAAATAGTTTTAAAACTACTTGCTGTTTCATATACCCACATATCTCTCTTCCTCCAGACCGCAGGTGGCTTATGTTTTAATTCCATCCCTCAGTGCCGGCATTTTTTGGATTTTTTTTGTACTGCAGATATTAATATCCTCAACCACCTCTCTTTCTACTTTGTCTTCACTAGCACTAAGTAGCACAATGGACACTTGTCATCAAAATTGAGCATCACTGAGCTCCCTGACCACACAGCACTCTTCATTTTATTCTATTATAGAAAGTTAATTCTCAGGACTTCACCATCTTCAGGTTTTTTTGTTAGTCTCATCTTTTTTTTAAGAACAATTTAGAAAAAATAAATTCTTCTAGTTATGGATTCATTTATTAAATTTTGTCCTTGATGTTGGCTCCACTTTGAACAGGGATGTGGAATAGACACTTTCTGACCTGAAGTATCCTATCATTCAAATATTACTTCTGTGATATATTATCCACTGTAGCTTTGGTAATAAATTCATAATTGCCTATCCTTTCTCACCAACATGAAATATATACAGTTTTGAATATCTGCATTTATATCCATAGAAAATACACTTTGGATATTCTGGGTACATCATTCAGAGGAGCTCTGCTTTGACCTCAAAATAATAGAAGTTATGGACCCATGAAATTAATTCCCTTTTTGTGGTTAGAAATTATAAGTGGGGTACACAGCTGAGAAAGTCCCTGCTAAAAACATGCAGCCTTTATTGTCCATCACTTGGACTAAAAAATACGTTGTATTTTCTGACAGTGTAGTGAACCCTGGGAACTCTAGCTTCTTTTCTTTCAACAATCTGTCATTCAAGATTCATTTTCAAAGTCTGTTTCTTGACTACAGCTCTCTAGGCTTTTTACATGATCCGTTCTTCTCTCTGGCACATTAACTCCTTCACTTGAGTTACAAAAAGCTTCTGACTAAAGCTCTCTAACTGAAAACTCCCAGCATCCACAGTCTGCGAAGAACTGCTCATACACTGAATGGTCTAAACTGAGAGAAAGAGTGCTGTCTCAATGGTTTTTTTGAAAAACAAATAAAAAAGTTTAATCATCGTTACTAGGTTCAGGTACTTCATGGTGAATTATCCTGAAAAGTACCAAAATAGAACAAAAAATGTTGCACTAAGTAATAGTACATAAATCAAAGATAGAATTCTTCATTGAAGTTCCTATTGAGCTTGCATGACTATTCATACAACAAAGAACACAATAGAAAAGTTATGGCAAAATCAATTTTGAAATGTGTTATTACGAATGTCTGTATGCTTCTACTGTAATGATTTATGTTTACAAAGTACTCATATTGTTAATTAACAATTGATTTTTGTTATAACTAAGTGAAGAGAAATTATCTTTATTGAAGAATGCTTTCCCTACAAGCTTGATAAACGGTAGGAATTTTTTTTTTTTTTACAGATTCAATACTAATTTATATTTCAAAAGTTAACAAAGTAACATAGAATATACTGAGTTGGAAGGGACCCAAGAGGGTCATCAAGTTCAACTCCTGGCCCTCCACAGGACACCCCAAGCGTCATCCCATGTGTCTGAGAACATTGTCCAAATGCTTCTTGAACTCTGTCAGGCTGGTGTTGTGACCACTTCCTTGAGGAGCTTCCAGTGCCCAACCACCCTCGGGGTGAGGAACATTTTCCTGATATCCAACCTAAACGTTCCCTGACTCAGCTTCAGGCCATTCCCTCAGGTCCTGTCACTGTCACCACAGAGATCAGTGCCTGCCCCTCCTCTTCCCCTCCTGAGGCAGCTGTAACTGCAATGAGGTCTCCCCTCAGTCTCCTCTCCAGGCTGAACAAACCAAGTGACCTCACACTCCTCATGCAGCTTCACCTCCAAACCCTTCACCATCCTTATGGCCCTCCTTTGGACTCTCTAATGCTTTAATATCTTTTTTATATTGTGGTGCACAAAACTGCACACAGAACTCGAGATGAGGCTGTACCACTGCAGAATAAAGACATATCCAAAGGATATAACTAAAGACATATATATTCATATATCTATACATACTTTTGTGCATCAAGGAAATGTCTTATTATATCCTTTGAATCAGATTATTTCAAAGAAAGTAGCATTCACCTTTTAGAATGACACTCCTCAGCAGGAATTATTTAATGTCTGTAAAGTGGATTTTTGATCTCAGTGACTGAGTTTTCTGAATTTACACATACACAGTTCTGGCCCTTGAGCAAAGGGAAAACAAGATATTCAGAGAGATCTCTTGATAAAATTCTTAAACTACATTTTCCTCCAGTCAACAAAATAGCAAAACAGCTCCTCCCAGGACTTCTCTTGGACAGGTACAAGTTTTTTGGGTTGTAGGTTGTCTTATGAAGATGCCATTGAAATGCCTCTCCTTATTAGCAGATGTCCTGTACCACCAATATCTCATCTCTTCTATGCTACACTACAGCCTGCAAGCACTCATCAGGTATCTTTTAAAAAATGTGATGGCACAAAAATAAGTTCCTGTAACTCTTCTACTGGAATTTCAAGAAAAATCAGTCTTTTTGTGTTTGTGAATGTCCTAAAATTTCAGTTTTACCAAGATCACTTACAAGGATATAATTGAAAATGTAATTCAGCTTTTCAGTATAAATTCTGGGGGAAAGACAAAGGAAAAATAATAGCGCAAAGTTTCAGATTATGACATGTTCATAGAAGTGCATTGGGAGGAATGTTACATACACCTCTCCAATCATATCATACCATACCAAAAAAAAAAATCTGTATCTAATTAGTAATTAAAACTAAAATAATTAAAAATAAGTGCAAAATCTCCTTTTTCTTCTTTTTTTGCTTTTTTTTTACAACAGTAAACTACCTCCTAAAACTTCATTTCAGTCCAAGACTGGATTTTTGAAGTGATTTTATTTTCAGTGACCATCTTAAATCTAAGCCCATTAAACTTTCTAATACTTAGATACACCTTGCTTTTTTTTAAAAAAATTGTAAATGTGACTTGCACTGATTACAAACAGATTTTTGTTTTTAAAGCAAGAGAATAAAACTCTGGCTGGCTAGAGGAAGAGGTTAGTAATAATAAATTTGTAAAATACTGCTGTGAACAGATCAGGCTCTCATTACAGAGAGGAAAGTTAGAGATTAGCTGGTAGCTTTCTGGCTCATATATAAATATTCATATGCACAGTTAATGATTTTAAGTCTTGCTGGGTAGCACAGCACATTTTGAACTAATCCATTTTTCTGGTTTCTTTCCTTAGCTGCGCCTTGTTTTGCTCGGGCTTTGAGCATCACTCAGGCTGACCCAAGCACGTTGCTAATGGATTGCACTTCATCTCTCTGAAGTGAGCACAAAAGCATCAAGAATTAATCAGAATATCTCAGTTCACAGGACAATCTTAAGCAACAGCTTCTGTCATACAAATACACCAAATCCACCCCCCCCCAAAAAAAAGCCCCTTTGTACAAAATATTTTGTCTGTTTTCTTCTTTTTTGTGGACTCTAATCTTTGCATCCCAGCGGTGCCATGTGCTGCTTCACACATCGTGCACAGTCCTCAGCCTCAGAGTTCCACACATGATTGTAATGACAGATTTTCACCGGAAAGTCATGTCACAACACATCACAAAAATAAATGCCTCCAGACTGTAAGCACAACACAGGCCAAACAAACACAGTTTTGCCTGCCTGAAGTGCCTGTCTACAGAGTATCCCCTCACTGCATCTGCACAGGAGCCTCCTCTAAGTAACTTTTCACTTCTAAAATTTTTATTAGGCACATAAACTGCTTTCCCTTTATGGCCTGAGCTATCAGATATATAGATGATTTCAAGTAGGAACATCAGTCTCTGAAAGAGCAGCAACTGACATTAAAATTGATGTACGGACTTGATATACTTATTTCAATAGCTCAACATGAAAATGGAAAGACAAAATCACAAACCAGGCAACATTTGCTTTAACTGTTACACAAAAACTCCAGTGCCCATAATTAACTAAGACATAAACACACTGTAATTACTGGGCATCCTGCATAATTTTACTGTGGAACCCAGAATTTTTTCAATATGAAAGAACTTCTAGATTCAAAGTGTCAACTTATAGGAAAAAAAGCTTACTGAGAACATTAAAGACTGTGATACAGGTGCCACCCTTAATTAAAAGAACAAAGTATAGAAAACAATAACTATTAATAAAATTAGTATTAACAAAAATTAATTAAAAATTAAAAATTAAAAAATCAACAAAATACATGGAATATATACCATTTGTTATTATTAATATATAACATATTGCATATATTAAACATCTAAAAATAGATAACCAATTCTTATTCTATTTGTATGAATAGGTATGTAAATGTATTTACTCTTTACTAATTATCTGCTACTGCAAAAAGCCAGAGCCAGGGATAACACTGTCCCCCATGGTGTGGCTATTGCTACATTATTCAAAAACTATTTCAGTTTCTTGTGTTGGAATCTAAATTTTTAAAATAAATACAAGCATATTAAGATTTACTTATGACTATGCCAAGAAAATAATGATAATGTTACTACTGCCAGAGCATACACCCTGCCTCTTGGTCAGTTTGGACTGGGACAGCCTTTTCTCTATAGGAAAGGAGAAGGGGGAAATCTGTTGTTGATGAAGACATCCTAACAAATTCAGAGAAAACGGCAATTCCTTAACAGCTTTGATGTGGGAAATTTGAATTCTGAAAGGAAGTTAAAGCATATTTTAGCTCTAAAATAATACTGAAAAAACAGCCTATCATGAGCTGACAGTTATCTTTTATTTTTCATGCAATTATTCTCTGTGCTGCTACACATTTTATCTATTTTTTTTCACACTTTCAAATATTCAATGGTCAGACAAATAATTCCTCTTACAAACAAACCATACCCCTAAATCACCAAACAGAAAATTATTGGTAGTTAAGTTTACATTTGAAAATGTAAGAAAATCTATCTCCCTTCTTTGTAAACAAGTAACTTGCTATTCTAAGACATTTTAACTTCACTAAGTTCAACACTCAGGACAAATCACCTATGAGGTCACTAAGGTGAATCTAAACAGACAGAAAGGCTCTGCTGTAAAGCACAACTGTGCCAAACCAGCTAATTATCACAAACAAAGCTTCTGAGGATGCCGAAGCATTTCAAAATGCTATTCTGACTGTCATCTGTGGAAAGAGATTACTACATAATCCAGTGTGACACAAAAATGTTGGTTTAATTACCTTAGAAGTTGTATATTTGCCACATTTATACATGGGTAGAAGAGTACATAGCAATGATCAAGGAATCTACTTTGGTAGGTTCATGGTCTGTTGGGTAACTTAAGAACAATGTACAGGGGCTTTACTTGTCATAGGCACTGTCACTCATTGGGCAACTAAGAAATCTTTGTGGCCAGATCTGCAGCACACAAGACCATAAAAAATTGCACTGGTACTTCAACTGTAAAAGGATTCAGAGTTAAACCTTCTTTTTCACCATTTTATCCTCTAAATAAAAATCTACAATGCTAGCAACTGCCTGGCACATATTGCTGTGTTACTTATGGCTGCTTCTTGCCCTGGTTTCTCTAGTGTGCTAGATTCCTATCTCCATATCAGTCTCAGTGTGTCAGGGTTTTTTTCAGTGTAAACCGCTAATAAGCATGATAAATACATCAGAATCTGATCCACCATCCTTTTGAGTTGAAAATGCTAATTACAATTTAATGAGGCTCAAAGCACTTTCCATCACAAGCTGAGTCAATAGCATGCTTCCTGTTAAGGCTTTTACAGTGACGCTTTTACCTGCAATTACATGCGTATCTTCCATGTTACAACATTCAGTTACTTTCTCTATGTTGCATAGATGTCCAAGGTCAAAGCTGTTTTTAAATAGGAACAAATGCACCATCACAAAAAAAAAAAGTAAAAAACCCAGCATTGAATCAACATTGAAACAAAGCACAGGCAATGCAGAGAATACAGTCAGAAAACAGCACATGCTAAACACTCAACTGATGTAAGTGAAATCCCTTTCTCAGATGACAAAAAGGGCCAGATTTTACTTTGTTATGCCATATGTAGCAAAAATGAAAAGTTCATAGAAATCCTTGCCAAAATTACAAATTAAATAACCGTGAAGTTGGGAATTTGTTCAACACAAATCAGCTAACAGACAATGTGTGTCACATAGCTGCCCTTGACTTATTGTGAGGTAAGAACCTATTCAGAGGCTTTTATTGGAAAATTAGTTTTGGCAATGCCTATTATGAATGAGAATGAGGTTTGTGATGGTTTTGGCTGGGATAATTTTCTTCACAGAAAGGGCTGGTATGGGACTGTGTTTTGGACTGTGCTGGAAGCACTGCTGATAATTCAGATACATTTTGGTTGTTGCTGAGCAAGGCTTACAGAAAGTCAAGACTTTTTCTGCCTCCTACCCCATTCTGCCAGTGAGGAGTCTGGGGGTACACAAGAAGCTGGGAGGGGACACAACCAGGACAGCTGATCCCAACAGAACAAAGGGATATTCCAGACAATATGGCCCATGCTCAGCATATAAAGCTGGCAGAAAAAAGGATAGGGGACGTTTGGAGTGATGGTGTTTGTATTCCCAAGTTAGACACATGATGTAGCCCCACTTTCCTGAGGATGGCTGAACACTTGCCTGCCCATGGAAAGTAGTAAAAGAGGAGAAAGTTGTTTTGCCTGGCTTGTGTGTGTGGCTTTTGCTTTACCTATTAAACTGCCCTTCCCACAACACAAATGTTCTCTTTTACTCTTCCAATTCTCTCCTGCATCCCAACAATATGTGAAGTGAGTGAGTGGCTGTGTGGGACTTACTTGCCAGCTGGGCTTAAACCACAAGAGGTTAAAGGAACAGAACAGAAAAAGGCCAGGATTTCAGAAGATCAATATATAAGGGTGAGCAAGAATCTTGCAACAAAGAGGCCATACAACGCAGGTAAAAGGTCTTGCTCATTGGTATCTCCTGCATTCTAGGAGCAAAGCGAACTTCTTCCTACTGCAATTAAGATAACCAGGAACTGAGGGCTGGAAATAGCTCTAATTTCCTTCTGCACCTGCAGGGAGGAGCCATTTGATTCAGTTCAGAGGCTGACAGCAATCATTTCACTTCCCTCACTGAACACAAGAACTTGAATGAATGTTACACTGGTCTAAAAACCATCTTCCACATTTTCCTGCTGCAGATTACATACTTCATCCAAGTTTAGAAAACGGTGTACAACAATCCAGCCAAACCCCACATGATTTAAGTTTTGAGCACTTGAACCAGTTACCATAGGATGAGTTTTAAATGTAAGCTATTTGATCAAGTTCCAGTGAATCAAAACTATCACAAATTGTATACATGTCCTTCAGCAGGAGAACACGCTTTGGAAAGTAGATCTGGAGCAGACAAGATGCTATCACACCCTGACTTGAAGGGTCATGAAATATGATATATTTGTATGTCCAAAGCATCAAATTACTAAAACAACAAAAAAATTTGGGGGGATTCATAGAAGCAAGTGCCAATAAGAGGTACCAGTATTTGAATTATTCAATACAATACATAGCATTTTTGACAAATCTCTCCACTTAGCCCTACTAGGAGGTGAAACTCTATGTTGCTAAGGATAGGCTTGGGCAATAAGCAGTACACTGCTGTGTGGCAACAGCCTGGCAACAGTGGATCTTCCCGCTTCCTTGGTCTAGGGTGATACAGCAGACTCAACCTACTGGCAGAGAAGTTCATGGCACTCCTCTTTTCAAAAAAACCCCCAGTGTTACACCACCCAGCTCACTTCCAAATGACACAATCTATCAGAGACTAGGGACTACAATATTCTAACCAGTGTGTAGGTTAATACTCCAAACCACCCATGGTTTCACATGATTCTTTTCATTCTTTAAATAGATGTCAAATTTTCATATGCTGCTAGTTTCACTCACTGAATGCATCACCTGACTGACAATACTTGAACCTTAAGAAAAATCACAAGCATCTAACCCAAGGCTGTTCTCTATGATTAGGTATTCTAAAATACTTAGCATGGAAAAATACACATCTAAAATAGTGTCTGTCCTTGTTGACTCAGGAACTGTGTGGTGAACACCAAGAATCAAGCATAGCACTGCATGAAAAATCTAGTAAAATAGCTGCCTGTGATCTTCAGATTATACCTTGGATGCCTGTTTTATTCAAAGCTGACCTCACAGCTAAAAACTAAAATCTGCAAAGACAGATACTCTGGACAAGTGAAACTTGCCATTACCTTTTTATTAAAAAGTCCCAGAGAAAAAGTATAGGAAGACTATAATCTAAAAATCAATAAACTGCTAGTCAGTACTCCGATGACATACCC
The DNA here is from genome assembly GCA_013400915.1 of Pardalotus punctatus. NCBI lineage: Eukaryota > Metazoa > Chordata > Aves > Passeriformes > Pardalotidae > Pardalotus > Pardalotus punctatus. The sequence continues at coordinate 1,639,581 of VZTX01010332.1, read as the reverse complement.
CAGTATTATCAAGATGAATGGAATACTATTTGCAAAGGGAACTAAATGGAAAAATGCAGAGGGATAACATTAATTACATGTGACTAAAATATTATGAAAATAAATAAATTTTTTAAAAAACAAAAGGTAGATATAAAGAAAAAGAAATGGAATGAAAAATTAACATGGGAAAATGTTTCCCTGCTTTTGTCAAAATATGGAACCACATAAAGAGTTTTCTCTATTTCTCTCATAAACCCTTTCTCTATGCATACAGGCATTTTAAAAAAGCTTGCTCTTTAGAGACAAAAGAGAAACCTACAGGGAGGGTGAGCAATTGCATGAATTCATTACCATTAAGTTTTTCACCAGAGAACCGTCCTCTTATTGACACTCAATACAAGGCTCCAACTTCTCTGACACATAGTGTCTGTAGATTTACTCATCACATTCAGAAACACAGCTTGGCCCACACACATCTTATTTGTGTTTTTGTTTTCCACTGCTATTTGTCAAGTTACTTCTCTTCAGAAAAAACACAGAGCTTTTAATTATTATTTTATCAATGTCTAACTGCACCCTGTTTAATTTCCACCATCTCGCTATTTTAATCAGAGCACTTTAGTTAAAACAGGTAAGCCACAGAATTCGTGATAAATTTCCAATGTCAAAACCACCTTCTACTACTTGTTTGCTCATATTTAAATTACCTGTCAATTATAGACAACCTGCATGATCACACCAACACTTGATTTACATTTATTTATACTGGAGACATACTATGGGGATTTTGTGTTTCGGTGTGGTTGATAAAAGATACCTTACCTTGAAAAACTGAAAATCTTTCATACTTCTTTTTCTAGACATTTCTCAGCTACAGAAAATGAAGACAAACACCACTTCCTTTTTTTCTCTCTCTAAAATACAAATGCAATTAATAGCCTGCAGGCTTTAATCTGTCAATCTGTTTTTTAATGTCAGCCTAGCAGTTCAGTTTAGTTTGATTACTTCTGGACAGGTGTGACACATATATATGTCACTGTACATATCTTGGTTGCAAATATAAAATAAAGCAACTCTTTAATTATCACTTATTTTCACACCATGTTACCCTTTTTAAATGGGTTTGACATATAGAACAAGAAAGTGAAATAGAATCCTCCTCACTATGACATCAAGTTATCATTTTGTCTCTCTTCTGGGATGAACAGAATTGCAGCACAATAAATTTCACTGTAGCACTCTTACATCAAATGTGTCTATTATTTATACATCACTATCATTTACAGATAATGTATTTAAGCATTTTCATCCTTAATCAATAAAGAATGTCTTTTCATTCTGTCTTGTACAACATGGCAGTACTTTAGTGCACTGTAATCCCCAGTCTGCTCAGTGGATTTAGGGGAAAGTAGTTGGATTTACTTTGGGAGTTGCGCAGGAGAAATAACAAAATTCTCAGGAGGTTTGAAACAACTTTTACTTGAAAACTTTAGAACACGCTGATGGAACAAGGCACTTCCCACCTGGCTGTTTTGAGCCAATCAACTGTTCCTCCAGTCTCCTACATACACTAGGCAATGTTTAATTTTCCAAACCTCCCAGTACAAGATCCAACTTTGCTTTTCCATATGATTCAGTAAATCTGAAGAGAAGTCTTTTCATCACCATTTTGAACCCCAAGCAATGTTTGTTCCACTATCAGTCTGACAGCTCTTCATTTTTCTCTCATCAGTAACTTCCTTTTCTCATCCTTCAGGATGCTACCCCAAACATCTGGTTTCTGTAGTGAACCTCTCTCTTGTAAGAACACTCTTGGTGGTCACTACACAAATTTCAGCAAACAGCTGTAAGCTCTTTACAAGAAAGTAGACATGGTATGTGGACCATGTAATTTGATTTTTATTTCATAGTATGGTAAGCATTCCAATTAATCTTTGTTAAGCATGACTATATGCAGTCTTTTTAATTGAAAAGACCAACTAACGTGTTTAAGAAGCTGGAATTCAGGGATGAGTTTGCTGTCTGTTTTTGTGACCTCCTGGATTCCAGTCAATTAGTACCAGAGATGAAAACTGGGTGGTCAAGTAGTTTTCTAACAGTCAAGTGTTTATCAGAGGACAAAAGTTTAATTAAATACACAAAGTCAGAGTGCCTCAATTACAATAGAGCTATAAAACATTACTTGATTATGTACTGTATGTTCAATATCACCCTTTTTATATCTGCTAATTAAATTTTTATGTCTTTATGTCATACATTGGTGGCCAGGAGTCCTACTTCTGAATGCAGACAAAAAATCATAAATGCTACCAGCTGAGAAATTTATTCTGTACCAGCATGCCCTGTAAATCTTGGTGCTATGGGCTTAGCATGTCTGAAACCTTACAATCACAAGCTGAAAATAACAAATGTAATAACATGAGGAAACTTTATGCCAGCTGAATCCAAGATGTACATAGATTCCAGAGATATATTCATTAGCAACTTTCCTATTTCTTCTGGAAATCCCTAAACTCACCTTAATGTGATCCTAGAATAAATAATTCAGCACATTTTGGCTTATCATTTAATATAGTTAGTTTAGTTATTATGTAGTTTGTAATTTTCAACATAAATGTGAACATTGCCACTCATGGCTATTTAGCCATCAAAACAAAATATTAACTTTAGGGCCTGAATGACAAAATTCCTACAAAATTCTTTTCAACAAAGCTCTCTATGAAAGTTCTTGGAGTGATATATATATTCACAGTAAAAGGTGTAGAAAATTTGAAAAAAGACAGTTTCAAGTTAAAATGTGTCTCTACAGCCACCTCTGCTTTAGAACTAACACTGAAGCTAAATCTTCTTTCTGTGTACTTCAATCCATCCTTCATAAACCACAGAATCATAAAATTGTTTAGGTTGGAAAAGACCTCCAAAATCACCAAGCCAACCGTTAATCCTGCACTGCCAGATCTAGCACTACACCATGTCCACAAGCACCACATCCACACGTCTTTTAAATAACTCCAGGGATGGTGACTCAAACACTTCCCTGGACAGCTTTTTCCATTGCTTGATCCTTGTTTCAGTTACCTCTAGAATATTTTCGGACAAGCAGATTTTTTCCCCTCTGCTTTCTGAAATATTCATTATATTCATTAATGAAAAGATGCTATGGAAATTTCAATTAAGTTTGGCTTATTCTTAGAACACACAAGCCCTAACTATTGCTATATATTCATTTATTCAGTCATGGGATGGAAGCAAACTCTTCCATAAAAGGGTTTTTTGTTTTTATCCTTTATAGCTACCTTAATTTTTAATTAAAAGGCTGAATGTTGGTTCTATTTTCCACATAAAATAATGCAAGTAAAAAGAAGTTAGGAACACAACATGCACCTATTTGTTAGCAAACTTGCCAAGAAAGCCATACATATTCATGACAGAAGGTTTCTACAGAAAGACATGACCTACATTTAATCTCAAAGATGTGCTGAGAGATGGGCACATACAGCACAGCATTTACTGATTACTCCTTCTTAGCAGATTTTGTGTTATAAACAGAAATCTCTTAGACGTAAAGAGGAACACCAAGGGGCTAAGCAGGAGGAAGGTTGGGGAAAACATAAAAATGACACTCTCCGGGTGGAGACAAAACCTTACACTAGCAAGAGAGGATTTTACTGTTGAGAGCACAATTTCTGATTCTAGATGTGACAAATGAACAGAAATATAAGACCAAAATGTAACAAGTAGCTCTGCCAAGATATCTGATTAACTGTAATGCAAAGACTTTGTAGGCAGTTATTAATTCCTCCCAGTCAGACCTTCATGCCTAATAAAAAAGTTTCTGGCACAATTAGGACAGACAATAATTCAAACTTTCCCAGGGTGGCTATAAATAACTACTTACCAGAATATAGAATAGACTACATTTATTTTATTAATATTTGTTAATTACTGCACAGAAGTTAGACTAATGTGTTGGGAGTAACATCCTGACACTGTAATTGACTTGAGTATTTGCACACAATATTCTATGCATTTACATGTGTTTGTCTTCAAGGTTGTAGCTGCTAGAAACACCACTGAAATTATCCAGTCTCTTATTCATGAAACATTTTAATTATTGTCTTTGATATGAGTTAATACCTTACACTTTTCATTTTTTCTATTACTGCAGGCAACAATGAGGTATGTGTGATTTCATTATATTCTCTTCTGTGTTTTCTCACCAAGAAATCCTGCCTTGCTTAGTCACAAAGTGAAATGACATTACACCCAAATCACTAGTGTAATTTTCTAAATATAATAGAATAAGTAATATAACTTCCTCACATTTCAACAATTTTTATGGTAATAAATGCTCTAGAATACACAGTATTCTGTCACTTGTATCTGAAGCAGGTATTTAACTGGTGACTTACACAGTCAAATGGAGACTTGTTCACTGAAGATTTGGCTCATTCATCTCATGTAGTGGTCCACAATTTGCAATCTGATGCTCATAGAATATCCTCAGCAACACGTTACCTTTCGGATTTTTGGAAGCCTACCCTCCCAGCTCTGGTAAACATTCATTTATACAAATATAAAAATGCAGATGGCATTCCAGTGATTGTATGTTAGGTCTAAAAAAACATCTTTAGCTCCAAATGAACTTTTTGGCCCTCACACAGAAACAGGAATCTTGCAAATTATTACTATTGATGCTATGCTTGTTTTTGCCTTGCTGATGAAACAACAAGAGGCGTTGCAGAAAAAGTGGTGCTTTGCAGTGGTACTGCAGAAAGAAATAGATTTGTCAGAATTTACCCCAAAATACAACCAGAGAGACCACAAGTTAATTAAGTTTCTTAAGTAATCTTGCCAATATTACTACAAACAAGAAAAACAAGGCTTTTACAGTGTGAGATAGTAGAGAATTATTAGAGAGAAGAGCCTCAGAGGAAGGATTAAGGATTCAATTTTAGGTCCTGATATTTTTATTAAGCATTTAACTGATTATAAATTATGAATGATCAAGTAAAAACAATGTAAAGGGATTAAATCTATTTTTTTTCTTTACTTGCTTCCAGAGTGGAGTTTCTTTAAAAATAGCACACAAAATCTAATACCACAAAAGATGTTCGTATTTTAACTTAGAAGGACCATGGAAAACTACAATAATGACCTGGAAAAGAGGGCAGTTTAGAGAAAATGTCAATAGAGAATCAGACAGTTACAGTATCTTCTTTGCTATTTCTGTTTCACAATAAAAGACAAAGTGTGAAGATGCAATTTCAATATTCTTTTTTCAGTTTACCTTAGTTCTTTCCAAGCTCAGGCTGTGTGCGTCACCACTTCAGTAATAAACTTCTCCTTTTGTCTAATTCTGGACAATGATAATGCTTCTGGATACCAATGATCCACTACTCCAATGTGACTCTCAGTAGTATTTAAAACATCTGGCTTCTTGAGTATGCTTCAAATATGTGTCCTGGTTGGAAGGTTAATTAAACTATGATTCTATCTGTTTTTTCAGTTGTAAAGGTCAGTATCCAGATTGAACCTACACTGAAATGAAATTAACCTTTTGCATTCAAAGAAAATAGATGTGCTAAAACCACTGAACTGTGATACATCCAAGCTCTACAGCACATAACTCAGCTTACTCATCCATATTAGCGACAAACTAAGGAGGAAAGATAAGGACAATCTGACAGAACTTCTGAAAATGGTGCCAATTATCTGGATGATGAATATAACCTCATATTGTGATTACATGGAGAAACTTTACTACTGATAAAGGACTAAAATATAACCCCCAATAACAGCTCCGATATGATTTCTCTTTTAAAATCAATGAACACATGGTCTACTTGGACAGGACAGTGGAAGCCCCTTCCCCTTCCCATTATTTGCAAAAAGACAGGCGCAACTACAGTCCCTGTGAATATGAACATCTCATCCACTAAATTCTCTCAGTCTGCACTACTCACAGTGAGATCACTTCCCTGCTTTATGCTTCAGGGAAATTGGATTAAAATATGCTCAGAAGGCTCAGATAAAAGCAGAAGATTAAGTGCTACACAGGTAAAATATGTTAAGCCTCTCTTAAGTATCTATAAAGCAAAGAATAGCAGCTCTTTGCATAAGGAGATCCATGTGGGAGAGAAGCCATGTAAATGTACCAGCTCTACCTCATGTAACAGATAACACCATCTCCCTGGAGTCACTCTCTGACTACGATATTTTCTCATGGTGCAACTGCCCTCTGCAAGTAACTGGAAAGAAGAAACAGTTGAAGAATCAGCTTCTCTGTTCAGTTTTACAGTGCACTTCTCCAACAGCTACAATTGGTACAAGTTCTTTCGTGGTGCTAAGAATCTGTGCCATGCAATAGGAGTAGTGAATGCAAAGCTGTGCTTTTACAAGTACTAACTGGAATTTGAGAGTAGATATTGGGGTATTAGCAACTTCCCTTGCATCCTGAAATAAATGTGTTCCAACACCACTACTTTATTTGCCTATGTGATAGAGTCAAACATTTACCTGATAATCCATTAAGGTGCTTGCTTTACCAGCACCCAGTCAGGCACCTGAGTTGTGCACTGATCTCCACAAGTACAAGCTTGTATATTTGGCAAATAAAAAAATGCTGGTAAATTAAAGTCAATTTCATCTCCTCTTTTACTCTTAGGCACTTTAAAAGGCATAAAGAGTAAATAATGACAAATTAAATTAGATTAAATGGCTCATGATATTTTTAATGATAAAAATAACACAGAACCACCATTTTAAAAAAATGTTTTTCCATTATTTATTTCCATGAATTAATTATGGCAGACTCATATTTATTAAATATGCATTCAAAATCTACTGTAAGCTGTCAGCTCTGCTGTAACAACTGCTGTACAGAAATTCCACTATACAATATATTTTTTACTTAGGGTAGACTTCTCAAAGGTTCTTTGCCTCTCCTTTTGTCTTACCTTTGCACATTCATCTTGGCTACCATGAAAAACTATTTTCTTGCCACCACTAACCATCTGTTGTCTTTTCCTCTATTATGCTCTAAGCTTCCTGTGAAACAGTTTATTAGTTAAGCTAACTCAGACAAGCAAAAAAAATTTTTATTAATTCCGTTAAAAAAATTATTCCGTTATTTAACTGGTAGAATAATTATTGAGCAATGGGTGACCTACTCAGTTCTGACTGTGTCTCTGCAGCACTTCATGTTCTGCTTAGCACTGTCAAGTTGAATTCAGACATAAGAAAAAAGCTGTATCTATCCAAAACTGCAGAGAAATTAATAATAATATTAATCCATATGAAAATTACTGAGATTCATTTAGACCTCTTTGAAGCTAAAAATCTGCATTTTTGCTTATGAAGCAGTTAGACAAGATTTTTTTTTATTCTTTCCTTGGCAAATATTATATTTTTCCTAACTTCAAAATTTGAGATTCAATTTCACATTGAATTCCTCAGCCTTTAGTGTTGAAAAAACTAAATTACAGCTGTGGAGGATACCTACAAAAAGCTGAAGTTGGGTCCATGTGATGAAAATGTGAATATACCCTCTGGGTGATTATACGTAAAAAGATGTGAGATAAAAAAAAGACCAAAAAAAAAAAAAATACAATAAACAACAGTAATCCTCTTTTTTCCTCCAAGAATGAGAAATCTGCTGGAAAATTTGTGTGGGCAATAGATGGAATTGCATTTGCACAAAAACTAACCAAATAACCATTCAAGGTAGAAGATGGATGGTAATCTGAAATATGTTATAGGGCTACAAAATTCTAAGAGATATAGAAAATAGGCAATTATTTTCCAGTCTACCAGTACAAGAACAAGAGAACACCAAATTATCCAAGATAACAATCGATTTAGAACAAAGTAAATAACATAAGTGGGTAATGTTAAATAAGCACATCAGAAATTTTTCACAGTTTACAGAGGATTAAAAAGTGACTGAATATACTAGCAGAAGGAAAGGTCATTCCAGGGGAACACATAAAAATTTTCTTGGCTAGGAATTCCCTGAACTACAATATACTGGATGCCAGGAGAATATTCTGGGGAGTCATGCTGACAGCTCCCCTCCTACCCTACCCTCCCCATAGCATTCACAACGAGCCACTGTCTGAGACAGCACAGCAGCTACATGGGCTTTTAATTTGTCTTCATTTGGACCTTCTTATGTTAATAGGCATAAATTGGATAATTACCAGACTGAAATTTGTCATTTCAATTACCAAGATGGGGATAAATGAGAACTTTTCACACAATATAACTGTCGTGCAATATTATGTATGACAGTATTTCACTAATTCAGTGCTGAAAGATAATGTCACTAATTCAGCCCTGGAAGATATCTTTGCAAATGTAAAGCAAACTATTTAACTCCCATTAACTTAAAGTTACTGGAAGTAACTTTAGTTTCTACTAACTGGAAATTCAACAACCCTGAAAACCCTGAGGAGATACTTTTTTATGTAAATGTGAAAACCTGCAGTAAAACAAACCTTTCATGAATTCAGACTGTTCAAAGGTAAGATGAAATCATATGTGATGTGAATCCTTAGCACTTAATCTGTCTGTATCTGGGGAAATTCCCGGTGAGTCCTTCACCTGTAGTGATATCTATACACGTTCTCCTCATCAACTTCAGAGTAAATTAAACACTGTCTATAACTTACGACATTTTGAAAATTTTTTACCATTTACAGAAAACTAAATTCAATGATTTACAATAGCTGAGAAAAACCCCCAAATTATATGAAGGGGTTAGAAATACTGCATAATGTAACTAGGATTATTTTTTATTATGTTTGTACTTTGAAGTTAGTTGGCCAATTTGTCCTTAGCGGAAAAAACAGAGCTAGAGATCAGCTTTACTAACAGACTAGTTAATTTTCTGTCATTTAGATTAGCCTTCCATTTCTTCAAAGCACAGTTTTTAGGAGTTTCTTTTCTTCCTTTCAAACCAGTGCACATATTCTTAAACAAGATACTTCACCTCTGTACGGTCCCACTACTTAGTGCTTGATAACAAGGTCTATTTCAATTGCCAATTAGTAGGAAAAAATGCATAGTAAACCATAAAGAATTTGACAAACAATAAGTAAGTCAAAGGTTCTTGTAAACAAACTTATTCTACAGGTTCTGACTGAGATGGATTCCTCATTATCCATACTACTACTTCCTTAAAGTGGCAGGAGAAATCTACAGAATGTCCTATATCCATTTCTTAGAAAATAAATCACGTCATGCACATTTTCAAGAACACAGCTATATGATATTTTATTCTTTGTTTAGAATAAAATTTTTTAATGAAAAAATTGTTTTTAATTAAAAAAAACATTATCAGCATGTCAGCACACCTGTATTCAGCCTGTAGCAAAACCAAAAAAGACAACATCTTAGCCTACTTGTGACACACTAGTTTGTAGGTGCTAATATCTCTGCACATTCTGCTTAAGGTACTACCTTACACAGCATATTCTTGCACTGAACATTGCAAACTTAATATTGTATGTAACAGGGCAGACAATCGCCTTTTTTGCTCTCAGGTACCAAACCCAGAAACAAAATACCCAGATGGAATCCTAAATTCCCAGTGTGCACATGAAGCTAAAGAATTTTACGACAGTAGGCAGGCTTTATTCTGCAAGCTGCTCATAGAACAGCAAGGAATATCTAATTCTTTGAGCACACTTTATAACATTTATGTAATGGGATTTATATGAACAACTCAGCCTTTCCATCCTTCTTATGATTACACTGCATTAGTTAGTCAACAAAACCTCACACAAACACATATAGGTACCATCAAAAAAACATAAATACACTGAGTTACTTATAAAGATGGTTGAGATTCTTTTTCAATTTTCTGTTTATTAGATGTTCCCTGAAACAAAATAATTTAATAGGGTTTGCAGAAAATATCATTTGGAAAGGATTCCCACTGACCTAACTAAAGAGGTAAATTGGTGGAATCAGTTTATCCAGCTGTGAGGCTCCCTGTTTTGCCTGATTCAAAGCACAAAACTAGTAGCTCTCCTGGGATAATACACCCTGTTGCTGGGGAAGAAAGAAATAAAGGGAGAGGGAGGGGAGAAGAATCCTATTTCATCATATTCTGAACAGATTTTTTGTTGTTGTTGTTGTCGGAGGTGAGCAAGATTTTGTCATCATTGTATGCTTTGAAAAGCTTTACTGAACATTCCAGTATAGCTCTGAACCAACCTGAATTTAGAGAGATCACTTCTGAATGAGATAAAGGAGAATCATCACCAGAAACTATATGCACTTAATAAGTTCCTTGCTAACGGGCAGGATAATGAAGAACAGTAGTTCTCTTTCTCATTCTAATTTACAGGTCACAGAGAAAACTAATGTATAGCATACTAGTAACTCCTTCCTTTCTTAATGCCCTTAACTCATTTAACAAAAGTTTCAGAAAAGTTTATTTAAATAATTCAACTTCTTTTTTAAAAAATTCTTTGGTGAACTTAGAGAAAAGAATTCCAGATACATTTTGATAAATGAAACCAGATGCTAAATAGTGATGTGGGAATATAATTTTACATTATGCCATCAAAGAGGGATGGAAGGGAGGGTGAGAAGAGTTATGCCGTGCATGCTTCATGTTGTGACTCCTGAGAATAATTACGAAAACCCTGATGAATAGATTAGTGCTATAAAATTTCATTAGACACTACATTGAATATTGTACAGAGAACTTGCAGGAACTGAATGAACAAGCAACAAATAAGAACAAGAAAAAATACAAATAAAAGAAAAAGCTGATCTTAGTCTTGAAGACCTCTATTGGTTCTAGAGACTTAATTCATAGCACCACAAGCCCCTAAGATGAAAAGAGACTTCAGAAGGAACATTTAAATAAAGAGATACAGTCTCTGCAGCTTTGGGGGAAAAAAGGGAACTATCACCAATATGAGCAAAATATTAATTCTCTTTTCAGCCTCTTGCCCCTGAGTTTGACTTTCTTTGTGGGAATGAAAAAGAAGATTAACTCTACATAAAGCAAGAAAAGCCCTTCACATTTTGTTACCGACAAAATGATAATTCAGCCCCACCATGAAATTAAATAATGCACTCCATACAGTACCTCACAACTTGTTCTGGGAACCGAATTATAGCTCATTAGCCAACTTGTCCCTTCGGGAACTCTAAGTTTTTCCATCCTTACCCCAGCTGAGTGGCATCTTGACATTGTTACTCAGATCATAACAAAAAATCCTGCATTCTGAGAACATTACAGTACTCCTAAACCAGTTTGCTATGACATCCAGTATGTGCATGGTCTTCCCCTGCTGCTGAAGTAATAAATCCTCATCTTTCCTTTAGCTGAACTGCTATTTCCAATTTTGCTACTATTTCTTTTTTTTTTCTTTCCCCCCCCAGGCCTTGAAGATTAAGCTCATGCCTCAAGATTTAATCTAAATCTTTCTGAGTCAGAATTTCTGAAATGTGGACAAAATGTATAAAGTGTTCTAGAATTTTTGTCTAGGCCTTAATACTGATTTATGTGGTCTCATTCCTGTGATTTACTCTCCTATTTATCAGTTCTCACACTTACACTTCCAATAAATATAGATTTTAATCCTCAGAGAAATTCTCCTGAGGAATTCATAACAGCATACTGAACATTTTTCTGAAAGTGTTAATTTTGGGTGCTGTAAAACCTATTTTAAATTGCCATATCTAACTTCCAGTATTTGCAGTTGTAAAAAAAAACCAAAAGAAAGAAACAGAAATCTAACTAGGTTTGTACTAGTTGTTTTTACTTTTTATATCATGTAAAACTTCTTATATCATGTAAAGTTCAAGGAAGCTCCTTATTGAACGTTCAGCTTCAGTTTCTTTGAAAGCAACTGATTTCTAGCTGAGAAATTTTCGTTTTTCCTTGCCTGCACAATTCCTTCTTTCCAAGATTAAAATGATAATTGCCATTCTTATTACATTACACATTTGGTTTAGCACAATATTTCTTATAAAACAACTTTTAATCCAAATTCTTTAATAACAGGTTTCTTTATAACACTTTTATTAACTGACACTAAAAGAAATATGCATCCTTTTGACAGTTATCAGGGAAATGTTATCATTGTGCTAGGCACTAAAGAGATCATGTCTATAATAGCACGTGCAAGGACAGAAACTAAGAAAGATTAATGGAAACTGAACTGGGGGCAGAAAGGCAGTAGAATCATTAGAGAAATGGAAAGCAAACACTCCTAGAAAGGCTTAAGGAGTTTGACTGGTTTAGATTACCAAAATTATGGCTAAAATGGGAAAACTGCTATGTATAAATACTTCTGCAATAGGTAACCAGGGACAGGAAAATTTAAGATAAGCCACATGTTGCACAAAATAAGTGGGTTTAAAATATCCACAGAGTAAATTTAGACTAGACACAGAATATTCTTAATTGCTAGAAGAACATTTTCCCAGTAAAAGGAGAAAAAATGTAACTGTTTACAATAAATTAAAGAATAACATGAAAATTATAACAGCACATGACTGGACTCCATGATGGAGTACGTCACCTCTAAACATGTATTTTATTTTGAAAATAATGTTTTGTAGCTTTCATTAGAGAAAGTGATTCATTTTCACCAAAATTACTGCTTAGTAGGATTTTTTTTCCTTCAGTCCGCCTTCCACTGGAAATACAATTTCTTAAAATTTCAAATTATTAATGTCAACAAAACGATAATTTTTGTTTCAAACTTGGCCAATACCTACAATAATGAATGGCCTGATCAATGCTTCCAATGAAAAAATTCCCCAGGTTTTGGTTTTAAAATTCCTATGAAGGATAAAATGACACAAGCACTTTATTGCCTTCTGCTCTCAAGCAACTGTACAAGTATGACCTCTCAGACCCGAATATATGTATCAAGACAGCCTATTAAAAATTTTGTACTGTAATATGAAAAATACAGTATAAGTAAGGAAGTTGTGGCAACTAACGTGAATATCAGAAACCTGGCTCCATGTTCCCCTGTTTCAAACACAGAAGATCAATTTTGAACTGAAAGCTTAGATACACCTTGTTAAACTGGGCAGAAGGGATCCGCTTTCATAGGAAACCCATGTTTTTTAACATTAGGTATTTTGCTAAGAGCATTCTTCAGGAACAGGATAAAAAATTATATACTGTATCCAAGACTGAAATCTAGTACTAAATCAAACCTGAGATTAATAGTTAATTATTTTATAATTTATTATTTCCTACACACTGAATAATCCTTTACTATGAACAGAATTTAGCCTTTTTTATTTTTTATTTAGGCAGTTTCAAGATAATTAACAAACACATAATCCTTGACTCTGTGTCTCTCCAGTGTTTTCAAAACAGCTCAAGGACCTTATTAGTCACAGAAAGGATTTGGGCGTCTCTAATCTGGCATTTCTCTTTGTTCCTCCAAAGGCTATTTCCATTCATTGTTACTTTTTCTTTCTCAAACACATTTGTGACTTTTCATTCTGCCTTTCATACACTAAACACTCCAACAGAACTGAGCTTTGAAACTGTGTTTGTGAATATTCACTCAAATGCACATTAAGAGTTTAGCTACTTTAGCTAGCTAAATATTTATTGCCTTGTAGAGCAACTTACTGTTAAATTTTAAAACAACTAGTATTTGTAACAAATATGCATTTTTGCAAGTTTTCCTTCGAATAGTTGTCAATAAAACTAGTCTTATACAGATAAATATTTTTATTCAAAATATTCCCTATGCCAATAAACTACCATTCCCAGCTATGATGCAACACTTGCATGATGTTTCCATTAAAATTTTATAACTCTATGAATCCTTGATTCCCTCTTCTTTTGAAAGTGACAGTTAGTTCTGTTATTTAAATATTACTCTAAGAAGCTATTATTAAAAGGCATAAAAATAAATTCTGGCCTGCTCTTTTTTTAAATACCACCATTTGAATAAATATGACCAACTGGACTGACTCAAAATTTTTTGTAGTGAATTTTACACCTTAATATTACTTCAAAACTTCGAAGGAGCACTATTTTCAATTCAACCTACAAGCAGAATTAGCCAGCAAAAACCTTGCAAAGGAGACTTCACTAGAATACATTCATTCATTAATAAAAAGTATGTATTTTATTTATGGGAAAAGTTTCTTCCTCCCCTGCAGCACTTCTATACTTCACAGATGATTCCACAACTGTCAGCTCAGTTGACACGAAATTATAAACACAAACTGTTCCAAAATCTGTACCACTTTGTATTCAAATTTCATAAATGATGCAAACACCAAAATACATCTGCTTTGGTTTTGTAACACCATGCACTTCACTAGTATATTAATATAAAATATACTAAGTTGCAAGCTATACCATAAACCCTGTACCTTAGGATACTGCTAAATATCTGAACTCTAATCTCAGTTTATTTTATTTAACTCTGGTAATAGGATATAATATTGGATTTCCTCATTTGATTTGGGTGCAATGATGAGCACCCAATTAAAACCAAAACAGAATTCTGCCATGCTGTTAGAACTCTGATTCCACCCAACCTAACCCTGAAATGAAGTGAGAAACACACTTAACTTGTGACAGCAGGGCAATGTTATAATGAGCAGACTTAATTTTACCTTCCAAATCAAATCATGTCCAGTGGCCAGTGCATCACAGCACACCTTTAACCTAGCAGAACTCCAAAATTAGTGTCTAACAAATAAACAAATTCAGCTAACATCATGCGTTTGACTTCCCACTGCTGATGTGAGATTGTGATGACTCTGCAACATATGAAGTAAGAAACTGAAAAAAACACTATTTTATCCTTCCCTAAATGAAGGAGATCAAGCAAAGCTGACATTTTTTTTCTTTTTTTAAGAGCATCTTGGTTGCACATCTGCAGCACTGGAACTGGCTCCGCTGATATATACTGCCTTGTTACGGTGCAGATTGCAAGGCAGGACACGTGAAGATTTGTACTTTAGTGCATTATCTCCTCTGTGCTCGCATTCTGCTTATCGGATCAACCAAATGCAATGGTGCCACCGGTGAGTCAATCAGACTTGATTTACAATAGAGAAAATAACACCTGAAATTCCCATTCAATTTGCTAACAACATCAAAGGCTTTAATGCAAATCTATACATTCAGTGTAAAGCCTCAGCTTGAATAATCTGAATTGCTTATCGTTGGTTTCATTTCTTTCACTAGTAAACTGAACCCTGCAATGTGGGCATGGCTGGAAATACATGAAATAATAGAAAGTGCCTGACGATATGCTCATGATCCTGGTGAATGCTGCTACCAGTGTTCATAAAGAGTCCTGTGGCAGCCCACTGTCAGAAGGCTGGAACATAACCTGAAAACTCTGAGATATATTTTTAAGTCAATTTCTGTTTAAGAAAAAAATTTAAAATTGGTGACTCTGAACATACCCTAACTCCTACTCTAACAGGTAAAACATGCTTAGAGCTACTAAACTATGAATATTCATTTTAAAAGTCAATTTTTATTTCCCTATTTTTTTTTGTAAAAGATTTTGTTTACCTTCATTGCAAATCATAATTTTTCTTTTTCAAAAATGTACTTAAAACCCTTTGTGCTGAGCTTAGAAAAGTAGGGTATAATGTGACAAAATTATTTCTTATTTTCATGGATAAATTTGGGAATTTGGGATAGATGATGTGGCTGGTGCCAGGGGAGAATTGTAAATTTCCCACTAGATGCAAACAATGTAAAATTTATATCTTAGCTTATTTTCAACTACTTGACTAGTGGAAAAGGGAAGTCATAAAGAGAAGCAATGTATACCCAAATAGTTTATTTATGGTGTTATTTTAAAATAAATAATACTAATACTAATTAATAATAATAATGTAATACTAAAGTATTACATTAACTTAAAGTATTTCATCATATGGCTGGATGTAGCATTACTTATAATTCAGTGTTGACACTTTAGCATACACAAACTACACAGCATATGCTCATATTTAGCAATCTATCAAGAACCTGATGTCTTTTTTTTAGCTCACTAAATTACTGGAATTAATAGGTTTTTTATAATCTAATATCTTACTGCATACCAGAAAGAAGTAGTATTAAGGTTAACAAGAACCTTGATATCTTAACTTGGAAGTTATTAATTTTTTTTTATTAAGTACCTGTACTTATACATCCTAATGCCTGTGTGACAGAGAATGGCAAAAAGCACATTTAACAGTCCTCCTAACTTATCAAGTCCCAAGCTATTTCCAAAACAGGTTGAATGTTCAAAAATGTTTGAACACTCAGTGACAAAACCCAAGCATCTCATTTCTATAATGTATTATTCCACTTAAAAACCTTAATTTAAAATATTCTGAGGCTGCTGTTAAAAGATACCAAAATAACATTCACACAACTAATGGAAGGCGTAAATAAAAAATACACTTCTGAATACAAGTATACTAATTAAAGAACTCCACAAATAAGAAGAGGCAGAAAAAACAACATAAGCCATGGAATTATAGAAAAACTCTTCCCTCTGACATTATATTAATTGCCTATGAAAGTCTCGCAAACAAGAAAAACAAATTTAAAAAATCATGCCTCCAAGTGAGGGATAATTAAGTTAAAAACTGTGTAAACTAAACAGGTCACCTGCAGCTCTGAATTCAGAACTAGTCTGACAAAACTCTCTGCTGCTTTCACACACAGCCTGCATTTAGTCCTTTCTCCCTGCACAGCTGCACAACTTGATCTCCACCCTTTCATCTTTTCATCACATTAAAATCACATAAAAATGTTGATTATAATTTTCCAGTGAGAGAGCTTCCAATGACAGCATGTGACCCCAGTAAAGCCTTTGAATACAAAGCCTTTTCCATGTTTGCATGGTAACTCACCAGTTTGCCTAAATCATGAAGACAAATGAAAGATTTCTTCCCATATAAATATGTAAGGTATAAAAATAACTACTTGGAAATGAAACTAAGATTTAGATCAGACTTTGGGAGTTTAAATTCTCAGCAAGTGTTACGGTGCCTAGGTATTGCAGAGGGTCTGCATAAATTATTCTGTCCCATACTAAAATAAAAATTTCACTCTTAGCTAAGTGTACAGTGCAATGCCAAAGAATCTAGTACTCTGTAACCAATATTCAGTGGTGAGGCATCCCAAAATCAGGTTATGTGAGGCACAGCAATTACTTTTGAAACACATATGACCATTCTGCCCTGCTGAATTTACAGAAACAAGAAGATGGGATCAGTCCTTTAGTGATGCTTTTTGTACAAACATATCATAGATGATCTGTCTTCAAAGAGACTCATGAACCTTTTCGTTTCACCATTGCTTATGCCTGGTGTGAGAAACTCTACTGCCAAGTACCTAAAGAACTAACCAGGAAACAAAATTACGAAAGGGAGCAGTTAATGCCACCTCCTGCTCTTCCGTTCAACTGGATTTTCAGCACCCATGAATGACAGAATTCATCCTGCTCTGGTTATTTGAGAATCCACTGCAGGGAAACCTCAAATTAGGAGTAGCACTCTGCTTGAAATTCTTTTGAAGGTATTTCACATTCTTTAGCCTTCAAAAAAAACAGGGGTTTTAAACTGAGTTTAATTTCTTTAATTTTGACTGTCACAGGGTAGAAGGCATAATTTTGGAAATAGTATCAGCAAGTGACAATGATTTTTTCTTCTGTAAAATTGGAAGCCTCAAAATTGTACAGAAACAGCAAATACATGCTATGCCTCTGGGACTCTCGCAATTTTTTTAATACGGCCTATGAAAGAGGCATAAAGGGCACTCTTTCTAAATCCACGTAAGATTTGACCATTTATTTCAATATGCACGTCAGTAAGAGCCCAGGGATTTTATTAATAATAACAAGCAGTAGGTCTTCACATAATCCAGTAATTAAATCTGGAATTCTGCCAGAGAAATTGGTAAACTTTAGAAGTTAATGTTCTCTGGATATTAAAAGGAATGCAACTGATGTAACTAATGAAAGAAAACACTTCTATCACAGGTTGTTAAATACCCCATGTTATCCCCTCTTCAGTTTTGGGAAGCAAGCAGTAGAAACATTGAGATTTGTATTCTTCTGAAGACATCAGTTGCTTTTGAAGGAGACATGACCCTTTTTTGTCCATTTTTTTTAGGTGGAGAGAGATGTAAAGATCTCACATTTAAATTTCTTTATTGCTTTCTCATTGTTTAACACTTGGACAAAGCAGAACAGCAATTCCAATAGCAGCACAGTATTTCACTCTTAGGAGCACAGTGAATAATACCAACCTCTGTCATACTGAAGCACCTTTTAATACCAAAAATACAGTGTATGCCTTACTTTGTATCATACTTAACCTCATATAAAGATATTATAATTGTAGCTATAGCAAGAAGTAAACTTAATATGAATCACAAGCATATCTGCATGCTACTTAATATTTTATACTCTTCAGTGTTTATTTAAAAGCTCTATCCACTACCCACTGTAACAAGTAAGGTCACTGCTTTGTGTCCAACAATTGAGTGATGAAGTTTCATGATTTGCATTTTCAAAACAAAGCACCTGAAAAACATAAATTAAAAACTACACAAGAAAAACATCTTCTGAAATTAAAAGAAAAAAGAAGAAAGAAAACAACAGAAGAGCAATCTGTTTTGCAGACCTATATTTTTGCTCCTTGCAAATCTCTAAAACACTGATTAGATCCAGTCTGGCTTATTGCACAAGATCTGACAAGATCACAACTCATGGCAGTATAAAAGGTTAATTTCTTTTGTTAATGCGCTTATTGCTACTGCAAGGAGTAAAATAAATGGAATCGGGAAAAGGAATTTTTTTTTAAAAAAGATAAAAGTACCTCAGGTAAGTCCAAGTATATTTAGCTTTCTTCATCCCTCAGCTCACATGTGCATACAATTTTAGAGACACACTTTCAACAAAGCATGGTTAAAGAATATTGTTATGAACATATATACTTCCCCTATCCATTGAAAAAGATGCTCTTCTGCGGCACTAAAATGTATGCATTTGGTTAGATTTCTCATCTTAGCTCACCAACTATTAGTATGATTACCATCTTGCAACCAAGAGGACTACTCGGGTAAGAAAGAGTTGGGCACTCCATCAAAATCAGCCATGTATCTTTAATTACTGAACCTTCTACAGTGTGGGCAAAATGCATGAAAATACATCTATTCTAATCTGAAAATAAGACAAGATTTTGCAAATCAGAACAAAAATATTGCTAATGTTTAGTATTTAAGCTTTGATTAAAAGTGAGCCTCATTTAAAAACGTATTCATTTTAAAAACATCATATCTGGGAGTTGAAGTATATTGAAAAATTATATACAGCTGAAAAGATGAAAGGTAAAATAGTAGAAAATTGTGTTCAAAATCTTCCTCTCCTTCCTCTCCCCCTAAAGATATCTGTGCTGCTCATTACTGAGGTTTTGACATCTGAAATACCAAATCCTACACTAATTCCTTCCTAACTAAAAAGACCTTTAGATCTGGGGAAGATAGATGTGTACACCTGGATGGATCCACACACTGGGATAGAAAATGACAGGATGGAGAATGGTGGGAAATCAGTAGCATATATATACATATATTCTGAATGTGATTTTCAAGTTCAAAATGTTTGAAAGGTTTTCATTTTTACTATTTAAAACAAGAACTTAGAACAATTCTGAAAACTTAAAATAAACCTGGACTTCAATTAAATTTTTTCTAAAATTTTTTAGGCACAGGACACAATACAAAAATGCATGTTTCCAAGAAAAAAGCAGACTCATGACTGTCAAAACCAGCTTCATGATTGTGAAAGTTTTATCACAAACATCTTTTGACAGCACAGGTTTTAATGAGGATTATAAAGCAGTTTCAACTACACTGTTTCTATTAATATAACAATCTCAGGACATCCAAATCCAGAGGCAGAGACTGGAAGGCTATTAGAGAAAACTAATAAGGTTTCTTGAGCAGACATGTTATTCACAGACATCCTGCTGAATTTAATTTTTTTATATTGTTTTAAAGATAACCTACAGGTCAAATGCATTGGAATACATTAAATTTTCACTCTAAGCTTTCTAAATAATGTATTTAAAAAGATGTCATTTCTTAGTCTTGGGTCTTGGGCTTCATTTAGTATTGGGACAGAAGGGGAGAGGAGTGAAGATGTAAACCCCCTGGTTTTCAGTTTCACACAGCTAATTCTCCTCACACACCACATTTAGGAAAAAAAATAAGTAAAATGTATTGTCTCTCCTCATTCTTTCTCATGCCACAGAAAACTTAGCAGTAATTTAATTCTCACATCTGATATGGAAATATCTGTCCTTTCCCAAAGTACTTATAAATGTAATATTTTTGAAAAATAATTCAAATGTTCTCATTTCTTGTTTTATGTTAATAATAACAATAATAATAATGGTAATAATGTCCTTGAAAGCAGCTTGAGTTAATGGAATAAAGTAAACACTCAGCTAATAAAGCTTGAGGTAGTTACATTTCTTGGTGGCTGCAATCAAAGGCAAATTAATGGTTTATTAAATGTTCCTGCATAACTAAAACAAAAAATTGTAAAATTTTACATTATTCCTGTGTTCCACGAGTTACTGATTCTTGGTTTTCTTATCTCATGTTTTTGTTCTTATCTCTTTTTAGATTCCAAGCACTAAATCTGAGATGGTGATGGTGTAAAAGAAAGCGCTGAAAGTGCTCAGCTTGTTTGAACAGGAATGTCTACACCACTCCGGACAATTTTGTGGTAACACAGATGTTATTTGGTAGGTAAACTGTTCAAGTTATTCGGAAAAAAAATACAATGCTGTGAATCAAAGCAGACATTCTACTACCTGCAGGGAAAACCAGAAGCTACTAAGCTGCATTGGAGAATTGTCTTGCTATGTTTTTAGCAATATTGAATTAAAAGAAATACACTTTGCTTATTATTTTATATAAAGCCACAATAGGAGTTTATCCCATGGAGTCTACTCCCTTTATCTTTGGTTTTACACTGCATCTAATAAAAAAATGCAGAAAAATACTTGAAAGTACATTATTTAATTCAAGTACATTAACTTTTTAAGAGAAGTTCTAACATATTAACTTAAAAATTATATTTACTTTACCAGAGAACTATGCTGCAAGTCTGCAAGCTTGCCAGAATGTTTTTTAGTTTATTTCCCTGAAGGAGGCAATCTATATTAAAGCAAAATAAAAACTTGTAATCAGAAAAAATCATATACTAGGTTACTAACTTCTCCATTTAGAACAAAAAGCATACAGGTACAGTCACATCCATCCCACTACATTGCTTCAATTGTCAAAAAAAAATCACCAGTGAACTTGGTCTGATCCCCTGTGACCTAACAGAAAACAAAATTCTCATATATTCTTCCACCTTTATACATATTTAGTAAAGGAGGAGTTCACCTCTACCATGCAATAAAAAAAAGAAAAATAAAACACAAAACCTCCAGACAATGGCCTCTAGACACAAAATCTCTAATAATATGATCTCTAGATGTCAAAAAATAAAAGATTTGAAAAACAAGAGACTCTTTGCTTGTAGTGATTTTTTTGTTGTTGTTGAACTACGTTCTGGACTCCAAACCACATTTTTAAGACAGAAAATTTGATAGTCACCCCTGAATGCATGAATACGTAGATATGCTCAGAATCCCATTCTGACTGGCCTTTATGTGGCTAACTGCCTCCCAAAAATAAATATATAGATAGTCAAACCATATTGGATTTTCTCATATACAAAATTAAATTGTTTTCTTTTTTTTTTTTTTTAACTTGCAAGAAACCAACTGCTTTACCAACCACTTTGAATTGAGAATATGTATACAAAATTGCTACACTAATTGCACATCTCATGCAGCTCAGAAGCTGAGAAGCAACGCATTTTCGATGTCAGGCACTGACTGACCAAAGCATTAATTCATGTTACTGTAATCCACATTGTTAAAACCCTATCTCTGTTTTTCTGGTTCTTCAAATGCTGAACACTGAGCTGAAATATCTCTCATATCTGAACTTGCTAAGGAAACTCCTGTAAAAAGATGATTTTTTTTCTTTTTCTTTCTTTTCTTTTTTTTTTTAAAGAAGGAGAAACCATACTTTCAAGACAGTACTGTAGTTAGCACTTCTTGATTCAATCCTGTATATGGACATGTATTACATGAAAACTTTTTGTACATGTTAAACAAAAAACCTTTTAGGTCACTTACAGTATTAATGAAAAGTTTTACTATTGCACTTTGCAGAATTCTTTGTGTTTCAATCCATGGGAAAAAGGTTTGCCAAAAAACATATCTACATTAATTACGTTATACTGTACCTCCTCTATGTCTATTTTGAGAAAGAACCATAATCAACATTCAAGATCAAGAAGGAAAAATGAATGTTCAAATGATTAAAGATGACTATGATTCCTGTCAATGATGGTGCACGTAAAAATGCAGTTTCCTTAGAAGAGATCTTCAAACCGCAGATTAATGATAGATGCCTCAAAATTTTTTTAAACTGTATTTTAAACATCCTTGCATGCCAAAAGGGTAGGCACCCACTGAATACTATAAACAGCACTTAGTTGGAAGCGTCAACACAGTGAATATTCAGCTAATTGATATTGCTTAATACAGAAGCCAAGGTGATCGCTGAATATAGTGTGATAAAGCATTTGGAAGAAAATAAACATCTTTTTGAAAACAAGTGAACTCAAATTGTACAAGATACTTATCAAAGTGGAGCTGACATCTGTATTTATAGAGTATTCACTTGTTTCACTTTTTTTCCCTCCATTATCTTCCTCATTCCATTTTCTCTCTCCTTTACATAATAATAACAATAATAATAATAATAATCATCATCATCATCCCATCTGAATCATCCTCTCATAATTTCAGAAAATTCCAGTGTAAGACCTTGCTATCAGTAACATCAACTCTGAGATGCATCACAGCAGATATTCTAAACATGTAACTTCTATTGGTTACATGAAAATCAGCCCATTTTTATTGAAATCACAAAACAATGACTTAAAGGCATAATTTATCCTCACACATTTGAAAATACCTCTTTGGGTTACAGACCAGGATTTTCAGATACGGAGTACCACTAGACATTTTAAGTACTGGGACATTAGCACTTCTTTAAAAATCACATGAGTGTCTTGAATTGGCTATTTACAAAAGGAGACCTTCAGCATTTTATAATCTCAGTTCTAAATAAAATGGCCTTAACCCACAACAGCAACAAAATTGAAGGACAATCACACTCTGTATGTATAAAGTACTCAACCTATCTCCTACTACTGTAGTTCAATGTGCATAATTATAAATGTTTTGACAATTTAGTAATTATTCATGCAATTATAATTTAAATTGATTAATTGAATAGCTCATTTTTTCGCATTTTGTTTTTATCAGCTGTTATTAACATTTCATACGCATTAATATTTATAGATTACAAAGATTACATGAAGCAATTAACACATTTTGAAATATTATCACCCAGAGAAAACAAACATCAAACGTGATTAAATAAACACAAGTCTCCATAATACAGAAATTAACACAATTATTTCAGCATCAAACAGGTAAGATATTTCCTCACTAAACATGAAGTCTGAGTGTACAATTTTGATGCACCACACGACCAACAGGGCACCTTGGGAGCCGTCAGAAGCATCTGCACCGCTGCTGTCGTCTTCATCTACTGTGAGTTTGTCATCAGATGGAGCAACATCAACGCCCCTCTGTTCAATGATCTCATTACTATAAATTTCACAAGGCATAAGTTTACTCCGCCTGCCTTCAAACTTACACAAGTCAGAGCCTGTACTCAAGAGCTTCTCTATGAAATACAAAAAGTAAAAAGTCTGCAGATGCTTCAGGTTTGGGGATTTTTCTTTTGTTGGCTTGTTTGGGGGATTATTTGTCTAGGGAGAACATAAGTTCAAATTAATGGCCTATAGAGCAAATGAGCTTTATCGACAATCACTTTTTCTTCCACAATAAACCTTTGCCCCTTATTTATACATTTCCTTTACATATTTCTTCCAATGGTTATACTCAAAATGCCAGTTGTGGACTGATTGATAGTATAGACAGCCCTACAACAGATCCTTCTCCAGGAATCAAGACAATGTAAGGAGACAAATCATACCCAGGAAGAGTAAAATTGGATTACATGGAATTAATACAGTCTTCTATGTCCTTCAATTTTATTTTTTCCTCCCCCCCAGTATTTGTTCCTTCACATTTCTGACCTTTTTTCCTTTCTTTAACATAGGAAACAAAGGGAGGAACAATTTTTATAAACTACCACATTAATTTCTGAGGAAGGAATATAAATTTGTAAAAAAAATACATAATCTGTCATTTTCAATTCAAAGATTTTATAGCCAACTACATTTTCCAAAAAGAAATTTTAATGTGTTTTTTCCATACACATTTTAGAATCCTCATCTTAAAACAAACAAAATCAAAGTCTTTCCAGGACTACCTTTTAGTATCCTAGCAAGTGTCAAAGGAGAAGAACAGCTCAAACTGACAGGGAAGTCAGTTGTTTTGGGAAATTTTCCGTTTTGGCAATGTTAGGTTTATGGTTGGATTCGATTACCTTATAGGTCTTTCCAACCCAAATGATTCTATAATTCTAAATCAAAAAAATCCAACACATGTAGGATGAAACTCTTCTCTCTCACAGCAGAGGAAAAAGGTGAAGTATTCCAATTTAGTTATAAAACTAATAATATATTTACTATCACATTTACATACTGCTAGAATGAGGCATTTACAGTCTGAATAATAAAAGTGGAGAATACACGTGAGCATATCCGACTGCAATTTGAAACATGATTCCTTTAAATGAAATAAATACCATATTAAAGCTAAGAATAACAAATACTTCTCCAAATTTAACTGTACCATTTATTCATAAGCAGAAAATAAATGGAAAACAAGACCTGCTCTTTGTAATGTCAAAATATCTATGAAATCAATTTTTGTAATGCTTTTCATATTTTCCTCTTTTTCTGTCAGATCATGATTATGCCCTATGCCACAAAATTCCATTTCTCCAAAACAACAGAAAAGATAAAACTGTCACCAAAAAAAGAAAACCAACAAAAAAAAAATTTCCTTTTTTTTCTTTCTTCCCATCCATCATGAAAGAGATTACTGTTTACGTTTTTGGTATTAAAATGCTGAAAGCATAGCTACAGTTGGCACCTCTCTTCTTACTGCAACATGGGCTATTTAAAACACCTTATAAAAACCAATACCTCAGTTACATAAATTGTAACCTACAGGGTTAAGAAGTAAATATTGTCAGGGTCAACACAGATTGGAAAAGAGAAAAAAAAATAAATATAGGGCACAGAAATAGAAAACAGATATTTTATCAGAAAAAATAGGTCTTCACAAAGGATGAAATCCAAACACGTCTATTTAAACAATGCTTAATTATTAGACAAATCACAGTTAATTGATCTAGTACAGAAGTTGCATCTTTGATACCATTTTTCCTTTTTTCTAAAGAATTAGTAGGGCAAGAAAATCTAGGGTGTATTTCCTTTCAAAAGAGGGGAAAAACTTAGAGGCACAGAAAATCAGAGACAGAAAAAAAGCTGATAAAAACAACATGAGCAAATATTTTCATTCCAAATTTCAAGGATCACAGACATGGGATTCCTGTAACCCTCAACACAAAATCACATAGCAACCTACCATGTTATTGGATTATGCTCTTCATCTTCCATTTAAATTTCCCCTTCTTAACCTTATCCTATAACTCCCATCTTATACTTCATGAAAGGGCAAGGGGGAGGGAATAACAGATTAACCCCAGATGTAATTAGCCCAACAGGTCACAAGCAGTTTTCTTTCTCAGTCAGCACAGTCAACACAAGTGATGTGGTCAGCATCCACATGTAGCCATCTTTGACCACATATCCATTTTAATGAAATGGATAGGACTGGCATTTCCAAGACCAAGATGCAAACACCTCTGAAATTGCAGCAGGGTGCCTGGCTCAGGCTGTTATCTCCATCTCTTGTGGAACTAACACTAAACTATAGCCTATCTGTTGATTCATCTAGAGAAAAAAACTATGCCTTTGCTTTATTTTCTCCTCCTTCCTTGTATTAATTATCCAAAGTTATTTAATCCTTCCACTATCAACGAGGATAAGTCTAACACTTTTGTCTCTAGAGGATTTAAGCACCTTACAATTTTAAGTGAAAGTTCATCCCAAGTGTTCATTAGTTCACTTGAATGAGGCTGAAACAATATAGTATAAATTACGTGCACAAAGTTACATGGAAGTTACATACAACATAAGTCAGTGTTTTAACCAACAATAATTATGATTCTTTTTCTGCTCCAGTACTTTCTGTTGCTGTTTTTTGTTTAAAGGGGACACCACAATTCCAGTTGCAATGGCACGTATTCAGTTGCACTGACAACTAGAAAACACAGAGACAACATTAGATTTTAGAGTCTTCTCATAGTGTATTTTTGGAAGAATCCACTTATAAAGGTTATCTTTTATTTGAAGATCCGATATCTCCCCAGACCATTTTCCACCTCAGTCCTCCATCAAAATCTTTAAAAGGGGAAATCATACATGCTGCAGATTTCAAGAGGCACTACTTAATCTTCTGTGCTACAGACGCCTCTATTAGATAAAAGGAAGAACGACAGAGAACTGCAATGAGAACTCAAGCTGTCTCTACCCAGGCTAGGTGCTCACATGACAGCCCTGATACGAGCAGGCTCATTATCTGCAGGAAAACCAGCCCACAGCCCGGGTGGAACACGGTGCTGAATGTGTGCTGAAATGGCTCCACGACACTTTGGCACAGCACTGCAGTGGAAGAACAGCTGCAGAGATGTGCTGCACTGTGTAGCCTCCCAGGACACAAAACCAACACCAAACTGTTTGTAGTGTTGGGAAGACTTTTACTGAGGACAGCAAAGCAGAACACATTAGGGATTGCATCTAGGGAGAGATACAGCTCCCTGTAGCTTTACTACGTTCTTCTTCTTCCACTCCTGTCTGTAACAAAACTTCTGTACTAATATGAATGCATGAAATGGCTTCTAGGTGCGCAGGTACAACCCTGTTTTCCTCTTAAGGATACATCTTGGAATATATTTTGCAGTAATAATTACTTCAGAAACCACTTCAGAGGGAGAATGAATCCTGCTGCAGAAACTGCACAAACTTCCATGATTAGGTACAATTTAAACTAGCAGGGTTGAAGTATATATATACACTACACAAATTTACATGCACATATTCACATATTTGCAAGCATGCAAAATGGTATCGCTATAGATTTTTAAACAAATTATGCATACACATTTCTGTTTACAGGACTGAGTTACACAAAGTGCAGCAGTCAGCAGAGTAGAAAGCTTATCTTTAAACTGTTTCTGGATCTTGTAATTCAAGTAGTATTGGATAGCAAAATAGCATACAAAAATTAGGGATCCTCAGAAATGGGAATACAAGTAAACTTGCAATTTAACTTACACATTTAGTATTACCTTGAGATTTTTAACAAGATAAAGTTGTATTATCATCTACCACTACCTTTTCTCCCCCCACCCTTTTTTTTTTTACATGATATGCTTTCATAGCTTTCTCCACTGGTATTACTCTGGCAATAAATGAATGAGCAGAGACATTTCTTTGATGCTTCCTATCATTTTGACTTCCCCATTACGGTGCACATGTTCAGTTAATGATGGAACTGAAGGCTTCACTGAGATAGAATGAGAATAACCCATTTCACCTTTTCACCTTATAAAAAAACAGGTTAATTACTTGGCCCTGTCTGATTTTCTCATTTTCAAGAACTCACTTGCCAGATAGAAACTAAATGGCGATCTGGCAATTCCCCCTTTGTTTCAGTATGTATAACCCTACATCACATAACCTAGAGTTTTACATACTTTAAAATAAATGTAAGATTTTTATGAACATATCAAAAGTAGCTAGAAAAAATAATTTCTTGAACTTTCAGTCAAAAGTTATGTGAACAAGTCTAATGCAGTCAGACATAGCTCTCCTCTTCAAAACTAAAATAAATTAATGGGTGTTAAATTCTACACTAAAATGATGCTCCTTTTCCCCAAGTGAAAGACTAACAAGAGCTTCAATTATACAAAAAAGAAACAAATTATGAATAATTTATATGAAATAGATTTGAACCAATCTTGTGAGCACATGTTGCTGTGAGACACAAGATGCATTAAATATTCTGGAGGAAATAAAGAGTTGAAAACAACCTATCCAAACACTTACACAGACATTTAACACATATTTTATGTCAATCTCTTCTTACAGTAGTTTTATCTGAAGAAAAGTATTTTCTTGCAAATTTCACTGATAATAAATGCAGAAACCTAACAGCTAAAAAACTTAAATATCATTTTAGTTATAAAGCCAAATAAAACATGACACTACAATAATAACAAAAATATTAATAATAATAATGACAATAATAAAACCTTATTGCCTTATAGAATCCAGCATTGAGATAAGCTTTATTTTTTTTCTCTTATATTTAAGTTATTTTTGTGTATACAAATGCAAAGTAGTATTAATTTTCTGTGCAGCCTCCATTTTTGGTCAGAAAAAGCAAAATGAAAATTCTTTAAGTGAGGGCTGTCATTTTAAGCCTGCCACAGAAGTCTAATTGAAATCACTGGTCAAATAAGTAAAAACTTCATCATATCTGCCTCACTCTTAAGTAATTAAATGACACTGGGGGAGACTTACCCAAAAGCTTTAGCCTACATCTACCCTGCTCTAATTGTTTATGTATGCAGACAAAAGGAACACAAATTAACTCTTAACAACTTTGCATCCTTATCAACACATTCATGGTGAGAACGTAGAGGGTGATGGTAACCAAGGTTACAACTGCTAATTGGCTTTAAATATAAGGAAAATCAACAAGATTGGCCTGGGGTGGCATGGCTCCTGAGGCCACTGACAGCTTAGGCTGATCCTGTAAACTGGAAAGCAATACATAGTTAAAACAATTGCCCTGTTGGGCAGCTTGCTGCATTGTGCAGAAGGATGTGGAACACCTGCAGTACAAGGAACAGTTTTCTGTAACTTTAACATGAACAGATACTTAGGAAAATCACATAATTTATTATATTGGGTGAATAATTCTGCACTTTTTAAAATTACATTTCTCTGTATAATCTCTCTCTTCCACAGTTTCACTCACAGACACACTATGTTTGGCTACTATATTAAAGTCACTGCTATATTTTTAAAACCAGTGTCTACAGAGAATTTTATAGGTATGGTATTGTTTATTTCCTAGCTGGTTCTTCAGCCTCATTCATAAAATCTACTTAATAGTTATACAAACAAGATAATTCAGATTAAATCAATTCCATATTCTTAGAGAATTACTCTTTTCTCATATTTAGTTTTTGAGTATTAAATTACATTCTTTTCTTAAAACAAATTAAAATACAGATCTTAAACATCACATCACTCCCTGTCAGATTAGCAGTTCAAGGCTTGCAGTGTAAAGGGAAACCTAGATGGACCCTATTTCACAGGATTTTCATCAAGGAATTACATTACCTTGATGAAAATCAGGCAGCCAAACACTTCAAACTCAGATCAAGAGATTTTTCTTGTCCTGAAATTAAGTTTGGGTGTTTAGATAAAGATCACAGATTTAAAGAAAAGCTAGGGTTAGATGGGACCTTTAAAGCCCATCTAGTGATAAATCATTCTTACACTATTAGAACTTTCACATAGTTAGCATAACTTATAGTTAAACCCCAAATTCTCATATTATCATCACTGGAGGAAAACCTGTACTGGTTTTGGCTGGAACAGAGTTAAATTTCATCATTGTAGCTATCACAGGGCTATGTTTTGGATTTTTGCTGGAAACAGAGTTAATAACACAGGGATGTTTCAGTCATTGCTAAGCAAGGCTTCATCAAGATGTTTTCTGCTCCTCAGTCCACCAGCAAGGAGCTGGGATGGGACACAGCCAGGAGAGCTGATCCCAGCTGACCAAAGGGATCGATCGTATCCTGTGCTGTCATGCTCACCATATAAATGTGAAAGGAGGAGGAGGAAGCAGAAACATTTTGAGTGGCATTTTTCTTCCCAAGTAACTGTTACACACAATGGAGCCCGGCTTTCCTGGAGATGGCTGAACACTTGACTGCCCATGGGAAGCAGTGGATAAATTCTTTATTTTGTTTTCATGTGTGGCTTTTGCCTTGCCTATTAAACTGTCTTTATCTCAACCCATGATTTTTCTCACTTTTCCCCTCTGCTTCTCTTCCCCATCTCACAGAGTGAGA
Source organism: Pardalotus punctatus (assembly GCA_013400915.1). Lineage (NCBI taxonomy): Eukaryota > Metazoa > Chordata > Aves > Passeriformes > Pardalotidae > Pardalotus > Pardalotus punctatus. The sequence goes on along the minus strand of VZTX01010332.1, from coordinate 1,609,229 downwards.
CAGTGGTTGTGGGAGGCTGAGCTGTCTGTCAGGGGTGAACAGCAAAACAAAAAACTCAAAACCCACTTTTCCTTGTTTATTTAATTATATTTCAAAATGACCACTGACTACTATTAGCTTGCTCAGTGAAAAATCAGATGCAGCAACCTGGGATCCATCTCTGTCACAGAGATCATTCATAATCATATTTTATTTTCTCTTGGAGAAGCAGATGGCATCATTTGCTCACCTTAAAAACAATAAAAATCCTTCCTTACAGTTAAATTGGATGCTTGATCACTTGCCATGACTTCTACATTTCATTTGCATATAGAAACACAAATTATCTAGTTACTCACCTGCCTATACTTCCACATATATTCAGCTATAATTCTAGTGGGGAATACAACAGGCAAAAGCAGTATATAGTAATGACTACAATTCAGCACAGAGTATGCGCTCTTGCGCCACTACCTTCATGTGTTTGGCATGATGTACTGAATCAAGGACCAGCCCATGCCCTATGCAGAAGAGGCTGTACATAACAGTTAGAACATAGATTATAATAATGCTCAGGTTTTGAATTAGGACCCAGAGTAACACTAGACACTGTGCAAAGACAGTCAGACAAAGAACTGCTTCTAGGCAAATTGCTTAATCAATGTTAAGACATATTCATGCATTTCCATCAAAACCATTTGAACTCACCAGATATGCTTATAGAATCACAATACAAATAGATACTGTCAGCACAGAGACAAGTGGCTAATGAAGAAATACTTTTAAATTTCTTATTTTCAATTATATCCATTATCTTTTCAGAAGACAAAAATCCTGTAAATGCTATTGCATAAAATTATGAGCTTTCAAGATCTAGATTCTTTTCAAGTAAAGGAAAAAAACATTACTATTCTTTCCTCAACTCTAGAAAATATCGGAGAAAGGGAGAAATCAAAAAGATATGAACTTGCATATTGCCTGGTGAATGGAAAATAATAGAAGAGCATTAATAATTTGAATTGATACAGTATGTATCAAAAATGTATCAAAAATCAACAAAGTCTAGAGGTTTGGTCTCAAAACTAAAATAGCAGCTACAAAAAAGTACCAATAAAGTGATTCTAAATCTACACAGAATGATAAATGTGCTACTGGACAGGCAGTTGTGTTATAATTGTTAGCAATAGAAAGCTTGATCTGGAACACTGCGCACAATTGGTCACTCCTGTTCAAACTGGAGCAGGAATAGACAAGACCTTTCCAGATACTTGTGGGAACATGGAAACTGTTACAAAAAAGGAAAGTAAAGTGGAAAGTTGTAGTACAAGTCTCTCAAAATATGATGAACATTACAAAGGACGAACCTTCAAAGTTTAGAAACAATGTATACAGAAACAAACTGATAATAAATTTAGCTTGAAATGGAGATGATTTCTAGCTATCAGAGAAGCAAAGTCAATTCCAGCTTTACGTTCCACTACACCAAGTTAATGAACTACATGAAATTGGTTTTAGTATAAAAAAAAGTTTACTCACTATGAATCTAAAACTATCAACACAAAACCCCAAATCCAATAAACTGCAATATTAAACACTATTTTTTTGAGAAGTTATGCCTCCTTTGATGATAGAATGATTCAAAATTTTTAAGCTATGCTCTGAACCAAGAAGCTAGAGTTCCACCTAAAACTGAACACAAAGGCTTTAATCTTCAAATAAAGTAGACTAAAGTGATAAAGCTTGGGGATATGATCATAATTAAATTGAAAACAATAACGGAAAAATGTTTCCAAGAATCCTTAGCTGAGTTTTGCTACAATATTTCAGAATTTATTTGATTTGGATGAAGCTAGAACATCTTAATATCAAATAAAATGAAATGGTGCAGATTATTTTAATAAGCTCTTAAAAAACATTCCAATGTTTTCATGAGCTTATTTATTTTGTATTTTCTTCTCCACTGCTGTTCAGTATTCCATTTGCTTGCTTAATGGAGAAAGCAATTTGTTAATGATCATAACCTGCTTCCCGCTCTGTAAGCTTCCTTCTGTTTTTTTCACAAAGAAAAATACTTGTTTCCATCAAAATGGACTGGGAAGCCTGCCATGTAAGGAAAGGCTTAGAGAACTCTGTTCAGCCTTGAGAAAGGAAAGCTTAGGGGAGACCTTATCATCATGTTCCAGAATTTTAAGGGTGACTACAAAGAAGATGAAGACTCCCTTTTTACAAGGAGTTACAAGGAAAAGACAGGAAGTAATGGGTACAAGTTGAGCACACTCTGGGCACACTGATTAAACACAAGAGGACAATGTTTTGCAATGAGAACAATAAGCCATTGAAACAATCTCCAAATCAAAGGTGCTGGATTCTCTAACATTGGATATTTTTAAGATTCAGTATAACAGGGTGCTGTGCCATCTTGTCTAGATGGTGCTTATGCCAAGAAACGTTGGACCAGATGATCCTTAAGATTCCTTCCATCCTGGTATTCTATGATTCTGTGGAAAATTAATGAGACTTGCTTGCAATTTTCAGATCATTTTCCTTTGGAAAAGTGGCATTGTGAAATGTCCACTTTGGGGTTTAGTTTTAAATGGAAAGTATTTTAAAATGCCTTAGCTGAAGTTCTGAAATACAGAAGACATTCTGCTGAATCAGAAGTGTACGTAGAAAGCACATGGCAGAGGTAAAAAAAAAGATGCAGTCCACATTCCACTTTGCTTCCTTCCAAGGCCAGACTTGTCACCTACAGTATAAGGAAGCAAAGAGCTGTGTCTTCATACCATAGCTGTGCTAGCAAGACTCACCAAATAAACCCATACTAAGGGAATCAGGTCCACAGACGAGCTGCAATGCACTGAAAAATGAAGTTTAATTCAGAAAGAAGGGGCTTGAATAGCTCATTGGGAGTGGCTTTGTACACTTAGAACAAATAATTTGCTATATTCTTTACTTTCTGCTCTTACATTGTTTTTTACTTTCCAGTGCTCAAGTCTGTATCTTCACTCAAGACCAGCCAGAAAATTTTTCAATATTGAAAAATTAGTAGGCAAAGACTACTAAGCAAAATCAAATTTGATTTGAAAAAAAAATTCAGATTAAAAATGTTCACAAGTGAAATAAGGATTTTCAGTTGACAGCCTGCAAGTTAGAAAGACATCACCAGCAAAAGCTTATACTGAATATAATTTTTTTCAGAAGTGAGGCATAGAAAAAGTCATGGTTGAGAGAGCGGGAAGCAAAGAAAATGAAAAGGCAAGCTTGGCAGGCTTCAAGAGACATTACTGTTTTATTTCCTGTTGTGAAGATTATTGTTCTACAGCCAATCATGATATTAAATCACACACAGTATCTTCCCCAGTAGTTTATTCTTCTGGCTTTCTTCCACACTTCATCACCTAAGCAGCAGTCTACATGCAAACTTATTTTTGAACAAGTTTTAATATTAATAAGGTTAAAAGATATTAAGTCTATGGATTCACCAGTTCTGAACTGTATTCCAGTTCATCGTTTCTAAATCCCATCTGGTAGATTAGAATGCATATCTCATGAATATCAAACCAAATTAAATGTTGACTAGGCAGTCAAGCAGAAATAAAAATATGCAAATTTTATGCACAAAAAAAAAAAAATGCACATATCTCAATTCCCTAATAGCTACCTCCTATTATTATTAATACCTAAATAGCAAAAGCAATTAAATAAAATTTTAAAATAAAATAGTAATAGTAATGAAATGTGGGGATAATATACTTGACATCTTTTTTTCACAGAATTATTGATTTTCAATTTCCTTTTATTTTTCTGAAAGTATTGTAGATGAAAGTGAGCTATAACAATAATCTAGGATATATAATAAACCATAAAATTTGCAGCTTTTAATGCTGCCTTTTGTTGTTCTCTTCTGTAGCACAAACTTACATTCTGTATAATTTAGCATTGAACACAGTAATTTTGCCACATTAAGTAGAGGGTTTTTTTCACCAAAATTTCAACAGCTTTCAAGCAGACCACTGTCTCTTCATCTGGACTACTACATTTTCTCAGTGGTCAGGAACAATTATTCATCTTTTAGCTTAGATATCATCCTGTCCATGTTTCAACAACTTCAGGGCAGTATTTCCTGATCACTCATGTTTCTTAGGATAGGGAAATATAGTGCCCATTTAACACTCATTATTGAAATTGGAGCTGGCATACTGAACGGAATATGTTTCAAATATTCAGTCTTGCTGTAGTCTGGAAATGTCAGTTGAATTAAAGGAAGCAAAGAAGTAGACAATTTTTGCTCTTAGAGATGGGGCAATTGGAAGTCTTTATATACAAGTACCAGTTCTTACTCACCTGTAGAGATCTACTGATGTAAGTGGCTTTATTTCAATGAACAAAAAACTGCAGGATTAAAATTCTTATGAATAAGTAAATTTATCCCATTTCATATGATGCATTTTAACTCCACCATGTAAACTGTCAACTTTACATTGCCTGAACATTTACTATCAATAGCTTTGCATGCAGAAACTCAACCATCTCTTGCAATAGCATGATTAATATATTAAAACAATTTCAAAATCCAAATTTAGACACAGGATACTTTGTTCCTGTTATAGGCAGGAACAGAGACCAAATGAGGTGCCTTTAGATAGTGTTCAGCTGTATTAACTGGGCACCAAATGCCATTGCACTGATTAAAATCACAAAGAATATAAGTGATCCATATTAGGTCATCTCCTCTTTAAAGACTTTACCATTCACAAAACATCAATACTGATTTATAGACACAGCATGCAAGTCAGAGTGAACCATGCATAACATATAAGATGAAAACAAGCAGACTGAAAGAGTAAACAGCTGTTATATCAAAGGGTTTCACACACAGAGAAAATGTAAGCAATGGCAAACAGTACAATTTTTAAAATAAATTTAACACCTCTCAAGTTCATCTGAGCATGCCACCATCACAAAATGCAACTTTTCACTCACCAAAGTAGAGTTATGTGAAGCATCACCTGAGACCTCGGGTGTTCGTGTGATGTTTGGAAGTCTGTGAGGGTTACGAGCTATCGCTTGGCACCAGCCCAACATTTTCTCCTTCCACTTATCCCTTCTCAATTTCTGAAATTCTGAAAATAATTTAGATTCCCTGAAACATTGACACTTTGAATTCATTGTGTGCATGTCTCTGGATGCATGCCTTTAAAATCAGCTTTTTAAGTTGTATCTGAACAAGATAATAAACATATTTTAAAAAAATGTGTTTATTCTAAAGTATCCCAAAGTGTTAAACCATAAAGGTTAGCGAGGAGCCATGCACTTTCACCACACCTTACATGCATTAATACTATTCCAGTGTCAGCAAATACAGTGTCTTCTCTCCACAATAAATCTTTCTCAAGTTGTACTTTTAATTTTAGAAGTGTTATTTTAAAGGGATTTTATTACAGAACACCTCTGAGGCTAGCACCATCCCAAAAACCATATAGCATTTGAATACAAACACCCACATTCACTGAAACAACTAGAAATAGTCCGAAAGCAGTAGCAGATACTAGATTCAAATAAACAGTGTGAAAACATACAAACCTGTGTGTATCCATGCCCAGACACTCCAGAATACCTGGCTCATCTTGAAGTGCTACACTAGAATGTGTTGCAAATGACAAAAAGTAATGTACACACACCAGCAATAAACAATATGTGCCAACTGCAAATTGCCTCTGAATTGAGTTTTAGTTTGTAACCATAACAAAATACCTTTTAAGTAACACTACCACATTCCGGAAATGCAGCACTACTAAAATGTGCTCGTAAGTGTAAGAAACCCTCATGAGCATGTTTTAGGTTTCATAATCTGTTTTCTTCCCAATTGAAATTGGTAATGGAGGTATGCAGTGCAAAACTTTGCTAATTAATTTTTAAAAAAAACAAAATAACTTTGAGAAATTTTATTCTGCTCAACATCTGAAGCAATTTCTAATCTGGTTATTTATAACATACTGTAATTTAAAATATGTTATTCTGTAACATCATGAAACATAATAAACAGAAAGATTAACCTACCAGATTGAGTGCCTAGTACTCCAAACAAGGATAGCACTAGACTGAATAAAAATGGAACATAAATACAATAGTGCTAAAGACTTTCCATGGCACAGCACCACCTATGTAGCATCATTGAATATTATGCACTTGTAACATAGGTTTATTTTTGCTGCAGTACATCCCCATGCAGGACACAAATTATGCATATACTTACCGCGATTTCACCTTCCCAGGTTCTGAGTCTGACAAACTACAACCCCTTCTTGAGTAACTACAGCTCTACCATTTCTACATTTAACTATTACTATATAGCTTTCAAAGTATGAAATGCACAAAGATGTATTCCCCACACAACCTCATGGAACTGATAGGAATAAGTTGAAATTAGTCTTAGCTTTATTGCACTGGAGATGAATAGATGAGTGAGATTGATTCTTATCATTTTTGTAATTCTTATAATGTTTCAGTTTTTTGAAATCTTAACACGAGATACAAAAACATGCTCAGTAAGTGATCAGTCAACCCCTTCTATACTGCCTATACCTGTGAAGACAAGGAATCATCTGATTAGGTACAGTCCTTTTCTGGTCCTCTTGATGTGCAGAACCCATTTGCAATTTGTCTTTTTTTGCCCTGAGCAATCAAAATGACTACCACTGTCCAGATTTTAACTGAAAGAAGGACATTGCTCTTGCTTATACACCTGAAGAACCACCACTACAAATAAATTTCCTGAAAACAATCTTAATTAATCCTCTATAGATTTGTCAAAAACATAAAACAATTACTTTATTCAAATTTTTTTTAGGGGAGAAAAATTTTACTTATAATTTAGCCAAGTAAAGGGACGCACAGAATTATTTTTCATCTTGCACAATATCAATGCTAAATAAAAAGGGGTTTAGTTAAGGATGATGTATTAAAAATTACCCAGTTGTATGAAATAAAAGCATAGTATTTCTAAAAAGAGTTCATTAATCTAGCAAGAAAAAATAATCTATAAACTCAATTCAGGAGCTTAATCAGATACAGGTAACAAAGGCCTCAATTCAAAGGCTGCATTAAGATGAAGTACATGAGAAGGTTATGCTTTTTCAGTCCTTACCAGAATCTAACTGCTATCACAGAACAGCAGGAAATTGAACACAAAACACACTGTTCTTTATCTAAGCTAAGTTTTGTTCTCCGTATCCAAAGATTCCCAACAGCAATCTGATGGAATTTGTCCAGCCAGCTAAATACACTGCATGATTTGGCAGACCATCAAAATATTCCAGGAGCAGAGCTACAGGAACACTGAAATACAGCCTTCAATGCTGAGCCCTGCTAAGAGAAATACAGTCACTGTTATTCATTATGTATCTCGTCTTAGTCTTACCAAGCTGTGACTTCTAATCAATTATTGTAATTTGAATAAAACCATGAATTGATGGGGTGGATGCAGTAAAAATCTCTGATAGCTTCTGCTATTTCTGTGTCACAAGTGAGACACTGGCTTTTCTCAACCAGCCAGTCATTATCCTATGACAGCTGTGTTTCACAAGGACAAATCAGTGTAGCCATGGCGTAACAACATGACACAACAACCTTCTACAAATAAGAAGCTCAACCTCAGGTTTTAAAATTACTTCTATATTTTAAAAAAAACAAAAAACCCACACTTATTAGAATATATATGATTGTGACAATAGCTGTAAAAGTCTGGTAATATTTCAGAACTGTGGTGGTTCACTAGTGGCTCTTTCAAGTCGGGGGAAAAAATTGCTTTCCACATACAAATGTGGTAACTACCTGTAAAATTTTTTATCATCAGAAGTGCTGAGTACCTCCTGCCCCTCCAAACAGAGGAATCATTTTTTGAGTCCAGTACTGAATTAAAACATCATGAAAGGCTAGCAGGGTAGTGAAGTCTTATCCTCCTGACTGATACCTGCAGTAATCAACTAAAAACCTATATAATACCTAATAAAATACCCAATTATCTAGCCTCATTAAAAACAATGCAGAGACCAACAGAAAAAGAGCACACATGCCCAAAAATTACTGAGTTGTCACTAGAATGACGGTACCAATCAAGACTATAATAACCAATCAAGACTATAATCAAGACCCCCTTTCTTGTATAGGTACTGGACACAGACAATCAAAGACCTCCAATTTTAGTGTATGTAAGATTCTGAATTCAAACATGTCATGTTTATTAATGACTGTTTTCAGAAGTGCTTCTAGGGCACTACTGGAAGAGTAAATCAAATTATGCACATCTAAATGCCTTCCCCTACCTGTATCGACAAAACAGAGTAGTCATTTAACTGAGCTATGCAGCTCTTTCAAAACATCATCGCAGAATCAGCACCCCTCTCTAGAGTATTAGACATTATATTATAACCATGTTTTCTAGAATTAATAGTTTGTTTAAGTTTGCAAATTGTCAACTATGGCATATTCTCAAATTAATATCTATTAATACCTATTTCAGAAATTACTTTGATGGTTCTGTACCATAATTAACCATATAATTATTTCCTACTAAAGTTAGCCTTTGCCGATTTGTTCTTTTCTGTTACACTGCTAATATGTTATTTTATGTTGTCCTTAGTCCTTCAAGACTTTGATTCTTTTTTGTTGCAACTAAGGATGCAAATTTCACATATTACTTCAAACAATTCAATCATTGAAAACAAACAGGTTTAACATGACTGGTACAAAAATTATTGCACCCTATACTGCTTTGTTTAACCACTCCACAACTACTACGCCCAAAGCATGACAAGAAATATCTGAAAGTTTTCAAAGAAAGTTGTCCTTTGGGCTATTAAGATTTAAAATTTGTGGGCATGTTTGCCTTCATAGTCACACGTGCTTTTTTTCCCCACAAGGAAGAGTATCTCTTTCGCAAAGCAGAAAACAATTTTAAATCACTCAAGGCTCTTTAGAAAAAAACCCAGTAGGGTTTTTTCCCCTGGTAAATTTTTAGCATTGTAATTAGACCATTTTGCATTTGTGAAGACTTCAAGAAAAAAATGTTGAGAAATGCATATTTGTGGCAACTGATTTAATTTTTTAAAAAACTCTAACTCTTACACATGTAGGTACTGCCAAATCTGTATTTGCTGATGCACAGTTTTTGAACTATTTTAATAAGCAACCTCTATTCCATCCTCAGATATGACTTTGCTTTCTAAAAGCTTCTTGCTGTTAATACCACAGCTACTCTTCTCAGGAATGCTTTGCCGACCCAAGGTAAAACATCTCCATTGAATTTTCCTCAGACCTTCAAAAAGCAATGCAACTGTATGTGCTCCTGCTACAGGTGAGTAATGTAAGGGTGCCTAACCCCTCCCTCAGGACCTCTCCGTGTAAATTCCAGATACATCAGACTCCCAAGTAGAAAGGGGAATGGCCTTGATACAAACATGGAGTTGAGAATAAGAACAAAGTACAGTTTTGCTTCGTGAGCTTGCATATATTTAGCCATACATGACTGCCAAGCAGCTTAAATCAAAGCTTCAATAAACAATAAAGACATGACTGGCAAATGTACCTGATACCCCATACCCAGAACCTGGCACACGAAAACTCTTAGGGAAGCTATAGAAATAGCAGAAAATTTTAACATGCAAAAAATCCACATGAAGCTAAAGCATTCACTACCTCATGAAGTCATGCATGCAATTATCCAAATGAACAGGGCGTAAGAAGCTATAGTAAGTCCCTAATGGACTTTTGCTTATGCAAAATTAAAAGCTATTTTCTAATGTTTCTTCCCATTGTTATGTGGTTTTTTACAGAGGAAGAAGGGTATATTTATGGTGTAAATTCAAATCCACTTTGAATCAGCAGAACTCACTATTGAAATAAAATGACAAAGACAGAAGTAACTTTTTTCTAAAAGCCCAATTTAGGTTACATACCTGAAAGACATAATTTAACCATTAAACACCACTGTGTCAAAGGATGGTTAATTAATACTGAATTTAAATTAGCTTTTAAGAACAAAGAGAAAATCATATTTCATTGAAATTACAGAAGTATACCTGCCAAAATATAGTTAAGACCATGCTTGGTCCAACAGAAGTATCTCCCCTTTGTCAGAGAAGCATTTTTAACAGAAGTTCTGTCAAATACAAAGTTCTGGGCAGTCATAAACCATCTTCCACTGACAACCCTAAACAAAGAAAGCTCTTATTTGTCAGCAGTTCAGATACTGCTCCTGTGATAGGTCGGTCATACAGAACCCACATTAGACAGTGGTAATCACTGCTGGAAAGAAGGGCTTATCCTCTTGCTTGGATATCACTGGTCTTTGTAACACAATCTGTAACAACTCCAGGGCAGGATAGGGCACTGCTACTTTATCTTTGCTGGTCTCTTAAATTTTTGTTACCTCATTTCAGATAGTTTTCAGAATCTCTTTTAGGGTGAGTAACATCAGCCATTGTTAGCATTAGTTATCTGCCCTCATATTCCAGTATGTAATTTTATAAAACATAACAGTTGAATTGGTTTCTGGCTGCAAGTAGCTAAGGCTTATTTTTAATAATCAATGTCTGCAATAAATTTACTCCTAATTAAGGTGACCTAATTGCAGCCTTTCAGTACCTGAAGGGAGCCTACAAGAACAACAGAAAGGGGTAAAGGGGTTTTTTACAAGAAAAATAGAAAGGGGTTTTTTACAAGGATATGCAGTTACAGGACAAGTGGGAATAGCTCCAAACTGAGTAAGAGTAGGTTTATATCAGATACTAGGAGGAACTCTTTACTGTGAGGGTGGTGAGGCACTAGAATAGATCACCCAGATAAGCTGCAGATGCCCCATCCCTGGAAGTGTTCAAGGCCAACTAGTGTTCAAGTGTTGGATGGGGCTCTGAACAACCTGGTCTAATGGAAGGCATCCCTGCTTATGGCATTTGAGTTGGATCTAGAGGATCTTTAAGGTCTCTTGCAACCCCAACCATTCTGTGATCAGTGAGAATTATAGCTATATCCACCAATACAAATCTTTACGCATGCTGTGACTGATCAATATCATGAAATAGCTAATTTGAATGCTAATTGGTAAAAAAATCAGAGTCACCTCTGGAAACTGAGATGCACCTATTTTCTTCTAAAAACTACAGACCCGAAATTAGTTAGAAGGTGAAATTTAATATTCTGATGGAAGGTATTTAGAACACTTACTAAAGTTGTTTTACGCATTATAATAAAGAAAATTCTGCTAAATATTTTGAAGAAGACTTTTATTGTCATCAAGGGTATTCCACCTAATTAACTGGGTATACCACCTAATAAGTTGACAGAAGAGCCAAATGTCTAATGAAAACTTGTGACAGATTTACCAAAGGAGAAAATCTGGATTCCTTTTTAATAAAGACTAAGTAAGTCCATTAAATAGTTGTTCACCACTAGACTAACTGAAATATGCTATTGCAAGTAACTCTTTCTCATATTCCCCCCCCTTCTAGTAGAAATTGTGAAGATCATGACTTATGATCTGACCTCTGCTAGTAGAAAACCATGACAGATGGCCTATTCAGGGTTTTTCAGGATAAACGGATTTAAGTTATAAATAATTACTGGCCTACTGGCCTAATGCTGCAGTTACTGGTAACAGCTTAAATAACTAGTCCCTTACATAAGTAACAATTAAGTTAACCTAAAAGCTAATAATTATGTGAATAAACATTTGAATAATATTACTTTGATAATTTTTGACAAAAATTTCCGAAAACAAATACAAAACTAGGTCTTAGAAGTAAATGCATAGGAACAAAAGTACGACTCAAATATCTGAAACAATGCTTTCATTAAATGGGGTTCTCACTAGACAATAATAATAGTGGCATAATTATTGGAAGCAATTATTCTTGTTGCTCTGGTTGCTGTCAAAAATATCTTGGAGAAATTGAGTAGGAAAAAAAAAGTTGAAGGATTATGTAGTCCTTCTAGGTTTTGTGTTTGTAGTTGGTGAAATAAACAGAAAAGCTTTGCTGGATTAGGTGAATATCAGTATGGCACGCTAAAATGAAATTAGTGGGATTTTCAAGAGTATCTTCCAATAGTTTCAAATTAAGCCTAAACCTAATTTCTTACAATGCCAGGCCATAATGGTTTACTAGTTCTTTTCCACAGAGAAAATTGGGGTTTGCTTCTTTGTGCGATGAAACTAATGCAGTACATGCAGTTGAAATCACAACTCACACAGCTGTCAGTGAGCTAAGATTCACACAGACCACATGCACATCACAGTTATAATATGCCATTCTTAACAAACCATTTTTTAAAAATCAAAGTTGTAGTACTTGTTGTATATGCTAATAAAGTGTAAAACTAGACACAGCATCAGTTTCTCTCTTCTATTTAAAAATAACACCAAGCACAATATAAATACCCACCCTCTTGCAAGTCTTTCCAAAGAACCACAAAGGAAGATGACATTGGCAAGGATGCTGACAAAATATAAAGTCATAAAACTGAAATCTTGAGGTACAGGGGAAAACAAACACACTGCTTGATGGCACAGCATTGCTCCCTGGCTCCCTTTAGTGACTGGGCGAACACAAAGATTTATAACTCTGCGGTGGTTGTGCTGCAGCAGCTCAGGCAGCTGAGTCTCATCCTGTGCCATCCAGGTTTGATCTCTACTTCTGACAACCCTCCTCTGACTTTGCCACCACTCCTACTGCTTTCTACCGGGCTACACCAAACCCTGGTGTTGAAACTGAGACAACAGGATGCAGCACAGCAGGGCACAGAGATGCCCATGCAGTTGTGCAGTGTGGTCTGGCCCAGCTGCGTAACACGGGTTCATATAGTCCCGTTCCAAAGCCCTGTTCCAAAACCTGTTTAGCTGCTGTAATGAAGAGCAGCTCCATGGCTCAGCCAAAAGCCTTGTCCTCAGGAGAGCTTTCAATCATTTGTCCCTTCTACAGCCGGGCTGTAACAGAGACAAGACTTAGCTTTCCTAAGATACCTTACATCATTGCTGACAATGCAACTGCAATGCACAGCCCAGACATGGACACTGGGATGGAGGGCACCCTCAGCAAGTTTGCCAACACCACCAAAGTGTGTAGTCCTGTCAATACATTGGAGGGAAGGGATGCCATCCAGAGGGACCTTGTCAGGCTTGAGGTGGGCCTGTGGAAACCTCATGTTCAACAAGGCCAAGTGCAAGGTCCTGCACCTGTGTTGGGACAATCCCAAGCAAAAACACAGGCTGAGCAGAGAATGGACTGAGAGAAGCCCTAGGGAAAAGGCCTTGGGGATGCTGGTGGACAAAAAGATCAACATGACCTGGTAACATGAGCTGACAGCCCAGAAAGCAACCACATCCTGGGCTGCATCCAAATCAGCATGGCCAGCAGGCCAAGGGAGGGGATTCTGCCCCTCTGGCTCTGCCCTTGGGAGACCCACCTGGAGGGCTGCATGCAGCTCTGATGCCTCCAACACAAGAAAGATGTGGGCCTGTAGAACAAGCTAAGTGGATCATAGGGCTGGAGCACCTCTCCTATGAAGACAGGCTCAGAGAGTTGGGGCTGTTCAGCCTGGAGAAGCCTCAAAGGAGATCCTGGAGCAACCTTCCAGTACCTAATAGGAGCCTACAAGAGAGCTGGAGAGGGACTTTTTAAAAGGGCATGTACTGATATGACAAAGGGTAATGGCCTTAAGCTGAAGGAGGGTGGGTTTAGATTAGATATTAGAAAGAAATTCTCTGCTGTGGGGATGGTGAGGCAGTGGAACCAGATGTCCAGAGTGGTAGTGTCTTCAGAAAAATAAACTAGAAATATTTGTTGAAAGAGTTAATAAATAAAAATTTCACCAATAAAACTGTGGCAAGATAATAGAACAAATACACTTATCAAATTAATTAAGCATTTAGAAAAGAACAGCTACAAAATCATATAACGTGAGCAAATAATTTTCACTTCGTTATCACAGGACTTGTTTACAATTTTGAAATAAATGCCATGCTACAAGGCTCAATATGGTGGCTGGAGTTCCCAAAGCCATTCCATTCTCTTCCTCAAATGTGTGAGTGGATTGAGAATGCACACTCAGCAAGTACTAGCTCAACAGGTAAGATTTTATTAAGGACCGTTTTTCTACATATAGCTTCACAGAAAATAGGCATGCTCCAGGAAACACAAAGTAATGGAAAACAGAGATGAATGCAAAAACACATGTAGGTAGTTGGCCGATATTCAACTTTAACATTTAATTAGAAATCTAAGCAGGGAAAAACTAACTTTGAAAGTAAAAACTGTATTTAACCGCAGGCCAGCCACCCACAAAACTAGGAAGCATTTCAAGAGGTTCTTGAGGGGAAAAGAAACGTACTGACGAAAATTATTACATACAGACTGTTATTGTTGCTACTGAAGTACTCATTTTAAGAGACTCCAAGCACAAAATGAAAAGCCCAACCCCTCTCATCTTAGGCAATATCTGGGATATAGCAAATCCAGGTCAGGTCCCTGAAAACTGGATGGAAGTCAGCAGGAATAAGAAAAAGATAAATAGCAAATGGCAAACAAGATACTCAAACAGTTGAGTTAGACACACTCATCTGTGATGTGAAAAATGGAAAAATGATGCATGCACAGAGCATGTAATAAAGCAAGGCACCTTAGGAATCTTCCAGCCCAACATGCAACTGGTAAAGGGCAGTCTTGTTAATCTCATGTCCATGCTGAAGCTATGTCCCATTTTGAAGTACCTGGATGTCCCCAGACCATCACAGGAGATGCACTGGCATGTTTATAGTGACAATCCAGTTATCTGTGCCAACACAAAGCCCTACAATTTGGCATAGCCAGGATGAGGCAGACTCTTCTCAAATGCAAAATGCATTGATTCCCTGCATAAGTATTTACTTAAGTCTTTACTGACAACATGGGACTCGAGTTTGCCTAGAGAATTACCAGTTGTTGTTAATACAAACATGAATTTTTTATGTCTCATGTTTCCTGCACTGTAATAAAAAATATATTTTCACTAAGAATATACCTCCAGCTGATATCTAAGATCACAACATCAAGTAAAACATATAGTTTCAATTTTTGCTTCTCTTTAAAAATGATATTTAAATGTAAGTTCCATCATAAGACAGAAAGAAATACATCTTTCTGTTATCATCTACGCAAAATTTCATTCCAGAAAGTTTTTTTCCCAGCAAGTAAAAGCCCAGAGCTGCAATGCAGAATGAAGGTGCCAGCTCAAAACTGCTTTTCAGTGGAGCAGAAGCTTTACTATGGAAGGATTTCCATACAGTTTTACAGAAAGACCGTATTGTCCTTAAACTTACAAGAGTATCAAAGAAGTGCTGGAACAATACCGGGAATTAAAATGTTTTGCTTCACATAAGCTCAGTACAACTATGAAGAGGCATGGTATTGAAAGTGAGAAAATTACACATTCTTTTTTCATTTGCAACTGAAGTGCTCCCATTCTGGAGTACTAAAATGTACAGTTTTCATATTCAGAGACTGGTAAAACCAAAGCACTTGGTAGGTGACAAGCAAGATAGGTAGATCCTTATTCCTAGCAACTGTGCCCCACTGACTTTTTTTGCTGTTTCTCTGTTCTTCTAGTTCATGACTGTTTAGACAGAAACAATAGCTCTTAGAGAGAAATCTATTAGGATCTTTTAAATATTTCTGAGCTACTTACAGCAACAATACCTAGTTATCACAAAAAACCTCTCCAGTAGATTTTGCACTAATCAGATCACAGAACCACAGAATATGCTGAGTTGGAAGGGACCCACAAGGATCATTGCATACAAGTCATGGTCCTACACAGGAACATCCCCAACTCACACCATATGCCCAAGAGTATTGTCCAAATGTTTGTTGAACATTATAACCTGAATTGCTGAGCTACATAATGCTAACAAAATAATTATGATAACAACATTGCATAATGAGTAATCACAGAGCTATTGTTGTCAAAGATCTAAATTTCAGACATAGATTTAACCTAAATCTGAAGATACAGGATATCTAAATATTTATATTGCAAAATCTAGTTTTTCACAAGTTTATTGATATTAACATATTAACACACTCTGCTTCCTGTTTGTTTTATAAGGGGAATCTAAGGTTAACAGAAGATTGGTTTCACTTTGAACATCTGAAATAGTTTTGCTTGACAGTACTGCTTACTAATAGTGAGGCATAACTATACTCACAATGAACAAAAGCTACAAGTAAATTTTAAGTTATTCTGGACTAATGCATCATAGGGTTTTGATCAGTTAGTACTCACACAGAGATGAAACCTCACCTCGACTCTTTGGCTTCACCCAAGAAGTGAAGGTTGCCTAAGGAACTCATGCTGTGACTAGCTTTAGAAAAAACAGCATTAATGGTCTTCAGAATAATTAAGCGAGTCACCTTCAGAATGAGCTAAATCTAAAATGAAACAGATAACCATGAGGTAATAGGGAAGTATGGGCAGAATACTAATAAGGTAAATCCTTATTCTTTGACCCCTTACAGTTCTTGGTGGAAAGTCAACAGTAAAATGAACAAAGAATAGAAAATACTGTTTACCTGGACTCTCAAAGAACTTGAGGTCATAGCTTCCTGAAAAAGATATTTAAGTAAGAAATCATAGGCATTACGTAAAGCTCTGTGTCAGACAAAAACGTGTCTCAATTGAGCAACAGCAGGCCAGAACAGGAATATGTGAGCTATTTCTGCTGTGAAAAAGAAGACATGCTCAAGGGACATTTTACACTAGGGTTTTCCTATTTTGAACATTAGGAATTCCTGCTTCAGGAAAGTCACTGAAGCTGACAAAGCAAATAGTAAGTTGAGAAAAACACCAAAATTATGACTGTTATGCATGCACTAACTTCATTGATAGGGTCGTATGCTGTTTTCCCTTGCACTACTTCATATTCTAAGTGGAAAATAATCACTTAACAGAGAGCAGAAAAAACCCCATAACTTAAACCCCATGTTTAGTACACCATCCAGGTCCTTCTTCAAAAGATTAATTTTGATTTCCCCATAGGTTTTAGTATAGCATTAATTAACACTTCGAAAACTCTCCATTACCCACATGTCCCTCACCATACAGGTTACAAATTACTTGTGCCTCTGACAGAGTCACAAAGTTAGTTTCAGAGACAGCCTGGCTCCAAACAGCTACCACGCTGACGTACGATACGACTGCAGACATACAGGTTCAAGGTCTGGAAGCAGTTTAGGTGTGAAATGGTTATTATTAACTAAGTCCACATATACAAGCTGACTTCTGAAAAGCCCCAAGAGCGCTGACCTTCTCAGAAGCCACAGCAAGAACATGTGAAGACAGCTGGGGCCACCACTGCACCTCAGCAAAACATATCTGAGACCTGAGGCACCAGAAGATTTTGTGAAAGAATGCCCAAGCATTCCTGCATGAAGCAGGTTGAGGGAAGATGAGATTGCTAGCTCTCTGCAGGTCAAATTCTGTTATGCCCTGGAAACATAGTATCTTTGTTTTTATTCTGACTAAAAACCGATTGCTTCTTGTCTAACTTCACATAAATTAGTTTTAAAACTTCACAGAAATAATTTCGTTGACAGCTCAGAATTAGGCTTCTCTGTTCTGATTCTCATGAAATACAGGTGCCTACCTGTTTCCACTCCTGTACACCTTTTAAGGGAAAATGCTCTTAATAATTAGTTCTTCAGGATTTATGCAATGAACAACCTTTACTGGGACTGGATGGAATGAGAATTAGGAAAGAAAATTTCCTCCCTGAATTATTCTCCCTCTTTGGCTCTTTTATTGGAAAAAAATATATTGACATTTATTCTTTTATGACTTTTTCATTAATGTTAAGCACTCATTTGAAACTAGTGACATCCATAAACTTAATTTGTGAGGTCTTTCATAGGTATGTGGCTTTGTTTTTCACCTCTGCAACACATGGTATTTAATACTACAAGGAAAGAGAATAAAACCTGCCTCACAATAACATTCATATCTTTCCAATCCTACCATAACCAGAGGCTAAAGCAGCCCTATACATAATTTACAGATCCTAAAAGGGGCTGATAGACCTGGAGTTTTATATGACAACAGCTTTGCCCTCACCAGTGTTCAATGTGTCATTAAAATATCTGACCTGAGTTGTCAAGAATCCTCCACTTACCAGTAAAAATTTAAAGTTTTGTGGCTTTCAAATCCTGTTAATCCCTAATTCTAGGTGGAAAACTTGGTGACAGCCTTTAATATCATGTATCTTCCACAGCTATCTAGTTCCCCTAGATCCATGAATTTTTAACTGGCTTTGTTCCCTCTGAACAGTTTTGCACAGCATAAGGAACATATGGGCTTTATTATTAAGGATTTCTAAGAGTTTGAAAAAAACAGAAATCCCATATTTCAAGATTATATTTCACCTAATTAAGCAAAATTACATTATTTGTTTCAAGGACTGACTCAGTGAAATCTGTCCTTCCCCAATTTCAAGGCTCACACAACTAGGGCATTTGACTGATAAACCCATGGGAACACAGCTGGTGAGTTTACTTCAACTTTTGAAGGCAATGAAAAGTGTAAACTTCATCACCTCTACCACATTCTACAATTTATGTCTCACATAGAAGACAAACATCTGCTCCAGAAATTAAAAAAAAAAGAAGGAAAAAAAAAGCCCCACAATAAAGTTCATCAAGATATTTCTCAGTTTAGCGGGAGAAATGAAGCCAGTAACAAATCTGAATACTCTCTAGCGTTAATAACTTCTAAAGACATCCAATACTAAAGAATTTTTAAGAGAGTTTAGTGCTCTGTACTGCAACAAAAAATCCCTACATAACAGACTCAAAGAAGCACTAGTTTCTAAAACAATACATAGTTTAATTTTTTGTGGTAGTAATCAAATAATACCATATACTGTAATCTTCTGAGGGCATGATTTTACCATAAGCAGAATAATATGCCCACATAAATGCACCTTCCCCTGTCATTGCACTCAATTTCAGCACATTTTAAGTAAAAAATATTTTCAATCACGAAATCTTTCTAGGGTGAAACAATTACATTCATAATTTTGTGTGAATTGGCATTTCTATTAGTGTTTTAGACATGAATAGGTTGACTTGATAGCCTCACATTTGACACACCTTCTTTATTTTAAATATCAAAAATAGATAATGCTGATTTTAAAAAGTTACTTGTCCTCTCTACCATAATGGCAATCAAGACCTCAATGCCTCATTTCAATAACATTTGAAAAATCAAGGATTTTAACAAGTAAATAATTGCATTTATTTAATGCATATTAAAGAATTTGGAGGAACTCGTATCACAAGGGGAAACGAAATTTCTTGCCTGATCATACTTCAGAGCAAGGACTTTGATATTTTATCTGCTATAACCACAAGACTCAGCAAGTTCAGTTTGCCTGATGAATGGTAAACCTCTCTTTAGAAAAGGACTGGAAGCAAATACACAGTAGAAGGCATAGCACTGACACAGCATTCTAAATATTAGAAGAAGCATCAGTCTTATGTGTTGTGATGTTGCTTGAGAGTCACAGAATCATAGAATTTTTAGGTTGGAAAAACCTTTGAGATCATAAAGCCCAACCATTAACCCAGCACTGTCAAGTCCACCAGTAAATTACATCCCCAAGCACCACATCTACATGTCCATCTTTTAAATATGTTCTTCCTTACAATCATGACTGTGTCCATGTATATGTTAGGAAGGAAGAAACCTAGTCTTCCAGGTGGGCACAGCACAATGAGAAAGGGAAAAATGATGTAACATTTCTGTTGGTGCACAGTGACAGATAACAGTTTGAAGTAAGAAAAAAATAACCAGGGCTTATGAGAAACCTGTTTCCCAGGTATATTTAGCAATAGCATCCTCACCTCTGTAAGGCAAATTTTTACAAATACTGGAATTATAAATGCACTTTAGTACTTCAGGGATTTACAGATGGATAAAATGTTATCAAATATTTTGTAAGGAATGGAGTAATACTAAACTGAGGAAGGAAGCTATAAAACTTGTCCAAAAATGTAGAGGTGTGTGCTTTTTCACTTAGTGTTCAATTTAGTGGATGCTTTCCATGGTGTTCCTCTATCACTCTCTGTAAGGATTTATTTCATACTTTCTCAGCAGGAGATGAAGATTGCTGAAAATAGGATCTGTAATGCACTCACATCTTTCAATCTGGTTTCAAACTTGGCATGCTGACAGCAGCAAGCCAATCCCATAGTGAAAGTGACTTTTTAAAAATACCATACTTCCTCCCCTTGAGATAGTTCACTACTGAAAGATGGCAAGTTACTAGTTAAGTATCACAAAATAAACACAGTATAAAGTTTAGTTATACTGCAATTTGTTTCTGATTAAAGGCAGTAAAAATGGTGCTGCAGGTTCAGCACTTCGTTTTCAGTGTTTGCTATGAAATGTTGAATACTACATAAATTTTCTGAATGCAGATGTTGGCAAATCAGCCCAGTCTTTGAAAGAAACTCCCATCTTTTCCTGCATTATCCAAAAATACCCAGCACATTACAGAATGCTCTTTCTTCATACCTTTGCCAATTCCACTCTTATTCCCACAGGCAAAACTGTTTGGAATTTAATAAATAAATATTAATTGCACACTAAAACCAGAATCCAGTGTATTTCTTTGCATTATCTCCTGGTTTTACTGTGCAATTAAAAGTAATTAGACACAAATAAAAATTAAGTAAATTGGGTTTAAGTGCAAAACTCAGTTCAATTAAACAAAACTTGGGACTGAAATGAGAGATTTGTGAAATAACAATAAATTACTCTGTGACAGATGGTTGCATCATAGGTAATAGGTAAGGGCAAAGTTAAGTACAGACTGGAAAACATATCAACGTTTCATCCCCATACAAGTAGGAACAACTGTAGGTGAGCTCTGCAGTTGACTTGTGCACATGTAAAGTTGTTCCTCTCTATACTGGCCTCATAGGAAAAGCTAAGCAATTGGTTGAGCAGCACAGCAAGTACTTTAAACTGTTTTAACTATTTAGAATAATATTTTCACATATTTTTTTAGGTTGTTTTGTATGTTCTCCATTTAAGACAGGATAATTCTATATTGCTTTCACACAGTGAAGAACATCAATGGCAGGGAATTAAAGATGAGAAAAAAATATAGATAAAATTATCACCATCAAGTCTGCTATATAGCTTATTCATTCAAACAAAAGCAAAACCTATGGCTGCAAATAAATTCTTCAAGAAGTTATTCAAAAAGTATTTGGATCACGTTAGCCTTTCACATAATATCTTCCCTCTCTGCTAAAGATCTAGCCCACCAAAATCATATAAGGAAAGTCTAAGAGAATTGGGATTGTTCAGCCTGGAAAAGAGAAGGCCTCAGGGTGACCTAATTGCAGCCTTTCAGTACCTGAAGGGAGTCTACAAAAGAGATGGAGAGAGACTATTTACAGTGACAGCACAAGGGGGAATGGAAGGGAGTAGGTTTAGATTAGGTATTAGGAAGAAATTCCTTCCTGTGAAGAGGGTGAGGCACTGGAACAGGTTGCCCAGAGAAGGTGTGGACTTCCCATCCCTGGAGGTGCTCAAGACCAGGCTGGATGGGGCTCTGAGCAGCCTGGTCTGGTGGGAGATGTTCCTGCCCATGGCAGGAGGGTAAACACGAGATGATCTTTAAGGCCTCTTCCAACCCAGGACATTCTGTGATTCTATGCTTATTATTTTATCATTATTGAAAACTACCAAAAATATTGCTTAAATTGCCTGTCATATTTGACAACACTATCCTGCCCTTTAAAAAACTCCAAACCCTCAAAAAACTGATACACTGGTGAATGTCTTATTTCCTTAAGATCACATCCTATATTGTGCCTGATTTAATGGTGGCACAGAGAATATCTTCATCCCCTAGGAAACCAAAACAGAACTTCTCCTCTTTCTTTTAAAATAGGTTTTAAAAGCAAAGCAAATACTGAAACCAAGGGAAGCACTGTTCACATAAAATCTTTGCAACAGTGTCCCAAAAGTTTTATTTCTGAGAGCTTCAACTACATACACACAAACACCAAGTATTATATTCTGAAGTATTAAATGCTTCAAACACAGAAAACTTGATCCACTAAAATCTAGACATCTGTTTTGAAAAAAAAAGTGTTTTTTTTATAAAGCCACAACTTGGAATTCAATGCAAAATCCAGGGGTTTGCCAAACAAAAGGTCAGACAAACTGAAAAAATATGCAATCCCATTTGAGGATTATTTTTGTTGTATTTTTGTATCTTGTTGTATTTTTGTTGACTCACGTACTCTTTGGTTAGCTCTTGTAGAGTTCTGTGTATCCAAAGAGGACAGCCCTTCTCAGCAAAGTTAATGATGTGAAAGAATTCTCCTGTAATTTCTAGTACTACCAGCAGCTATTGCTATCACTAGGATATGTCTATACTATGACTCATCAGAAAAGTTCAGAAAGGAAGATGGTTTTAAAAGTTCAGTCCAACTCTGCAAGAATTTGCCTTCTTCCTAAATAAGCACACACAATCTATAATGGATGCAAAGCTCAAGATTATCATGGTAAAATCAAGATCTTGGATTTCAGGACTTTTACACAGAAGGATCCATGAAGCTGTAAATGCAAAAGTTGTAAAGGCATTAATATTAATGATTTACCCTCTGCCAATCCAGACTGCTCAAAATAACTTCAGCTCACACAGAGCTCAGTGGGGGAGAAAACCTTCCCTAAACTGAGTAAGTACCTGCTGGAAGTACCCCTCACAGAAGGCTGCATGCCCAAAAATTGCTTTTCAAATAGATACCCAGAGGTGGAGGAGGATTAGTGAAATGTGACAACAACAAAAAGTAGCTTTTTTTGTTAATGCTTGTTTGTTTTTGTTATTGTTGTTGTGGACTTTATTGTTGCTGCTTTTTAAATCAACTCAACACGATTCATCCCAATAGCCTTTTTTATCACTCTTTTGGCCAATGGCCATATCAGTAAGTGTAAAGTACAATATCAGGAAAATATCCAATCTAAAATGCATAAAAGAAACAAAGAATTTCTAAACCTAAATGCCTTTTTTTAAAAAATTTCAGTGTTGGGTAGTAGTTCTCATGCTCTAATTTTATAGAAGAAATTTTATTCATGACTCAAACATAAAAATCCCCCAACACCCAAGACAAAAAAAGTAAAAAAACCTGAAACAGAGACAGAAGCTTCTAAATAGGTTAAATCCTATCAAGAAAGCTGAAACAAAAGAAGACAGCACTTCCAAAGTCCTCATGTTTGTCAGATCACTGACAGTTTCAAACCACAGAGAAATAAAAATAGGACAAAAAACTTCCACCGAGCCACTGAAAGACATTTCAAGAAGTTCACACATTTCTGTCAGTGTTGCACTCATGGGGACATGGAGAAAATGTTTTCCTGTTTAAAACACACCCAGTAAGAGCTGTACTCATAGGATTTAATGAGGAGTTTCTTGAATCCTAAAACCTAATGGGCTCTTGACATAGTATGTTTATATCAATAACAATATTAATACAATTACAATGATAACATCATACAGAAATTTTACAATTAGCATGGAACTTTACACATTCAATACCTCTCCCAGGCATATCAGGTTTTGCACAGAAGCTCACCTTCCTTCACTACTGAAAAAAAGCATATAAAATCAGGAATCTGTTCCTCCTACTGCTGATTTTTACCATCAAATCAACCAGGTATTATCAGCTGCACAACCCTCTTCCAAGGAATGGAAAAACACTCAGCTGCTCACAATCACTTTTTTCTTTCCTTTAGAACAACCAAACACCCGAGGCCAAGCTCTTTGGAAAATTACAAATGTCCATAATAAGCTATGTCAAAAAGAGGACAAGAAAGAAAACCATATTTCCAGGAACAGTGGTATCTCTTCTGTGCCTTTGATGAAGAAAAGGCAACACTGGGAACCTGCATATCTCCTATGGTTTACCAGTAGCCTTACTGTGAGATGGTATTAAAACATACATTATGTAAGTACACTAATGGGGATAAGAGGGTTGCCTAACCTCCCAAGATAATTATATCTAATCTAGTTTCTTGGAAATATACTACCACAGACCAGAGTAGATTCTCACCAGTTTTCCTGCTTATAAAAAAATCCCTTCCGTATACAATCAAAAATCTTAACTACTTCTTTAACACAGAAACAAATGTATTTCAAAGTAACCTAAAAATGGAGAACTTAATATCCTTTCAAGCATTATTCTTTCCCTAATTATTCACTCTGTTCACACTTTTTGGTTGTAAAATTCTAGCAAACATGAAGAGAAGTGTGCCTTGAGCACTGTTAGGCTTGGAGAACTTGTCCGCTGAATTCAGTTCATTACTTTCTAAAAAGGGAAAGAAAATACAGCTACAAGTCACGCCTTTACATAATAAAAGTCTCCAAATAACTATTGCTATGCCAAAACCTCAGATTTTGAAAGGGATTTAGTACCTAAATGCTTGTCACAGAATATAAAGGTGTTTTGGCACCAAAATATTTGGCTCATTTGAGCTTAACTCTCATCAGTTCCTGCAAATTACGTGCAGTGGCTTAACCTAGCAATACACATTCCAATTACACCCTTTCATCTTCACTATTGCAGGTCCAATTTACTCCTCTTATTTTTGTGTTATTATATTACCATAACTTGGGTCTAGATTTTGGGATCACATCAAATTCAGGATACAAGGTGGCAAAATAATGGTCACAACTCTGGCCCAAACTTCGTATTTTCCAAGTCTGGACTTTGGTGATCCTGGTGAGGCTGCAGAAGCTGCATTTTACATTAGTTGCACAAGCATTTTTCTGCTCTCTTAATTCATACCCTGTTGACCCACAGTCATACCATCATAAACAGCCAGGGATCAACACACTTCATTTTGAGCAGAAAAAATGAGCTGTTTTCATAGGTACATTAGAAGCAACAAAGAATAATGAGTGTAGTCCCATGAAGGATGGAACATGGATAAAAATATACTTTATAAGCAGGAATGCTCAAGGCACAATAACAAAGCTGTTAACAAAAATCTGTCATACTTGCTATATTTAGTGTAACAGTAACACAACAATTGCTATGTTTTAATTAGTATTTAATGAAGATGGGATATTAATGAGAAATTATTGTGTATTAAAGCTACCAACTCAAAATTAAACTAATTAAATGCAACAACAGCAATGAAGAAATGTTTTTTCCTGATTTCTACTGATTCCTTACACTGATATTTTAGGAATTACAGAAGATTCCCTTCATATGCTTAAACTAAAATCATGCTGTTAATCAACAGGGGATTGAAGGTGCCATTGATTCCCAAAGATGTTGATCAATAAACTTACTCCTTTATGTGTAGGGGGAAAGAAAGGAATTTTGTAAATTGTTTTAAGAGTCACCAATTTCCAAAAGAGCTAATTATGATGCAGCTTTTTAAACAATTGTTTCGTAACAGGACTTCAGCCTTTTATGAAGAAACATAATATTCTTGAACTTGAAACCACTACTTTTCTCAGCTGAAACCCATTCTTTTAACAAACTGAACTTCTATTGCTTTAATCCTTCTAATTAGGACAGTAAGTAACTAACTGGATGTCGTAGTAGTTACATGGCATGACTTACACCTTGATGCATAAGAACATTTGAATTTTTAATAGAGAATTAAAATCCTTATAAATAACTGGTACAAGCAACAAATTCACTATGACTAAGCCTCTGCTTAGTGTAAATGCTTTGGATTGCCTTCATATAAATACACATTCACATGCAAGAAGAAATAACAGAACTTACTCAAATGAAGATATATAGAATTGTAAAATTGGCCTGCAGTGATGGATCCATTTTCCCTAAATTCTTTTATTGTTGTTGCAATGCTTTTTTCCTCATTCTTCATTAACTTCCTCTATGTTTCTGAGCAAGACTTGTTTATATTTATCTTTGTGTCATTGTAGCTATGCACAGTGATTATGAAAAAAGGAATACAGTGAAAATATTTGTGGGATCAACGTTACCATATTTGTCACTGGACATATGGAAAAAGGACTCAAGGGATCTCAGAAACTACACTTTGTGTAGAGATCCAGGATGAGCAGAAAGTTTATTACTGTCTAGTTTAAAGATTTAAAGCTTTCTAGAGAACTATGAGTTTTGTACTTAACAAGTAATATTAAAAGGCATTCAAAACTACCAGAACTGTATTCTTTCTTCATTTATTGCAAATCTGATTCATGATAAGGAACTGCTGTAAGGCTTACAATATTACATTCTGAGTGCAAGAAAATAAAAATCTTTATCAGCCTTTCAAATGTGTTACAGTTTATTTGGGCTGTAAATTTTGCAGGTTTACCCATCCAACTATATTTTTATTGTTCGCTCTTAAATGGCATCATGTTGTTTTGCATTTTAGAACCAGATGATGTCTAAAGTCTTTGAATGACAAAATGTGGAGAGCAAGACAGAAATTTTACAACTAGTGATACTGAAGCAAATTTAAAAGTCATACAGTATTTCCAAATGACTACCCAAGAATATAAAATCCTGTAGCTTTTGTGTAAAATAACACGGTTTCTGTTGAAGCAAAAACAAAACCTGCACTCCCTGCAATGATCTGCACACTTGGAATTTTAATGGGCTTGATTTACTACATCTTCATCTGATTTTACTAAGGAAAAAAAGAAAGAAATAAAATGTGTATAATGCCAAATGTTAGCTGGATTTTAGCCTTCTGCTACAGCCTTTTTTAACAGAAAAAAGGAGAGAAAGGATAGGGGAATCAGATACAATTTATGCTAGTCAATATCTTTTATGTCTCACAGATGATGGAAGTTTGAAGCACCAACCCTCAAAATTCAATGAAACTAATATTCTTGTGTTATTTGGTTAGACAAATTCTTAAACTGCTACTCTGTGTTAGAAACCAGCATTTAACTGTATCATTAGACAAAACGGCAAATGAAGGGCCTTACTGCAGAAACAAAAGCTGTGAAACTAAGGCTGGGTATAAAAACACTTCAAATGAGAGACCTATGTCAGGAAACTTATGCAAATAATATCTATCCATAAACCAATTACAGGTAGATGGGTACTGGTTTATTAACCAGTAATACATACTTCACACAGTAAATATCACCATTTTGACTTAAGATTACTGTATGCATTATCAGAACAGCCAATACACTGAAATTAAACCAGGAACTGAAGAGTGGGACTTTTAAATAAAGACCAAATTTTGGTATGTGACTTATTACAAATAAGTGGAAAGAAAGTAAAAGGATAGCACATAAATTACTCGACAGTTTCTAGCTCACGCAATAATTTAAACAACAGTATTATCTTAACAGCTGTCAGTCACTATGTCACACACAACTCATTTCAGTCTGAAATTATGGCAAAAAGACAACTACCAAATTTGAATGTTTGACAGAAGACTCAAAAAGACAGATAATCTCAGAAGCTGCAGGAATCATACTGAAAAAAAAAAAGTAAAGAAAATAAACCTTGAGCTGTTTACTATGCAAATTACTCTCCCCATACCTAAGAAACTTCAAACCACAAGAAAAATCATGTTATAATTAATTTCAGAATTAAAATTTTTGCCACTATATGATGAAGGTTTAAAAAAAAAATTAAATTAAAAATTAATTAATACTTAGAGTATATTCTCAAAGAGTTCTGAAAGGTCGTTTTTAAATAAATGGTTTCAGAGGGGAAACGAGTAACATTCTTTTTACATTGCAATAATTTTTTGTTGTTGTTTTAGTAAATTTACTTAGCAAATACTATGGACAAAAGGTAAACAATGACTAGGAACCTCAATTATGTTTTTATTCTAAATCTTTAACATGATCAAAGCAAGTAATTTTCCTAGTTTTATTCAGGGACACACCTGTATCCTCTCTTCTGAATCTTTTTAATTGAGAGACAGTACAAAGCATTTGGGCCAAGAAGTTAAAGCTCAGCAACACCGCTAGCAAGGAAAAACACCTTCATAATGAAAAGTGTTGAACAACATTAACTATGAATACTGCCAATTTGTTATTTTAGCAACCTTCTTTAAAAAAGACATGTACATACACACATTCATGAGTGTGTCATGGGGGAAAGCTTACTTGAAGGCATCACTCAGATAAAACAAGGTCTGAATTATAGGTGTGCCCAGCAATTAGATGACAATTAGAAGAACACATATAATTGTCACTGGTAACACCTGTAAATGGCATGGGGAAGGCTGACCCAAATCCCTGCCAAATGAGATGGTCTGTCTTGTTTCACAGGTTAGCTATGCAAGGAAAAGAAAATGACGCAGTTATACAACTTTATGTAATTTTAACATCTTCATGGTGAGAGGTCAGAGAGCCATAGTAACCCAGGAAACAACCAATAATTGCCTTCATATCCATGGAAAAAAAATCTAACAGATCAGTTGGGGGCCATACAGCAATGAAGCAATTGGCATCTTAACCTGACCGCCCAAGTCAGAAACCAATAAAAAGGGGAGAAAGGTGCCCGTCAATGAGAAGCCCTCTATTGGTGCCAAAAACTATGCAGAAGGCTGAGTCTGATGTGGAACACCTGGCACTCAAAAAAGCCAGCTGCAAGCTAGGACTGAGTACACGGACCCTCTGGAGCAACTGCCCTCTGCCCCCAGCCTATGGCACCACTCAGCTGGGCCAGAGGGGCAGGAGCCTTGATCAGTGTGTGTGTCCTTACAGTACATGTCAATTTCATACAAAAGAAATCTTACCACAGAAATTGCTATCAACCCAGTCTACCTTTTTTTTTGCAATTTATTTTATATCTTTTTACCAAATACTTTTATGCCACAATATGCTCCTGTTCTTGCAGGTACCACAACCTAACTTCCCCCAGGAAAATACATTTTTCCCCTCTAGAAGGGGAACATTATGTGCAGCACTTTCCCATATTAAATCCACATTAATATTTATAAGAAATTAGAATTAAAATCGAAACTCTGGGGGAGCTCCAAATGCAATAATACATACTTCAAAAATCACTCCGGTTAAATACATTTTGCCCTCACCACATTTTAACTATAGTACTGAGAGGTGGGACCTACTGGACCATCAAATATTACAATCAAGAATCCCTAGCATCCTCTCCTTATTTCAAGTCTGTATGTTTGCTATTTAAAGTTGTGCAAATTAAAACACATTTGACACTGATTAAGTGGTATTCAGTGTTAACTGAAAATTCTGCAAACACCTTGTGCTGTAATACAACTCTGCATTTAACAGCTACTCCAAATCTGAAAGCTAAGAACATACTAGGTATCATAAAGCTTCATTTCTAAATGTCATATAGGAAGAGAGATATTGACTTTATGCAGTCATGGACTATGCATAAGGAGAATGCTCAAAGACTAATTATTGATGTTTAGAAACATTTGAAAATCATGTCCCACTCATCAATTCCACACATGCTAGGTAAAAATGATACAGATATTCTAAACGCTTGATCACAAACTTCAACTTTTTTTTTTTTAGTTTGAAATGGGAGTTTTCACTCTATCTTTAATTATTTAATGAGTTATTGCTTCATTTTTTATGCATAATTTCAGTCTTTCTTCAAGAAAGTTTCCTATTAAAACAAACAAAACCCCAAAAAAGTCTAAATGTAATTGCAGAAATAGGTTCATATGCCCTTGACACTGGGAAAAAGTAATTATGTCAGAGAACTACTATATTCTCTGATGCATGCCAGAGACTTCTGCACACAGAAGTCAGACTCTGGAGACCTGCAGGCACATACACACACTTCACTCATCTGGCACCTTCCAGTTGCAGACGGTTGCTCTCCAACAGTCATGAAAGTTGTACAAATTCGCAGTAACAACGGGATCAGCATGGCCACCTTTGTCAAGAGGCACCTTCTACCAGCTGCTCAGTTCTGCAAAGTGGGGATTTTTTGATAGCTTTTTTCCTTCAAACCTTTTCTTCTTACACAGAAAACATATCCTCAAAATTACAGTTGGTGTTTCTGCTGCACACTTCTTTACGGCCCATGCATTTATTTCCTTTTGTGTAAGATAAATTTTATGGAGCATCTACTCAGTCTGCAAAGTGTTTAGAATTGATTTTCCTAGTGACATGCTCTGCTGTTTTTATATCCACAGTTTTATATGCATGGCAAATAATTGCTACTCAGACATATATTTTCAGGTGAAGGCCAATGTTTTATAACGCGGTTTTTGGTGGCCCTAACATTATACCAAACATAACTGACTATGAGGAGAGGTGGTAAGGATTCCCTGTTGCTTTGTGAGTAAAATAGGATGTGTTCTTTACCCTAAAACTGCGACCCTTCCTCCACTTTTTCCAAAAACAGACTTTTCCATCAAAAAAGGAGTAAATTTGGGCAAGTCCTTGCCTGAGGTTCAAATTTTTCAAAACTTGATTCTCTGTCACTCACAAGTAAATAGTTTTCATATAGACCAGTGACTATCCTGGAGGTCCATTAACCTGTAATTGATAGCATAAATTTTAGAGAAATTTTAAAGAAATAAAGAAATCCCAGGTAGCTCCATAAAAAAACCCCTCTGAGATTACCATGGAAAACAAGGCCCTACAATTTGCTGGAAGAGACAGAAAAACAATCCATACACCATATAAAAATCCCCCTGGCACAGAACAGATTTAACATTCCTTATAGGACTAATTTTAAAACCAAAATGGCTCCAACATACAGTACTCAATAATGAGACATAATCAAGTCTATTAGATAAAGCAAAGATACCAATGATGTAAAACAGTCAAAGCTCATCATATGAAAAAAAAAACCAAAACAAAACGAAACCAACCAACACAAACAAAACAAACAAAAAAACCCAAACACCACACAGCCAAAATAATCTTTGTTTAAAAAAAGGGCTAAGTACTCAGGCAATATATTGAACATAGCTATATCAGTCAATCTAGACCATAAAAGACAGCACAATTAACAACTGAGAAGCCCCCAGCACACAGACCAACATGCAAAGCAAATAATGAAAGAAAACATACGAATGAATAATGATAAAAGCTGGTTTTTTTTCCTTTTTCATCCTGGGAAGGACAGTAAGTCCTGAACATGTTTCTACAAATTACATCTGAAATGGTAGTTCACCATAAAAAATCTTAGCAGCAATTCAGGCAGAATAAATACCAAAGAAATACCATTTAGTTTTTCTCTCACTAAACTGAAGTAGCATAAAATTGGGAATAGGTATTTACACTACAGACATGAGAACTCACACATGCTATTATGTCATATAAAGCCACTTAAACTTACATGACACATAATATTACAATTATTTTCAGTGTCACCAGAATGTTCATTATCAGTAATGTAAGGAGATACAAAACCTATTTTGCAGTCAAAGTGTTTGATTTCCAGACTAGGTCTACTTTGACTAATTACTTCATAGAAGAGCTAGAACATCAGCAGGGTTTGGTTGTTTTTATTTTGAACAGAGTAATACTTCACTACTAATAGAAGTACAGCACTTATTTCTTAAATGTTTCACCCTTCTGATTCTACTCAGTGCCAAACACTATTCTGCCAGAAAGTGATTGGCAAACAGAATATGCTTGTGCACATCAGAAAGTATCGTCTTAATGTAGGGTTTCCAAAGGAAAAAAATAAACAAGAACAAAAGAGATGCCACATAGAAGAGCTTAGTTTAATTTCAGTCAGACACATTTTGTACATTAAGTTACCATACAGAGACATCTATATTAATTGGGGTAATCATTTTAGCAAAAAACATATGAATCAACAACCCAATCATAAGATGTTTACATTTTCCTCTAATTCAGGAAAAACTGAGCTTAGCAAAATGCTGTAGGTTAACCATTTTTTTCAGAACAGACACAGAAGTGATATCTTGAAGTTTTATAGAACAGGTCAGTCGCTTGTGCATGGCAGCATTGTGAAGTGTGGCAGCAGAGTAGCTATTCCCAGTTATGCCATAATCTATTTGCTTAAGCTTAGTTGTTTTACCATAAAGGTTACATTAGCTTCAGAGAGAAAACTGATTCTGTCATATTTCTCCTATAACACCTGGACAGCAGCAATTCAAAAGCAGAGAGTTCTATATTAAGATCTTAAATTAACTCAAAATCTTCTTTCCAGATTGGCCAGTGGCAGATGCCGAAACTATGAAACCTCTGGAAGTAAAAAAGGCAATGTACATTCTTAGAGTTGTATTATTAAGCAAAAATGCCAAATGTCTCTTATAAGCCATTGTCTTGCAATTAAGATTGTAGAGAAAAAAGCTTGATAACACAATCGGTGAAAATATGCAAAACACATCCTGAATTGTTTGACTTTTTGTTTAGTTTGAAATGTTTTCAAACAAGCAATTCTGAATGATGATCTTTCAGCCCACCATCTTTTTACACGGTGATTCTTTTTTACTCCTTGCACATTTGGTTTGACAGCACTATTGTGACCAGTCTACTGAGTTTTTATTTTATCAGAAATGTAGACTGTGAGCCTGATTAGAATACCAGAACCTTGAAATAATTTATGAAAATGTTAAACTGCCCTTATACCTATCTGCTAGACACAGAAGAGCAGTAACATGATTTATGGTCATATAAATCACAGAAAATAAAGACTGTATTACTGAATTAAGAAAAATCCCCACTCACACAACCAAAATTCTACTATTAGTCTTCCCATTTTTAAAAACTTATTATTTTAGTTCTTATGCATTAATATTCAGAAATTTTAAATGGACAATGAAACAAGTAGTCCAAATTCTCAACCACACTCAACACATGCACAAGAGATAACTGGCTAATATTTGTATTTTAAACAGAGATTAAAATGGCAAAAAACATGGAGCCTCCACATGAGAAGTAAGTTGATCCAAACTGTACCATATGCACAGAACTTTCATGATTATGTGGGAACAGTAAAAGCTTAAGGGCTTATTGTTTCCATGGAAACGTTTTACCTACGGGATGCACCCACAGGAAACAACACAAAACATCTACATCCCTTAGAAAATGGACTTCACTGGGGGATTTCATAATGTTCTATGAAAGCAGAAGGAGCAGTGCCACCCTTCAGAGCAGAAAAATGAAAGCACAGAAAATTACACCTGGAATTAGAACTAAAGTTAGAGCACTCCAAGGTGTCCATCAAATTTAGTCCATCAAATTGCCAAAGAACAGCATTCATAGATGATGGAGGGAGTGGGAAGAAATACAGCAGAAAAATGACCATAAAAAAGTAGCACTATTTTCATGTATCAAATGGTTGGCCACGGACGCTGTGAAGAGAACCACCAGCGAAACACCATTCAATACTCTCACTGTGGCTCAGCAGGGCCAAACCACACTACCTGCAAACAGTGGCTACCGTGGGGAATCCTCACTGAAACAGATTTCAGGCACAGAATGTGGACAGGCAGAGCTCACAGCAGCACTGCCCTTTGCATGCCGTGACCTCCTTTCCTCACTGGAGGAGACTGCAGCAGCATTAGAGGTTCGTAACAGGCATTCCTGTCGCTGCCCATCTGTAACAGTGAGACAGCATTGCCACAGGGCTCGGGAAAGCCAATTCACATTCCCACCTGTGTCTGAGCTCTTGTATTCACAGCAAAAGTCTGGAAGTGGTTAGAAAACTGCAGACACAGTGTCCTACCAGGCACACAGTGCTCACAGCCACCAAACTCTTTGGGCCACGTACACTTGCTTAGCCATAGTATTCTCTAGCTGCACCCAGTATGTGATACAGCACCCTCAGACATCCTGGTGCCTACTCACCAGGGTTCACTGCCAAAAGGCAGACACATATTTCACCAACAAAATGCACTATTTTCACAAGGTTTGACCAGTTAACCATTTGCCCTGTGGTAACATCTTGGCTACCACTGGAGAAGTCAAGTGATCAGAAGCATTTTGTTTTCCTCTCAAAGAAAGAGAGTCTGAAGTAAATGGAAGAAATAGCTAAACATAGTGAAAACTTAGAAATACTAACATGGCATTGCTGTCTGACCCTTACCCTCACTTAATTTTGTTCTTGCACCAAGTACTTAGCATTTATATCCTATACTGAAATTAAGGTTTCTGATTTCTTGCCCTGAAGGACAGGGAGTAGTAAGAGGGTGAAGTATTTGCTGCATCTTGATGCCCCTCAAAGCAACAGAGCCAGTGCAACAGGCTACTGCAGTAATTGTAGAGTACAGGATGGAAAAGTTTCCCTTAAAGCATCTGCAAGCACAATATTTTAAGAGAAATGACAGCATGAGGGTTTTCTATTTGAGCTGCCACTAGACAACTAATCTCTCTAATAAGACAAGCATTGCTTTAAAATCAATAAGACACCACTGTAACTAAACTGTTTCAGCATGATGGTACTGTAAAATACAGCTGTAATCTCAAATATATCTCATGAGTAAACTAAAAGGGTTTCCTTAGGATCACATCAGTGGATTCAGACATACATCTTTTGCTCCAAGAGACAGTTTTCTTACTATTGATACTAAAATAATTCCAACCTTTTGTATTCACATAATCCTATGACTACATAGCTGGACACATTTGGCTAATAAGTGAGATAAACGAAGGTATAGACATCACACTAATGACTGAAAAGTTTCATTCCACATCATGGATTGTCTTAAGAAACATTCTGAACAAGGAAATGCTTTCAACTGTCTACACATTCCTGCTCCCACAATTTTAAAAGGCAGCACTGATGGGGAAAGAAGCAATGAATCTTGCGTATTCAAAACCTCGGAAAAGGGCTGGAAGATCCACTAATACTTCAGAGTAGGCTGAGAGCCATCTTCCGTCTTCTTATTAAAGATAATCATCCCACGCTAGAATGTGAAACAGATGATGTTTGTATTCCCTTTAAAAGTAAGGTTACACTGTCAAATGACATTCTCCAATACTGAAACTTTTTACAAAATCACAGAAAAAAACCTCAAAATAATAAAGTTACAAATGTACATATAAACAGAAGCTAAGAAATGTGTGTATTTTATGAAAATTGTTTCTACAGACAAGAAAAGCCTTAGCAGCAGAGGAGAGGCCAGGGGCTGTGACAGACCCTGGGTGATCTCCGTTGTGGGGGAACAATGCCTTCATCTGTAAGCAAGTACAGAATTCAGCAGATCTGCAATAACCACCTCATTTTAAAGGACAAGAATCAACAAGCCTCATGCAATTAGAGCAGAGTTTACACACATGCACATCACAGAAACTAGGGTTGTATTTCTAATATGCTTGTAACAATTCTCTGAAGCCAGGCATAACGAGCGCGCTTCCCCTTCCAAAACTGGTGATGTGAGCTGGAAGTGTTGTCTGCGTTATAGAGAAAATAATCTTTCCCTTTCATGGTAAGATTGAGGAACATTCACAGTGTCTTTGAGAAAGACTGTCAAGTTGAACAAGTCTTCTCTGCCTTAGAAAAAAATATTCATACCAAACTCAGCATTACTTTGTTCATGGTTATGAAGAAGAATTACATATTACTGTAAATAATAATTTTATAGAATTCTATATGCCTGAATACACAGGATTTTAAAATTTCTTGTTTGCATAGCTAGATTCAGATGAAACTGGATAAACCTATTGGGCTAGCATCACTTTTGCAAAGCTGGCAGTATATTCAAGCAATTTGAACCTCTATTCTATTGTTTTTTAAGTAATTGAATAGTTGCCAGCAACCAGATCTCAATGCCTGAGAGTTGTCTTTAAACAGAACAAGATATGGTGGGGTATATGTGACGGTAATTTTTAAAATGCTGATTAAAGAATACTTCTTTAAAACGAGTCTTGGGACACAGGCTTTGCTGATGACAAAGCTCTGCCTTAGGTAACTTTTATCTGAACTTTATTTATAGCATGCCAACCCGCCAGAAGAAAAGCATCCGCACCAGAGAGAACAGCTCACAGAACACCATTCATAACGGAAATCGTTCATTAAGGTACCTAGAGTAATAGAGTAAATCATCTGTTTTTCAGCTTCCTGAACTGTATCCAGTTCCCAGTACCCTATTCAGCCTCCAGGTTTAGGCACTACAACACACTGTGCAAACTGTCTCAGTTATAGCCACTGCTTCAATATAAGTCCAGAGCCAATTAAGTAATGAAATAAAGCATGGAAGCATATAGCTGAAGATAAGACAAACAGCTATTAATTAAAGATGGAAAATGTTTGTGTTCATGGTTTTCATTTGTTGTGGTTTTGCATTTATTTTAACAAAACATGATTTACCATGAAAATTCTACCATGACTTTTAATATGGAAATTCTTCCTCTGTAAAACCTCAGATTAACTTATGGAGAAATCCAAATTAAATGAAATCTGAAGTCTAATTTTTTTAACTCACAGCCATTTTAGAGTAGGAGAGAAAAAATACACACACAAGCCCAATGCCATTTATTGGAACTGGGAATTTCTGAGATGAAAGGAATTATAGATGCTTTCTTCATGAGACCTGTAGTCAAACTTCAGCAGCAACAAAAGGGCACGTGCCAGCAGATTGTAAGCACTGGCTACAAACATAAGGAGGCAGAAGGCTGCTGAGGTATAGAATCTTAAGCTTCAAATCCTTTATCAGTGAAAAGATCAGTTTTAAAATCAATACTGATATTGGACACATAGTCAATATACAGCAACCCAAATTGGAGAAATATGCTTTTACGGACTTTTCATAAAAAGCCAGACCAAAAAAAAAAAAAGATACTATGTAGCCAGTAGCCTTTGCATAATCTTATCGGGAAAAGCAGCCTATTAAGATTTGCATTATCCCAAACCATGCAAATAAAAGCACAGCAAGGAATCTCTTAATTTTTTACTGGTAGCACAATAATGTTTTTTTAATTCACAGCAATATACAAAAAGGAACAAAGTTTCAAAATTTTTATAACAAACCTAGCATGTGTTAGGTAACACTTCTCATTTGTCTCATTGTCATGAAATTGCTTGCCATAAGAATCACGTGGCAGACCAAAATAATGACAGTTCCCAAACAGAGACAAAGAAGACTTACTGATAAAGAGCTTAATTTTCTAAAGCATTTTAAAGATAACTAAGCATGCGACACTCTGATTTACTGGTGTACTTTGGGAGTATTTCAACCATTGGTCACAGCAGCAACCTATCACCACAAAAATACAGAAAAATTCCTCACTAGGAACCAGTGTCTTATAACTGCACATGCAGTTGGATTTCCAAGCAAACGTAGCATAGAAGTCCAAACAATGGTCATGTCAAGAAAAGAAGAATAACTTACCTTTTGAGAAACACCATATAATACTGACAATAAAAAGGATTTGAGATTTTGTCATAAATTGTATGTGACATCATGCTCAACATGAGCTTTACATTAAGAAAAACTACAAAGGGAAAGCAATACATGTCAGAGTACATCAGTAATCTGACTCAAATGCTAGAGCTTCCCCTTCCCATTCTCCCACTCCCACATCTCTTGCTGAATAAAAAATTATGCCTCCTAAAAAGACTGTAATTATATGACTCTTATCAGGCAGTTGTCATTGAAAACAAACATCCTTATCCTTTCTGTAGAAAAAAAATCTTAGTGTATTTTAGGTAACAAATGACCATATCCACTTATCTGTTAAGTTACACCTAAGAAATTTTAGAATGTGAGATAATCAGCCAAAACACCAAAACCATCTATATGGCTTATGAATTACTTCAGCAAAATCCTGCAATCATAAGACTTTTATTCCTTGCATTACATGCCTTAAGCCATTTTATTAGCAATCATATAAGAGAAATTGTCTCATATTAGGAGTTACACTATTTTCAACCTTTGGTAAAGTGATCAAAGCCACTAACAAATTTAACTACTCTAAATATTATGTCACCTAAGAGCAAAAACAAAACCAAAACAAACAAGCCCCCCAAAAAACCCCCAAAACAAAACAACCCGACAAAAAATCCAACAATAAAACCCAATACATTGCTTAACTTAAGGTTGTAAGGCAATAAAACATTGACATGTAAAACCTTTACTTTTTTTTTGTTAATTGCAGACATGTTTCAAGTATCAAATATCTCTGTATGTACTTCACAGAGGCCATGAAAATAATTTAATAGAAATGTATAAGCACTTTCTTTGTAGCACATAAGGAAGTGTGTCTTGAAAAATATTTCACCTATCATTACATCTATTTAAAATTAAGTAACAAGTGAGATCATATAGATAAATGTAAAACAATTCATTCCCATCAATAACATCTAGCTACTGCTTCCTCCTTTAAAAAACATGTCAATACCTCCTAAACTACTTACAAGCTTTAAGGTAAACATTAGCAGTTACTCTAGTCTGATGCTTAAAATAAACGTTAGCAGCTACTCAAAAGTAGCATTCAAAAAACCCTTTGGGTTTCAGTCTCAATTCTGACTTGAAGATCTGCTTACAAAAACAATGCAAGCTCTAGTAAATGAACATACATAATTTTGAGCAACGCTTTTTTTTTTTTCTTTAGGGTACAAACTGTACAGAAAAACCACCAAGTTCAAATCCAATTTACTACAATCCCTCATAAATGCCTAGTATTTCCCTAGTAATATTTAAAGCCTCCAAAGCTACAGGTCTAGTTCTCACTGCTTTTGAGAAGGCAGAACAAGAAAACACTGCTGAAGAACACACATGTCCAAAGTTTCCTTCACAGCACAGAACTGTGCAGGGTGCAGAACTAAATTTCATGCCAAAATACAATACACAGTGGAGTGAGGATTCCTCCTTGCATCTTATTACATTCTATGAAGTTCTGTGAACAAAACTAATAGTCATCATCACCTCTGCCTGAACAATAAAATATATGAAGACCAGAGAAACGCAGAAGGCATAAGTACAAAACCATTTACCAGTTATGAGCAAAGAATCAAAACTAAAAATAAAGCAACAACAACATGGCTAATTTGTTACTTGTTAACTACACAATATCTAATTTTGTAACATCTTCAGGATTTTGGGTTAGGTTTTGGGGCAACAGAGTAATACTCACCACTATGACAAGCAAGTTATACTAGCATATGAATGTCCAAAAAGCCATATTACAAAGGCTATTTTGTTGGGGTTTTTTTTTCTTTTAATCAAAGTTTTGCAAGGTAACCAAATCAAGTTTGAGTGATACCTGTCACTGTGTTCTTTCTTAAGGTATCTTCGAATTATTACACTCAGATAACATGTAAGTTTTACAGTGCCATGTATTGAAAACTGGTTAAGCTGAACAGCTGTAGTATCTACAAATTTAGTTTGGAGTCAAGGAGTATCTTCTTTACCATATCATGACAATTTTCAGCTTTTACAAACTTACTCCTACCACTCTAAATATACAACATTCATGTCTGGCTTTCCACAGTTAATCATGGTCGTTTATTCAATGACCCTTGCAAACTCTTGATTAGTGTTAGACAGTATTTTTGCTGACCTTCACTCACTTGCCCTGTCCAATTTTCTCACTGTATGAAATTTTCTTGCTGTACTTAACTCACTTTAGAATAATAATTCATGCCCATACATACACAAGACAATATAAACTGAGGCTACTTCATGAACTTCACAGTGTATGTTCACAGCTAAATAATAAAATTATAAGCCAGTGCAGGAATTTCATCAATCATGTTCTTCAGGAATCTTATACATTTCTTCTGCCTTTTTTATTACAGTAGAGAAAATCAACCAGAAGTTCAAGGCAACGGCTGAAATATTATATATATATATAATGCAGGTCATATATTAAGTTGACACTGGTATCAGGGCACTGAAGTCCATGTATTTAAAAAACTTACTAAATTTGGAGTCCTGATGACATAATTTGATATTTAGTTCTATTAGTAAACTTTCCTGAAAACAGACATTCAGGAGTTTTACTCTGTCCCAGAAACCCAAGTCCACACTTCACTATGAAATTATGATATTTTTCAAATATTGAAGAAAGCTGAATTAACTACTTAATAAAAAATAAACTAAAAACAACCCCCACATCATACTGTGGATGCCCTTTATAGTTTGGTCTTTGTTTCTGCAATAAACTTTTCCAACTGCTTTACTAAAAGAGTGAGAAAGAGAGCTTGTCCACTTAAATGTTTGGGGCAAAACTAGTAGCATTAATGACTGCTAAGCTTCCCTAAAATCAGTGAAACAAACTAGTAGAAGATTACATCTGTGTATTGAAACACAGTATACAGCTGCTGCAACAGGTTATTTAACACCTAAGCATCTTCATTGCTTCATTATGGAAAAAACCTGCCTCATTTTTAGACTATATTCAACGTGGCTCTATAGCTATATTTGATGCAAATTCCATCATTAGCTACAACTTCTGCTAATTATTGAGGCAAATCACTGAAAAATTGCAGAAACAGACTGCACTGAAGTTTTTACTCCCACAAAGGACACTGCATAGAAAGATTGCCTGTAAACACTCCCTCTAGCCACTGTTATCACACCTCTACTCCTAATATGGGCCAGAGGTACACTATGGGCATTTGTTGCTCCTAAGTGACACTGCACTTAATATTCTTAATGATAGATCAGTGTTCGGCAATCATCTATAAGTGCGCACAGACATGTATTAAAACCCCCAGATAAAGCATGTCTGCGAGCATCTAAAAATCACAGAAAAGCATTACAGAATGAGTTGCATCATTAAGAACCTCAGCTGCATATGACTAAGAAAAGCAGATTTAGAAATTCACCATGAACCTGGAAACAGTTCACTGCATTGAGCTCTGCAATTAGACAGAACATGAACTCTTCTTCATAAATTTTAATGCTGTTGTATGGACATCACATAATACTTGTTAGCAATAACAGGATTTGGCATACAATCCTAACAATTGTTATCCTAGCAACTGGAAGACCTTTCAGACATTTCCTTTTTTCATATCTTCCTGAACCTGAACCAGCTTGATGTTCTCAACTAGAAGCCCATTTAACTACTTTATTTAGCTCTTACCTCAAAAAGCCTGCTAATGGAAAGGTACATTCAGAAATAATATCAGAATACCAAGAACCCGGAATACCCTCACCAACACAGATACAAACACTGAATACCAGCAAGGAAGTTTCCCTTTGTGAGAACCATCCGATGGATTTGCAGGGGTAGGCCACCATCTACACAAGCCTGAGCAACCCCAAACTAGACAACAAAAAGGCTGGGTCACTACACCCAAACTACATCCACTAAACATCGTCATAATTTACATAAGTAGATATTAGGGGAAAAGCACTCTTTACTACTTGAGCTACTATCTCCATCAATAGCAACAGGGAGTTTTTACACTGTATAAATTCCAGTCATAAGCCTTATGGGATGAGCAGAAATTTGAGCAGAATGATTAGTCTCTGACCAGCAGTTTGGCAGATAAATTCCAATGAGTACCATGAACTTTGAGTTTGGTTGGGAGTTTTCCAGGGCTGGTGTTTGGTATTTTTCATATTCATTTTAGAAGAAAACTTTAATGAACTTAGTTATCCATGCCACTGTGCTCTTTTCTGATATATAAATTCCACAAGATACAAGAAGAAACCGGAGTCATGCTGAAACAATGCCACCCAGCCCTCATAGGAAAAAAAACAAACAGAAAAGTGTATGAGATGATTCTCACAATTCAGAAGCTCTACAGTTCCCCCACACCACTAAATTAACTACCACATTTATCTGACTCCTGTGTGAATATTGCATGTATTCTTCAGTTAAGGCTAATGATCAAATTAAAACAAGAATGCTAGAGAACAATTTAAGCCAGGTAACATAATATATTTCTGCTTTTTACACCTTGACCCTTAATACAAAGAACAGTTTTCACCCAAACTTTCACCTTTAACTGATTAATGGAAGAATAAAAACAAAGCAGAAGTTTTCCATTTCAGGACTCAAATCCCAAAATATTATGAACTCTGATGACTTTGCTACCATTTAACAACTGGAGACTACTTCCAGGGAAGGAAGCTACTTATACCAAAGTGCTCAAACAAATAAACAGAATAATCACACTCAGTGAATTTATCACTGCCAAATATTGAACAAAAATATTATCCTAAATTTAAAAATAAAAAAACCTCAAACAATACTTTTCCACAGTCACGCAGACCTGTTATGAATATCAACCATCTGTTGAACTTAATCTGGAAAACTATATCACACAAGTCACAAAAGGAAAGACTTCTTCCACGGATGCAGTTTGTCACAGTCTCAGACAACAGTTAAAAGACATCATGTTGTTTTTTTCCCAATAGTTCCTTGCTTTCCATACAGCAAGAGGAAAAGAAAAGCACAGACATGAGAAACATGCCTGTAGAAAGCAGATGTCTATGTTATATACATTTATTGCTGTATCTATCAACAGCCTACTTATGCTTTGGGTTTGGAAGGGATTTTTTTTTTTTTTTGTCTTGCACAATACATGTTTAATCTGTGCATAGCAAAAGAGATTCCTACAGGTAAAAACCCAACTAAAATTGCACATATTTTCTGTACTTTTTTTGTATTAACTATTAATATAATATGAACCTACAGTTTCTTCTTAACTGAGAGACAACAGGATCCAGTATTTACTGATGAAACAACACTTTTGTATACATATGAATCAAAGAAAGTCAGTCAAGAGATAAAAAACGCAACACTGATGCCTTTTAAATGGTAAAAAGACTAAGTTATAGAGCTTATGCCTACAACACACATATATTAGAAAGACAGACTTTAGTACAATATTTTTGTTAGTTTTAAACAATGACAGGAATTTTACTAAAACTACTTTTTCATCCAACCTCTTAGAAAGAAACTGCTACTTGACAGCTTATAAGGAACAATGACTGTCAGAACGAGCAGGCTACACTCATTTATATGAAAATTCTAAAACCCCCTAATGCAGTTTGTAACTTCATTTATTTATTTAACTTTTGCAATAGACTCCTTGTCTCTGCAATGCTGAGGTGCTGCTATCACAGCATCCCCTGCAGTGTTCTGAAGCTGCACCCCTGAGCACTCTGCAACACTCCTGCAACGCCGAACCCTGCTCTGCAGCCAAACCCACTGCCTACCAAAGGCACACTCACCCTATCGGAGCAAATTGAAACCTTCCTCTTACCTCGACTTCCTTGCTCTTCTCTTTGTTTGTGCCCATTGAACTTCTCCCATTGCTGGCAGTCTCCCGCGCTGGAACTACAGAAATCTGCTGGAGTGGCATTTTTACAGAGCTGCAGGTTGCCAGTACCTGTTTGGATGCCTTATATCTTCACTCCCCCCGAGTAGCCCACCTGTATAATTGTTCATATCTTTTCTTTGCCAAGCTCAGCTCTAAATAAAAAGGGGAAAATGTTATTTGAGAAACGGTGTAGCCAGGGTCTTCCGTCCAAAGAAAAAAAAATCAACAAAGCAGAGCAAATTGCAAACACAATCGAGACACGGCAAACAAAGAAGTAAGGCACAACAATCCAGGGAGTTTCACATGCTTAGACTGATGAGTTGCTGCAAGTCTGTGTCCCTGGAGCACCCCGTCATACCACTATCCCCCAAGAGCACTGTGGGAGACAATTCAATTTCTGTGTTACCTAATAACTGTCATGGAAACCAAGGAAACCCAGGTCTCACAGGCCCTTATTAGCAATCGCTTCCCGCTAAAGGCACAGGCTCCCACATTTGCAGCAGCTGCCACTTCTGCCTTTGTTTCCCATCCGATTCCACAGGAGTCCACTAAGCACCCCCAGACACTGCCTCGTGCTCACTAGGTACAGCAGCAGAAGGCTGAAAAGCTTAGTGTCCTATTTTGGAGCCAAAATCTCCTCCTTTAAAAGCACAGGATAGCTTGCTGTGTCCTTCATGCGTCTACAATAATCTGCTTAGGTCACAGGATCTGCCTTGAAGTGAGGAGTAGCGGTGAGCAAATGAGGTGTAAAAAGGAAGACTGGGAGGGACTGCAAATGTGCCTTTCTGAGGGTGATAGTAGAAAGTTAACCCTTTGCTGTGCTTGTCGTCTCCCGAGACTTCACCAGGAGCCAGCTCAGCAGGACAAGCCAGAGGCAGACACACACGTGCCGTTGTAGTAGTCACACACACTCTGAGAATGTCATTTATGCGAGCTTCTCCCTCCCAGCAGCTTCAGTGCTCTCAGTTAATGTGAAGCGAAACACTCAGAAAAACTGTTTCAGCACTTTCCCTCCCCGAAAAATGCAAAACAATATATGAAAGTCCCATGTGTTGTATTACAAAAATGGATATGAAGAAAAGAAATTCCTAACATTTATACTGCTTTAAAAAATATTATTATTGATAAGTATTAGGAATGCCAGCAAAATGTATTTTGATTGAAAATAGGAAAGGAATTATTAGATCAGAAGTCACATTCTTAGCACTGTACAAATAATACAGGAATGGAAGAAAAAAATCCCACACCAAGCACCAACAATGTTTTAATATGCTTGCAAAGAAAAAAATATATTACCCAAGCCCTGAAATACATCATCGTTATTTCTAGCTCTATACAGTGGCACTTAGAATTCTGACAAGAAATAATAGCATTATAAACAGCCTGGGTTCTCTTACAAAGCCAGTGGGGAGGATTTAAAATACTGTTGATTCAGTACTCCACTACTTTAGTTACTATCTCTCAGTCTGAGTTAATAGGGCTTACAAGGGACTAGCTTGAAATAAATTGGGATCTGGTTCAGCTTGCCACCCCAGTTTTACATCACTGATTTAAACTAAGTTATATTGACAGGCTGTAATAGAAGAATTTATAAATGCATTAACAAAGAAACATAATCACTACTAAGAGTTTAGAGAGGCTGCAA
The DNA here is from genome assembly GCA_013400915.1 of Pardalotus punctatus. NCBI lineage: Eukaryota > Metazoa > Chordata > Aves > Passeriformes > Pardalotidae > Pardalotus > Pardalotus punctatus. The sequence goes on along the minus strand of VZTX01010332.1, from coordinate 1,564,412 downwards.
GATACACATGTATATGTGCAATTTCTATAACATATATATATATTCTATATATCCATAGTCATGGAATAGATTTACAAGGAATAAAATTAAGTCCATTGTCATTTACACAGTTCCTTTTATGCATTTTTAGTTATATTTCACATGCTTATTCAATTTTTAATTTCCAATATCCTAAAATTTGTTTGAATATAAGTTTAAATAGCTTCCAATTTACACAGAAAGATTTTCATGAATTTTGAATATAAATAAAGAAAAAAAGCTCCAGCTCTACCAAGACAGCGGTAAATTAAAAATTGATTCCAGAAGTATTCAAAGACAAGAAATGTCATATACTGGGCTGGTAAAGTTTCACTGTTAATCTTAAACTTGACTATAATGTAAAGGAAATTCCTTTTTAATTTAATAGAAAGTTTTAAAGTTACAGAAAAACTCTTTTCCTTCCTCTGAGGCACAACCAGATTAAGAATTCCTAAACCCAACTCTCCTTTGTCATGATAATCATTCACCTCTTTGATAAAAATATTGATAGAAAAGTAGAGGGTTTGTGGTATTAAAATGGAATCTTCCTGTAAATGTACTTTCCTGTCTAGTTAAGCTTAGAAAAGTCAACCTGCCTTTTGATACTGTGCCAATAATTCTGCATTTGAAATCATATGAACTTGAGATTTAAGTCAGAGATTTCTGGGTTAACCAGTAATCCCTTTAATCCCATCTATGTCTGTTTTAACCAGAATAAAGACCTTACAGGGTGTGATATGCTTAGTTCTTTTTAAAATGATGCGTGGCCCCTTTTTTCCCCCACAGTGAACCTATAACATTAACCTGTATATAACAAAAAGCCCTAGTTCCAAACAAGGGCTATATTTTAATATTAGGTAGGTCCATGCTTGCATTCTGCTTAACTATTTCACTAATTACATTTCTTCACCATATGGAGACTTCAAATTAATGTGCCTTCCCTGTACATATGTTGAATAGGCGCTTCTCAGCCTAAGTACTAAAACAAGTGGCAAAACAATCAAGCCTCATTCTGCTATACCTAGAAACATACAGACCACCACTGCTCCATAGTAAGGAAGCTGCTAGAAAATATGGGACATATCCAGATGCACAGTGTAGAAGTCAGTGGCAGAGGTGTGGCTGGGATAACTTCTCATTAAATTTAAGTTTAGTTTTCCGTCTTTGCTTTTTCAAGTTTACTATGATAGAATTATAAAACATAAAACTTTTGCATAGGTGTTCGTACACCTATGATCTCAGAACAGCAGCACAACATCAGAGCACATCTTAAAGAAACAACAAAATTATGGACTTCAATTTACAATGTATTTTTAGCTCCCAGAGTCCCAAAGTTGTAAACAAAGTGATTTCATATATACACACACAAACCTCTTTGTTAGAAAATGTATCTACTTCAACTCATCCTCCATGGTGATCAGACTGTGGTGTTCCATTTAAAGAATGTGAATTTTGGCAAAAGTACCACCCAAAGAGTTATCATTGAAGAGCCATGCCTCACCTGAAGGACAGTGAGACAGCTGCTCGGTGATGTCTGAAGGTGCTGTGCAAAGCAGCACGATAGGGTTTCAATCTCAGGAGGATAACAAGAACAAAAGAGAACTGGTCACCCGGAGCAGGTGAAAATGACACTGGCAGAGAAGAGAGCTATGTATTGGGTGTGCATTAGTAATTGATTTACATTAATATAATTCACAGTTCTTGAAGCAAGGAACTACAGATAAGTACCACCCTCCCTCCTCTTGCTTATTGCTTGAAACCCTACTAATGTCAACTTGGATAAGCCAAGGAATCCAACTTCATCTTCAGTCACCCAACACATTCCCCCTCAGTACACACTTCATGAACAGCATCAGTCAGATCTTGGTGACCATGCAGGAAAAGACAAAGGAATAATTTCCTGGTGTCTCACAATGTAGGTCTGCTCCCTAGTTGCAGGCTAGCCTGTGTACTTCTGCTCTCACCTGCAACACACAAAATCTTTTAATCTACTCCCTCCACGCATGGCTCCGACGGTACGGTGTCCTCTCTCACACTCAGGACACAGATATTCCCTGCACAAAACATCCCTGGAAGCACTTGCATAAGAATCTGACAGCAAAAAAGGATCAGAATTATAACTCTACATCCACACACTACGTTTTTAGTCTAATTTAATAAGAAGCACATTTTCTTCTCACCATACCCATTTACACAAGACTACTGCTTTGAACTATTAAGAGAATCTGATCAGTTATGGTTAATGGTTCAACCATGGTGATGCAAGTGTCAATGAGAGAATGAAAAACAGCAATATGATTCCTTTATAACACAATTGCAAGGAAACAATAGTATTAATGTACTGCCAGTTCACTGGCAGCTTATATATAATAGCTCTGCTTATATATAATAGCTCTGCCATCACTTACAGAAAAATTTTTACAAGACTCTTGAATTGAAAAAAACTGTAAATTTACCTGTATAAATAACACTATAGGAAACAGATAATTCTAGTTCTTTTTTACTCACATAAAATCATCTTTAGATAAGATCTACTGCAGCTATTATATAATATTTCAGCCAAAAGCTATATTGAAGTTAAAAAAAACCCACATTGTGGACATAAAATGCTTACAAGTTGGTAATTTGGACTCCACATTATTTGTTAAAAAGATACATTGGCTAGGAATACACAATATACAAGAAGGTACAGACATACATAGTCTATAGTCCTGAGATTTAGAAATGACTTTCACTTTCCTCAAAAATTACACAGAATAGTTACAAACACCATGTATGCTATGCTCCCCTTACTATCCAACAGGGATAGCTTCTCTTGTATCACAACTTAGGTAGAGAGACAAAAGTCTGAACTCTACAGCAGCTGTGGAAGTAGATGGATACTAGTGCTAGATAATGACCAACTGCAATGAATACAGTCACTTTAACTAGCAGAAGCTTCTAACACCTAAATTTAGTGCAGCTAGCAGTAGTCTAATGCAAACCAAACAGGACTGTTGTAAACCAATCCCTTGGGCTTCCACAACATCCTGAAGTTGAACTAAATGAAGTTTTCAGATAAATGAAAAACTCCTTTAGATCTTCTCCCAACCTTTAAGCCTACAGAAGCACAAAGTTAGTCATGGAATTAGGGCAAATATGAAAGATCTCTTTAGCCAAACACAAATACTCCAAACCAGCAGATTCCAAATGGGAGCGGGAAAATCTGTTGTTCTCTGCTATCTGGATGAGTCTGTCCTAAATACTGTTCTGCACTGTGAGCCGGCTTCACATGGAGGAGCATCAGGGATGCAAGTTTTCAGTACAACTTATGTTCAAGTAAATCCTCAGCAGAAGCAAAGTTATTTTAAAAACTTGGATAGAATTTGCATTCTTCACAAATAAAAATGAACGGCTGTGAGGCATCATATTAGAAGTTGCTTTTCAAATGCCACGTGGAGTTGGTATAGACTTGAATGCAGCCATCATGTTGCTAGATCCTCAGGGAGGTTTTGGCAGCTTTTTCCCTTGCCTCCTTCAGCTTTGCAATTGACTGAAGTGCTGAGAAGTACCACGTAATGCAATATAGTGCATTAGAGCAATAGAGGTGTATTAAAGGCATTAAGGAAGCAATCAACTGAAAATTTCAAACTAATGTCTTTGGATATTTTTCTGTGTTGCCATTCACAGGATACTGTACATTATTACACATCATTTCATCAACAGCATTATTCAGCACAGGCACTCTTCTCCATTGAGAGACTAACAGAAGTCAGTGCAAACACAGAGGAATCTATTTGCCACTTTCATATTCTGTGCAGATGTATTACCTAAGTAGAACATCTTAGAACATTTTTAGAACATCTGAAAATCCAAGGTCCTGGAACAGTACATGTCAAAAAGCAAGTTAAAAACCAAAAAGTAATAGCTGAGTCTGAATTAAAATATGACCAGTACCTCAAATAAAAGTTTACCTGGTCAAAACTTAGATTGGTGAAAGTGAGATATGAAATGACAGAATGGTGATAAATTGGACAAAATTTAACAGCCCCTGGCTGTTAAAACAAATTATCTTTGTTATCTCCTAGATAAAAGAATTAAAACCAACTGATTTTCACTGCCAAAAACAAAGACCTTTACAGATGCCTCCAGTGCAGCGTTTGCACTAAGTTTACTTTATTTACACGAAAACAAACATTATTCACTCATCACACTACAGTGTCCCCATGAAATAGGCAACAAGGGAAGACTTGCAAAGTTATACAAACTGCCAGTAATTTGAACACCTCATTTAGAATTTTTGTTTAAATGTAACTACAACTTATAAAAAGCATCAGAAAAAGTAAATTACCAACTTTTAAGAATAGGCAGACTATTTAACCAATTTACATTAAAAAAGAACTGAAATGAAGCTGTTAAAATGTCCAGTGAAGAAATTATTTATACTATGGTGACACTTAGCTACTCCTACACAGACAAGACTCCTACTATGCTTATTCTAATTTGCAGTACCCAACTTGTGTGTATGCCTACAAGTACTGAGAGGTCCTATTACCTCTGTAGTTGAGGTATGAGGAACATCTACCTTCATGATGAACACTAATCACTCAAGCACCACTCTGCTTACAAATGTTGCTGACCTTCAGCAATGCAAAGGCAGTATCATTTCATAACATTATGCTATATAAAGTTATGTTCCTGCATGTACAGTGGTGGAAGTAATCTGCACACCATGCTGTCTAGCTGTTCATTTCCATCAGCACACAAAATTTACATGGTGCTGTCCATGCGCCTTTTCAGAGTAAGAGGTAAATAAAGATGTTGCTACACAAAGTATTATTTCTCACTCCTAAATGACACGCATGGAAAAGGTATTTCAACAGCTCTCTAACATAAGCTGGCTGACAGTCTTTACAAAAGAAGCATCATAATTTAGCAAGCAGTGGAATCCACCTGCCTAGTTTTGGGTTAAATGCCACAAACCTGAAGCCATTAATCTTAAAGAGTTCCAGCGTTGCTTAGTAAGAATGGACTCAAGTTCTTGGTCAACTTTCAAAGCTGTTAGTCAACACAGGAGGACCAGGGCACAGTGCTGGAAGACTTGGACAATCTTCTAGATGAGAGCATGAGAAACAGGATGAAGTTCAATATACAAGCAACACCATTATGGCACTGGTAGAACAGGAAAAAGAACTGAGCCAGGAGCACAGACAGATTTAAGGATAAGTCTGGATGAGCATATTCCTTTATGAAAGGATGACTGGAAAATGCTGACTGGCCAGTAGTTCCTTGGATCATCCTTGTTGCCCTTTTTGAAGACTGGGGTGACATTTGATTTCTTCTAGTCTTCAGGCACCTCTCCTCATCACCAAAACCTTTCAAAGACGATCATAAGCAGTCTAGCTGTGCTGTCCAGCTCTCTCAGCACTCATGGATTTATACCATCAGGGCCCATGGACTTGTGGATGCCAAGTCCTCACCACTAGGTATTCTCTAACCCAGTCCTCCCTGCCTAAGGGAAAATCTTTCTTACAATATTCCTTTCTCCTGGTCTCCTGAGTCAGAGATTCATGAGGGCTGGTCTTGCCAGTGAAGGCCTATGCAAAGGCGGCATTCGGTAACTCTGCCTTCTCTGTGTCCTCTGTTACCAGGATTGCCTCTCCATTAACAGGCTCACATTAGCCTTATTCTTCCCTTTTATTATTGATGTATTTCAAGAAGCCCTTTTTGCTTTTCCCTGACATCCTTGGCCAGATTTAATTCCAGATGGGCCTTGACCTTCCTTGTCTCATTTATATTTTGACAACCTATCTACATTCATTCAGGTGGCCTGACCCTGCTTCCATAGCATGTGTGTTCCCTGCTCATGCTTGAACAATGACAGGAGTTATTCATCCACACAGATCTCTTTCCACCTTTGCCCAATTTCTTGCTCACTGGGATGTATCATTCTTGAGTCTGGAGGAAGTGATTCTTGAATATCAATTTTGCTGGACCCCTCTTCCCCGCAGGGCCTGTTCCCATAGGGTTCTTCCAAAAATATCCCTTAAGAGGCCAAAATTTGCTCTCCTGAAGCCTATGTTTGTAATCTTACTTGCTGCCCTGCTTCCTGTGTGCTGATACTGAATTCCACAATCTCATGGTCCATGTCCAAATATTCAGGTTTAATATCCAAATATTTCCTAAGTTCAAGAATAAGCACTATTTTAAGTGGATGCTAAATTACTGCCATCCACCTACTGTGTGATTTTGACTTAGAAGAAAGTAATTCAGTTTTATTTGCTTACTTTGTTACCCAGTAGCTCTTTATTTATTTTGCTAACGACTTGAACCTCCTGTGAATTTAAATGCTTTTGTTTCATTCTGTAAGGAAATTATTGATGTTTTTCAATTAAAGTGTAAGCCCAGAAGGAACTGATGTCTGACTGATACCTGGGGTCAGCAGCCTTGTTTGCTTGAGTAAACAGATAGGAAGGAAAGAATAGAACCTCAATGTAAATGAGCCACCAGAGGGAGCTCATCTGGCCTGCTGAGTATAACAGAACTATATTGACATTGGCAAAAGTTAATTAAACATTTTTACAGGGGTCACTGACTGAGAAACAAAGCGCATTCCCTGGCTGAAACTCTACATGCCTGAGAAGCTTAATGAAACCAGAAAAAGTTATTTCTTTAACAACATGGAATGTATTTCTGATTAAATAAAGATAATTAAGTTTAAAAATGTGTGATACAGCATTCTTGTAAGCAAGCACCAGACTCTTCTTCATCCCTCTTTATTTTCTGCAGATAACGAGAATTTTAAAGTGTTATTACACCATAAAACAAAAATAAGTGGGATTAACTTTGTAATTTAATCTTAAAATTCTGAAAGTATCCCAAAAGCAGAGTCACATAACTAGCAAAAAGATACTAATTTCTAATCAAATACAGTTTGGTATTATGATGCTTACCTAATTCTGTAATTAGCTATTACACTTAGATGGACATTGCCATACTAACTGAGTTTATCACAATACAGCTTTCTCATTCTAAATTTTGAGGACCTGTATTCAGAAAACAAATCCCTCAAGTTCCTGTTCTGAAGAATCCAATGGTTACTTTCAAACTTGTGAATATTTTTTGAAAAGCAATACTGAAATAAAAATTATTCAGGTTTTTACATGTTCCATTGATTGAGAAATCAAGAGTCTGGCAGGAGGTTATTTTGTCTGTTACTTTTCCATGGAGCTTAGCATCTAACAGTGGTAATTCAGCAGGGAGGCATGCAGGAGAAGAAAGACAATAAAATTATTTCCTAAAGGAAAAGCACCCTCCAACATAAACTCCCAGGCTTATCATTGCAACTCTCCCTTATGTATTTCTGAAGATTATTGGTTTTAAATATTCCTTCCAAATTAGCACACCTCCTCTTCCACAGATTTAATTATCTATTTCTTTGTGTTACCCATTACCAGTTTTCTAAACATTGCAAGATCAATTTGATCATACTTTTATCTCACCTCTGCCTGCATGCTTTGCTTTGGGAGATAAGATTAAACGTAATGTGCTACTTCATTTATCTGTTCATTCAGGCTTCAACAAAAAACTGAATTCTCACCAATACCACATAAAAGTAGTATTTTTTGGAGTTAACTCCTGTGCAATGTGAGGATACTATGAAAAGCACTTGTTCTGTAATCACACTCCTACTTAAGCTCTGGAAGAAAATCCAACCTAAGAAGATCCAATACTAGTTACAGTTCTTTTAAGTTCCACTATGCACTTCAGAGTGCCCACCTCCTCCACACAGCTATTTTGTCTTTGGCGAGCGTGATTTTTCATCATTTTCCCATAGCAATCAAAAACAATCAGGAAAAAACTTACAATTGCTCTCCAGTACACTTTCCAAAGTCATATTTTCCAGGAATATTTTCAGACACAAATAAGCTTTTTCTTGTTTTTCTCACTGAAAAATGGCATTTTTTAAAAGAGTCAGAAGAGGTTATTAAGAGGCTAAATTAATGAAGGGTCAGATTTGTCAATTTCCAGTTTAAAAACAGCTAATAAATTCATTTTCAGGTCTGAAATAAGATTTACTACTCAGCCCCTTGTGCCATAAAGTATCAGTTTCTTCACATCACATACTGATTAAAAGTTTATTTTCTACTCATGAGTATCTTACCACGTTGCCAATTATCACACACATTTTTATAGTGCAACAGTTTAAGACTCTCTAGGAGCGACTTCTAAACACTAGCAACAGTTCACACACCATTTATACTCTGCAGAAGAAAACCCAATTTTCTAAAGCTCAGCTTTATGAAAGAGAGTCTTCATTTCCCATTCTCTGAGCAGCACAGATACCTCAGCTCTGAAAGTGAGGGTTCCACTGTAACCCCTCCAAGATGTGAAACCACCCCCATCTATCTGCTTCTGGGATTTAAAAGCTACCATTAAAGACATGAGCAAAATCACAGCCTTGGCGCAAGCATCACGTTTCTTAGCCAGCAAAGGTCCACCCTTAAAATGATGCTGCCACTGGGTGAATACGCAAACTGAAAATGACAGAACGGGAAATGACTATTTCTATTTGAATTCTAACTGGTCTGGGGCTTTTGTCTCCCCTTGAGAAACTTCTTTTCAGTGGGAAACTACAAAAAGCCTCACATTTCAAGACCATTTACAGCATAAGCTTACAGACATTTTCTAGCAACTAACACAGCAAGCAGGGAACAAATCTTTATTCTCATGAAGGTACACAGTGTGGCAAAATCACAAGGGTAGCATCTGTCTCAAAGCAGACACAATATGCAGATATCAAACCATATGCACAAATTTCAATTAACAGGTATGGAAAATCTGTTTCTTCAATGAACAAAAATATTGGGTTTAGTAACTGGGCACACACATTGGTAACATCTTAAATCTGTTGAATATACCAGTAGAAAACTATTTGAAACTGCATAGAGAAATCAACACTGACTTCAAAGTCTAAATAACAACAACAACAAAAAAGGTACAAAACAGCTGAAAAAATTGAAAACTGCAAAGTACTGGGGAAAATTAATAAAGGCTTTGGACAATATGACTATGTGACTATACCATGTCAGTTTAATAGGCACATTAGAGAAAATGCTAGCTGAGAAGTAAAAAAAAAAAAAGAACAAAAATATCTCAAAACCAATAAAACTGACTTTTTCCTAAGAATATTTCTAAGTTCTGCACCTAAAGATCCTCTGCTTCGGGTGCTACTCATTTAGTCATTTAAACTGGGATTAGGCTTTGGATTTTCTGAAGAGTCTAAATAAGTTTAAAGCCTTGTACTGCTAAATTTCAATGGTGATTTGGCAACAAATTCCTTAGAAAATCCACTATGACCATATTAAAAAACAATCCTTTTCACTCTAGTGATGAATTTAATCTACACTGACTATCTTTGAAAAACGTTCTTGATTTATCCTTTGTTATCTTCAAAGAGAATTTAGTGGAATTTTTTTCTTACCATAAAAAAGGCACATTAGATATTGAACATACTTCGTGACAGGAATGAACTGATTCAGGTCAAAATAGGAAATATATAGAAATAGAAAATATTTTTCAAGCAGAAACTGAATATTTTCTGAAGTTAGCAAAATCTCCATTTCAGCCTAACATTATTTGGGGGAGATTTGTTAAATTCCTTTAGGAAAGTTTGGAAAGATAACATTTCCATGTTTTCCACAAAGATGAGTCTCAAAGCACCTTGAACAAAGGCTGCACCTTTAAATATTCATAAAAACTACTGAGGCACATCTTGTTCTATTATCACTTTTTTCTAACATCATCCATTGATAAATACTTTGTAGATACTAGTATTTTAAGAATCATTTCCTTTATAATAATATTCTCTCATAAATAGATTGTAGAACTTCCTCCTACTTGGCTCTTGCTCCCTCCCTCCAATATTCTTGAGCTGTCTGACAAAGTATTTTATCATCTAAATCTTATCCCTCTGGACTTTTCCAACATAAGCAGTAAACTTAAACCAACTTAACCAAAAACCCAGAGCTTTCTTATCTCACTGAAACTGTCATTTCAGATAGAAAATGCAGTTTAAAAATGACCCCTTGCTAGATGATTTTCCCTCACTGACAGTAAGGGAAACCAAAGTGACACAAAACAGAGTAAGTGTCAAAAACCTATCATAATGATACTGTAACATGCATTTACCAGAAAGACTAAAAAGCTGGTGTCTACATGATACAAAGCAATGAATGAAGCAGCTTTGTTCTCTTCTATTACTCAGCTAAGAATGAAATACGTATCACAGCCCTGAGCTGTTGCTGTCCTACTAGCTTAAAAAAGCTACAAGATTGTGTCAACTAAGCCACAGCTATTAGTGGCACTGGGTCAAGAGTTTCATTACATTTGTGACGCAAAGGCAAAATTTTCCCTTACTGCTGCACACTGTGCAGTCCACCCAGGATCCAATTAATAGCAGGTACAAATCTGTTTTTAGATCAAGTGCCCTACCGTTGCAATTTTTGGAACTGTTTGCTTTAGAAAAAGCGTTGAAGTTTCCCACTGTTGCCTGAGCATGAGTCCCTGGTAGTACATGAGTAACAAAAAGCTGAGAGCTGCCCTTCTCTGACTGGCATAGCCCAGTTTGCTCAATGCAGTGGGTGACTACGAGGATGACGCACACACAGGCATCTGCCTTCGTATGCTGTCTGCTCAGCTACGGGTGCAATTCCCTCATTTAACCAGTGATTTTTTTTTATTTTTTTTAAGTGAACAAACACTTCATTACAACTTTCCTTGTAAGCTTCTTTATAAGAAACTTTCTTTCAACCAGAAAATAGGGGATAAAAGATGGAACAACTAAGCTATGTTTAAAGAGAAAAGCTACTACTGTAAAACTCCATTTTCAACCCACATATTCTTAGTGTATTTATATGTTTGGCCCTCCTACAGGAAAAAAAAAAAGTCTTTATTTATGTGACACATCTAGAAAATTAGAAACCCAGTCTTAATAAAATTAGAACTTTTAGGCAATAGTAACATAAAATTACATTTGTTAAAAACAATGAAAGAATAAAAATTCTCTGATTTCAAAGAATCATTGTAACCTTTCCCACCTTACACTTATTGCAATAATAACAGTACTCAACTTATCCCTGTAAATACCACATTTTCTTCCATTTATGGGTCACAACTGTGAAACCAAATAAGCATGGATATTGGGATACTTTTCTTGCACCAAACAAAGGACACTATTGCTGTGACTTATTCTAACGTAAATGAAGCACATTATAGGTGCAGCCTAATAGGATCAAATTGAAACTTTGTATAACCAATGCAAAAAAGCAGGAAAGAAAAAATAAAACCAAAACAAACCCAAAACTGTTACTGTACTTTCTCTCCATTTTTTTTGCAGAAATTGTCACCAGTTTCACAGAAACAATTGCTGCAAGGTCATACACAGTCACTGTGACACTCCCACCCCAACACTTTCACTTAAACCATATGAAATCTACAAAACCTCTGCCTGCAGAAACATTGATGGAAAGGACAGACAATTCAACTGGAGGAGATGAATGATGAAGAACAAAACCGAATAAAGTAATGAAAGATGCATAGAAAAAGTAGTGAAGAACTTGTTAGGACAAAAAGCAAGGGCCTATTAAATTAAATTGTAAGGAAGAAATTTCATAAATTGTAAAAGGATGGAATTCTCATAAAGCAAAAAATTAAATACTTCAGTTACAGATTGTAGTTAAAGTCATAATATTAAGAATCAGGAGACACTTAGACACTTTGTTGAAAGAACTGTGTATAGGACATTAGCAAAATCCAAATTTAGGTCTCAGATGAGGCTTGTAAGAGCTAATAAGATAATTTTTAATTGTTACTGGTTATGAATAGATTTCTTCAGATGAGTTCACATCTGCCTGATTCAAAGTGTTTAACACAGTATCATTCCACCTAATAATAATAGTAGTAGTAGTCGTACTAGCAGGAAAGCTGTACTTAATGTATATCTCAAATACAACAGAATTCTTATTCATAGTGACATCTCTGAAAATTGATTTAAGTGGACTATTAAAAACATTGCAATTTAGAGAAACCTTCCAGTAAAAAACAATAATTGTTTTTATGTCTTTTTGTCTTATAATTCTGCTTATGCACAGGCCTCCTCTATTTTGTTTATTTAGCTCCATTTAAATATAGTGTAATTCACTCAGGGAAAAAAGGAATGTAATTTAAAATAAAATATACTCTATCTCTTCCAAAACAAAAATCTCAGTTAGACTATGGTCAGAAAAGAATTGCAGTCATTTTGCTTTCTCAAGTACTGAACATCAGCTTTCAACTCCTCTTTGTGAGCAATGCAGTTACATTTTGTCAGCTCTCAGAAATGTCTTCATTATGTCATCTCACACAAAGACAGCTCTGGTCTGACACAAACAGTCCCACTGCCAAGGCAATACACGTGAGGGCAGAGGGCCCTGCACAGCACCCTCAGCTCCAGCCTTCCAGTGTCACAGCTGCGCTCCTTCCCCCCTCTTGGGGCTGTTCATGTTTGAGTAGATGCAAGCCAGCCTATTATTGACCTGGTGAAACCATGAGACAATCCTGATGGGAGCACCTATGAAACTGAGGCTGTAAGGATCATTCCAGAATGCCCACTAATGTAAATTGAGCCAAAATGAGTCATTATAGATAATTTAATCTACTTCTTCAAGGTGCACACTACTGCAACCTCTTCAGCAGATCATTTCAATATGAAAGCCAAGCTCATTTCAAAATGGAATCCTCTTTCTCTGATGGATATACACTGGGGAAAGAATGTATATATACCATCTAACCTTAGCCACTTCAAAGCGTGTGCAGTCTACCCTCCAAAGCAACAACTCTCTTTTACTAAGCCAGATGTCTGGACAAATTTCATGCTCTGAAATTAACACAGACAATTAGTGCTGTCAGTGCTAACTCAGCCTCAGGAATTATCTTTTTGGACACTTTACAAAAACAAGTTTATCAAAGGAAGTTTTCACTTTAGCAGGAATTCTTAAATAATTGCTGCAAAACATTCCAGGAACAGTACTTTCCAAATGAATACAAGATTAATGCCCACCATTCTTCTCTGACCTACGCAGGTCCCAGATGCCTCAGTAGGGAACCCTCACACACAGGAGGAATCACACATTCCTCTAGTCCAGCCATGTCTCCAACCACAAAACAAGACGACCAAGCCATGTTCCAGGGTGTACCTGCTAAAAAATTCTGGCTATAACTACACTTACAACTATGTGTGTTTTAGCAATTTAAACACACAAAATACCACCTATCAGGACTGTTTTTCCAATTCCACTACCAACAAGACAATTGAACCTGGAAGGGCCAAGGATTGCAGCAACACCCACCTACGCAATGCTAGTAATGGGAGGTGGCAATAGCGCACAAAACCTTGTTTTCACAAGATCTTCTACCCAGCTCTATATGACACAGCCTATGTACGCTGCTGGGCTAGTCAACCAAAAAAACCCACAAGCTGCTGATCCTTCCCAGCTCCTAGTCAACAGAAAGCTGCAGATAACTGCACTGACAAGTTTTGCTTATTTCCTTACTTTTAGAATATAGACTTCTTTCACTGATTAATCACAAAAATAGAAACATACACAGGAAAAACATCAGTATTCCTACTGCTTTCCTGTCTGTTTGACAGTGATTTCTAATGTCACTCTTTAGGTTGTTTTCTGTTATATAAACCTTCTGCTAACAGTCACAGTCACAAACCAAGAGCTATACAAAGAGGATCTCTTGAAGCCTGAGGAGTACAAAAGTCATACAAAATCTAAAAATACAAGCAACCTATAAGAGATTACTGCACAGTTGAAAGGCAATGCTCTCACAATGCATACATGATTTTAAAAAAGAAAAGGAAATAAAAACAACCCCCATCTTACAGCTACACAGACCTGACATTAATGCTAAACTAGTTAATTGAGGAGTAAAAGCACCTCTTGACATTCTAACTGTTTTCTAGCTAGCAATTTCTTATGACTCATGCAGTGTAGGTTTACCTGAAATAGACTACAACAAGAAACTGCAATCAAAGTAATTACAGAAGTATGAATTTGCCTCTCCAAATCAAATTTAGAGCCAAGGGCTTACACTTTTTTTTTTTTCCCAGGAAACTACTGAGGTGGCAGTGGAAATGGTGAATCCTTAGACCATTCTCGCACGAATCAGTCCACAAAAACAGCGTTGTCTTTGGTTCATCACATTCATCAGTAATTATCCTCTTTAGCTCTGTGGAAGGCCCAAGAAGGCCAAAATCATGACAGTCCTTCAGACTGTATCAGTAGTCCATGGAAGAGCAATCCTGCAGAATGACATTTCCTGAGACAATCACCTAAAATCTGCCTTCAGAGTAGGCATCAACTTCTAGGTAGCATGAAGGAAAAAACTGCTTCTCTACCAATGTGAGGTTTTCTCAGGAGTGTTCTGCCTTTCAGTGGGCCCAAGGCAGCTCCCCAGAGAGAAGTGTTCTTGTGTGGGCATTCTGGAGGTCCTAACACACGCTTTGCATCTCTGTGACAATACAGTCCCTCCACACTGTGCAAATTATTGGTACTGGAGTTGAAACTTTTGTCTGTTGGGAAGCTGAAACAGTTTTCTGCTTGAAGCCAGATAGTATGAGATGTAGGCATACAACATAGCAATACCATATCTCACCCGAAATTGCTGTACCTGTTAGATGGTATGAATTAAACCATAAAGAATTTTCTTTGTACTTTTTGTAATATCATTATGACTCTTGCTCTAAAGTGCATTAATCTTATTTGCAGGACAAACAATTATTTGCAAACAGATTCAGCAAAAACAATTTTAACTGGCTCTTAATGCCAGGTAACCTTTCCTGTCAAGGCACTAACTTTGGAGTAATGTCCGATGAGTGGAATAAGCAGGTGAAGTAAAAATGACAGGCTACATAACAATGGTCATTCCTTCCCTCTCAAGCTATTTCTGTAGCATGGTCAAGACAGTCAAGAGGAACAAATGCAAATTCAGTCTTGTGAGGCTGTGAAGCCAAATCTCATTGCATTATTTGGAAGCATATACTGTAAGCACACCATGATAAATGAGGGAATCAAAGCATTTGTAACTTTTATCCATACATTCTCTAAACCTACACATAATTAACCAGAGACTTAGTAATGATAAAAATATAGAGAATTAATGTATATTTTCACAACACTGAAAATAAACCAAGAAGTTGTCTTCTGTTGAATTTGAAAAACATTAGACTAATCAAAAATACAAAATAACAACTATTATTCAGAGGTACTCACTGCTTGTATAATTACCCCTTTTCTCTCCCACTGGACATAAAAGTTGGGTTTTTTTACTCATCAAAACAGAGTATCTTACCTTCAATTCTTGAGAATTCTTTGCAATATTATTTTTCTTTTGTTTGCATGTCTTTTTTTTTCCCCCCCCACCTGCACTTTTTCAAATTTGGCACTGCTTAGGTCATGAGGAGCTAACAAACTCTTAACTTTTAAGGCACCTCACAGGATTCTTCAGCTTTCCTTATGTTCAGCAGCTAATGAAGCCATGCTTGGTTAATTATGAATGCTGTACATGTTGGCTAGCACCATTTTGATATCTACACATGCATTTTGACACTATGTGAGATTTAGAAAGTTTATGCCTAGAGAAATTATTAACTGCATGCTGACTGTAAAGACAAAATATTTCAATTTAGTTTCATCAATGCTGTTTACTGTGTCAACGTATTTAACTTATAGGACACTTTTCCCTGACCACTACTTTCGGTGAGTATTACGTACCACATCTTTTTTAAAACAAAGAAATTTCATGGAGCCTGGCCCCTTATTTCACCTTCAGCAAATCATAGTTAATACGTCTCATTTTAACAAAGCATGAAATTATACCTCATCACAGCAAATTAACAAGCAACAACAGGGACAGCTGTTGTATTTCTTAGTGTCATCAATTCAGATATATCTATTTATATTCCTCAGTATACCCCTTATTAAAAAAAGAAAAAAAATCCACATAATAAGTAATGAAGCAAAACATGAAATACCTTTGCAATAATTCTATTCTCCTTACTCTGCAATTTAGGTTTGTACAAGCTTATGATCAGGAAGATGCTTACAGTATGCAGAAATACTACAATTAAAACTTGTATTCCCCTGAATATATTGATAGAAGCTGACATGAAAACATATGCCAGTAACACATGATAATAAAGTTCAAGTCTAAGTTCAGTTCAGAAAGACAAGAGGCAGGCATGGGGAGAGCAGTGGAAGATTCAATCCCCAGTGATCAGTGAAACCTTAATTAGAGCTGTGCATGACACTCCTTGAAAATTAATGTGCTCTTAGGGTCTTGGAATTTTCTGCAACAAAAAAATCTGTGTTAGTGTTCACTAGTTTCCATAGATATTACTTCAATTCTTACTACTGATTTTGGTAGTGTGTTTTTGTTTTTTAACTGGGTTGGTTTTCCCTTTTGCATACTTGCGCTGGACTCTTATCAGGATCTCCAAATAATTGACGCAACCCTCGAGCTGCAAATCAAGAGAAGGTATTTAAAATCTCTTTTTTTGGGCATGAGAAGAATAGGAGAAAAAGCTAAGTTCTCCAAGACCCATCAAGGGAATTATCCAAAGAAAATGAGGAGCACTTGTTGCTGTGCATCAGCAAACATGCCTTTCATAAAGGGCAATAATTTAATGTGTAAACAGAACATTTCTACTCTTAAATTTCTGTCAAGGTGAATGGCTAGCAAATTAAGAACTTCTGGTTCATATTTAAAACTTCTGGTTCTTCTAGAAACATATAACAGAGACTTTGTGCTACTCCTTATTTTACACAGAACATATCATGATGCATAAAATTTTGATCTTTTATAAGCACAGGACTGAAGTACTGTTTTCATGGTGACTAGCTGAACATAGAACAATCCAGCTGTGGTGGGGGGGAAAGAAAGGTAGAGAAGATTCCTGTTTTCTTACTTGTGGCCTGTTAGTACCTAAGGGGAGCTTATAAAAGAGGAAGAGTAACTTTTCACACATGTGGTTAATGATAAGAAAAGGGGGAAATGATTTAAACTAAAAGAGGATTTAGATTAGATGCTAAGAAGAAATTTTTTCTTCAGAGGCTAGGAAGGCATTGGAACAGGCTGCCCAGAGAAGTTGTGGATGACCCATCCCTGGCAGTGTTCAAACCCAGGTTGGATGAGGCTTTGAGCAACCTGGTCTAGTGGAAGATGTCCCTGCCCATGGCAGGGGGATTGGAACTAGATAATCTTTAAGGTCCCTTCCAACCCAAACCATTCTATGATGCTATGATTTGTTAACCAGTTAATATTAATAGAAATAAGACATGGAAACCCCTTTTGGAAGAAAAACATAACTACAAAACTAACCATAATTAAGTAATTGTCACCATAATCTACAAACCTTAATGAGTTATATTGTAACTTGCCTGTGTATCATGACAGACAGTTTTACAAAAGTGATTAATTAATTCAGAATACTAGCAGGTATATTAAATGTATGACATTTTAATCAATATAACAACAGTATGGAATTATTTCTAGCAAACAAAAATAAGCTAGAACTATGTAATGGTTAAAATGTTAGATTTCTCTGTCTTGTAGCAACCTGTGCTCATAAAATAAAAATAATAATAACAACAACATCCTTTTTCCTCCCTATGTTGTTTTTTCTGTTTATATCAATATAATGGTTGAATATGTGAATTATAAAAGCAATTGCAGTCTACAGTAAGAAATAGTATTGGATATTGCCAGCTCTTTAACCAGAGATTAGAATTGTCTATAACTATATAGTAACAGACAATGTTTCAAATATTTTAGGCCAGGAAAAAGAAGATTTTTCTGCTATTTTGTCCTCAAATGCTGTCACACTATCAGCATATATTCAGGATTCCATGTAATGCATTTGTTGTCTGGGTGGCTGTAAATGTGCTTTATTGCTCAGCGTGCAATACAACACTCAGCGTTTGCATCCTGTCAAGGACTTTTCTCCATGTTCTCACCTACGATTTTACCAAGTCACTTCTGTACTTTTGTCCCAACTGTTGTCTTATCTTCACTGAATATAAAATATCTCTAATGGATACAAACCCACCCACACACATATATATATACACATGTGCACACAAAATACTAGGATTTCTCAGAAAGACATGAAGAGACTAACATAGCAATTAACTGAAAGAGAAGACAAAATTGCAATAGATTAGCCAATTCTAACTCAACTTTACCTCTCATCATTTGTTTGTGTTGTTTTAAGGCTATTGTTATGATACTAGAAATCCACCTGTCTGACTAGTGCTAAGTAATTAAACTTATCAAATAATACTGAAAATCTGACTAATTCAGTTATTAAGACAGCAGTATCAGAGCAGCACTTCTGACTTCATTATCTAATTGTAAAAGTCTCCTTGAATTCTCCTGAAATAGCCCATCCAGATTCATTTATAAAACAAAAAGAAATGCTCCAACATTTGAGTAATTTTTATACACTTAGGATAACACAGGGCAATTGCTGAAGTTGCACCAGTACTGTCTGAATATGAATATAATAAAGACAATAACATTCAGTTTCTACTTTAGAACTCCAAGTGCAGAATTAAGATTCTAATTCTAACAGATTTGCTGACTTTGGTACTTATTTTATGGTTGTCTCAAATTACATCAGAGTAGTAAAGAAATACTGAGATAAAAAAGCACATTTTGAAGAAAATCAAATAAATACCAGGAAATTTTCTGAAACTTCATAAGGAGCTTGAATAGTGGATTTTATGTCAAACTAAATTACCTACGCTGCCCATGTATAGGCGTTGCTGCTACTTTAAAATAGAGTGCTAGATAATTAAAAAATTCTGAAATTATTACTTTTAAAGGATTAAACACCTACTATCAGTTTTGAAATATTTTTCACTAGTGCCTTCCCCCTTATAATTTTCAAGAACTTGCCATCTAGGTGATGCTTAGTTGAACTATGATAATTACATACAAAAGGAAAAAAATTAACATACTGCTTAAATTCTAGCTTGCAAACTCCCAATCTCCTTCAGGATATACTTTTTTGGCATATTTACATATTTTCAAATTATATCTCTTGACAGGGACTAAGAACTTCTGAATTCTGTTCTAAGCTCTGCCACCACCTACATGAATCTGCCAAAATCAAACCTAATGTTTCTGGTTTTTTGTATAAAATGGATCTTTTAATATTATTCTTGTAATTTTGCTAGGAGAGCAAGTTCATATCTCCCGATTTAAGTATTTTGATGTAGGCAATTAGACTGAAGATGAAAGCAATAGTTTAAATTCCTAAGTGGAGTTTATTGTGAGATATCTGTAAAATTATATGAGTTCACTTAACTTGAAGAAAATGCTTTGCCTCAAGTGACACAATTGTAAAGGGCATTATCACATAATTTAATAACTCTGAATCCCAAAGATGTCTCAGTCACAGCAGGCACCTGCACATGAAATCTTTGCAAAGCGCTTCTAGTGGTAAAGTTTCACACTCTCATACAAGTTTGAATAATTTTTACCTCACTTTAAAAAGAATTTCTGAAAAATAGGCTATTGCAGTTTAGCATGCATCACAGTGGGTGTGTAAATTGTAATAAGACAGCACGAAAGCCTTGCTCGTTGGATTCAAAGGCTTAATAGATTTTAGGGAAAATGTTGGTTTTTGTTACTTACTTAGAGAAAAAAATGTTTGTTTGTGCTTAACTAAAATATAGAAAGTGAATAATAGCAGGTGTTAGATGTAATGCAGTTGGAAAGTTTTCTTCACAATTAAGCTGCAAGTCAAAATGCCAAAATAATCTTTTTTTTCCCCCACAGTATGATATAATTTAACAACAGAAAATAAGAACTTACAGGTAAAGCAATCTTTTAGAAAATTTCTCCTATGACAGAGCTTGACATGACCCTTCACATTACTTCCTGGGTTCATTTCCTGGAACAAACAGAAACAAGATACATGTGAAACCGGTTTTAATGTTAAAATAGTGTCTATTTCATTGCCTTAAAACATGTTATGCAACGAGGTTTGGAAAAACTTTTTATGCTGGTGTCTTCCAAATGGTACAACCTAAAGTCAAAACTCAGGACTTGAAAGATAGTATTAAATAACTTTTATCAAATCCCATATCAGATACTGATAGCCATTAATCTTTCTGCAGACTTTCAGACTGACCTTCCTGAGCACAGGAAAACCATTCATGATTTTCCCTCTATCAGCCACACTAGTACAAAAAGCCTTTGCATAGCCAGCTAACCCATTTGGCATTGGCAGAGTAACATTCAAAAATAAATACAGCTTAATAAAACAAAAAAAGGTAAAACATGTAATTCATTCTCCAGCAATGCTTTTACATTTATTTGCTCACAGGAGAAAGACCAAATACATAAAATGCTTAACTAAAATAGTTATCTCATAAGAATACTAAATACAAGCTCTGTCCTGGAAAGGACTCAAGCCAGCAGGAGAACTGAGCTGCACAGGCACCTGTGGTGGGTATTTGCAGCAGGAAGCTCCCTGCTGGAGGGGACTGAATCCCACAGCTGCTGCCTGGAGAGGTTTGCTGCCTGCTGGAGACTCAGGACATCGTGGAGGGCTGCTGCAGACTATGACCCTCTGCTGCTCTTCCACATGAGCACCAAGATGATGCCAGAGGTGATGAAGAGAGCATGGAGCACTGACTACGCTGCTGTTAGGGTATGTGTGGGGAGCAGATGTGGGGGCATCACAGACATGGAGAGCTCAGACAGTTTCCTCTCAATCCTTCCAGAAAGGCAGAAGAGTGAAGAAGGAAGTGACAGATCCCACAAGAATTTGTTGTGCACTCGGTGTGGATTACGGGGTTTTAGATTTTATGTGATCACAGGATGGTCTACAAGGACAGAGGACAGTTTAGCAGAGATGCTATCACATAAGTGGAGAAAAACATTTTGCCAACAGGCTGGCCAATGCAGTAATGAGAATTTCAAACTAGGAATAACAGGACTAGGAGAGCATGACCAGCAATCAAGAGAGGAAGTAAAGGACCAGGTTGGCAAGCAAGGAGTATGGGGCAATGTCAACAGGAGGAAATTTGTAAGCAAAAAAACAGGGCTGTAGGGATCCCACCCTACCTGTGTACATGTCCATAAGGAAATGCCTACCAGGCAGAATTATGGGTAAAGGTATGCTATCTTTTCTGGGAAAACAGCATGCTTTAGTACCTCTCCAAAGGGCCTGTTTGCTAATGCACACAGCAGAGTAAACTGGATGAATTAAGATGTCTGCATGCAGTTGGAGAATTACAGCTTCACTGGGATCACAGACACAGGTAAATAGCTCACATGAACATGAAAGGGAACAGAAAATGTTTCTACTGGTGTTACCTGCAGCATAAGGAAGACTACGGAAAATGGTCTCCCTGCTGATGGAGACCAGTCACAAAGGATATGAAGACGGCCAATACACTGAATGCCTTCTTCAGCTCACTCTTTACTGATAAAACCATCCCTTCAGCTATCCCAGGTCCCTGAAAACCATGGGAAAGCCTGGATAAAGGTAGATTTCCTCTAAATGGAGGAGGGTCAGGTTAGGAAGCATTTAGACAAACTGGACACACACAGATCCATGGGCCATAATGAGATGCACCACACATACTGGGGGCTGGCTGATGTCATTGTGAGAGCACTCAATCACTGAAAGATCAAAAAGGATCACGGTGATCAAGGTGAGGGGAGGAAACTCTGAGGACTGGAAGAGAATAAATATCACCTCTACTTTCAAGAAATTCAGTCCCAGCCTCACCTCAACTCCTGGGAAAGGAATGGAGAAAATAAACCTGAAAACCATTGCCAAACACAGGAGGGATAAGAAGGTGTTTGGACATGGTAAGCATGAATACAGAGGGGAAATTTTGCCTGACCAATCTGATAGCCTTTCACAATGACCCAGTGGACAAGGAGAGAACACTGAACATTGCTTCTCTTGACTTTAATAATGTTTCTGTCACAGCCTCCCATTGTTTCCTCCCTGACAAACTGATGAAACACAAAATAGATGAATGGAGAATAAGATAAACAGAAAACTGACTGAAATGCTGAGCAAAAAAGGTTGTGGATCAGCAGCACCAAGTTCACCAGAGGCCAGTCATCAAAGGCACAAGCCAGGTGTCAATACAATAAATGCCTGGTCAGTGGCAGAATAAGGAAGGCAGAACTCTTCTCAGTGGTATCAAGTGAAAGGACAAGAAGCAACACACATAAATTAAACACAAGATATCCCATTTAAATGTATTTTTTTTTTTTTTATGAGAGTAGTCAACCAATGGCCCAGGTTGCCCAAGATGTATCTTCATCCTTGCAGATATTCAAAACCTCACTGGGCATAGTCCTGGGCAGTGTGTGCTAGGTGATCTTGTGATCCTGCTTTGACCAAAGGGCTGGCCAGTCTCCCGAGGTCCCTTCCAACCTCAACAACTCTATGATTCTGGAAGGTGTTCTATCTAACTGGTCTCTGCTTAAAATAAATTGAAAAGAGGTTAAATTAATAACCCATGAAATCTCTTCTCCACAATGCATGGGGAAAAAATGTACCATCAACTTTATTGTGCTTTAGCTAGAGTAAAAGGCATAAAAAGTTTCTAGCTGAAAGCTAGAAACATATAGTAACCCTGACCCTAATGAATGTCAACATGTCTTTTGGACTCCTGGATATTAATGGCAAATTTTAAAACAATAGATTAAAAGCAACAGGGGAAATTCAGATACTCTGATCCAATTAATTGTGTCCCTCCTTGGACATATTCAAAACCCACCTGATGTGTTCCTCTGTAACCTGCTGTAGCTGACCCTGCCTTGGCAGGGGGGTTGGACCAAATGATCTCCAGAGGTCGATTTCAACCTTAACAATTCTGTGATTCTGCCACTGTAAAAGGTAAAAATTTTCCCCAATAATTCCTGCTTCTAACTCTCCTAGTTTCCCAGAACATACATAAACATAGAACTTCAGGCAGATATTCACATCTCATATTTTAAATGGATTAATAAGAAATACATCAAATGTACTTCTTTTCATAATGAAAAGATATACTTAAAAAGCAAACAAACATTGCTCTGACCACTGGAAAAAAGGTGATAACATGCACTCTAAAAATGTGAATCAGCTGCATGGTGTTCAGTGGAATGGAGTTTCATGGCATTTTATACTAAATGAAAACGCCCACACTTATGCAAGCATTCATGGGTTTATGACAGCATCACCCAAAGAACAGATCCATTCATGTGGAGACATCCACCCATGGAATAAGTTTTATATGTCATGAAGAACAGAAGCACAATTAGACTGTAGAAAATCCAAATAAATGCTTTATAGTCAACACATTACTTAGACAGAAAAAAAATCCTTTAGCATTTGAAATCATACATTTTTAAGGCAGCAGATTAAGCTTTTATTTTTCCAACAGCTTTTTCTTTTTACAAGTTTGAATTTGAGTTGTTGAAAAGATATGACTGCAAATTACATTTTAAATTTTTTAATGACCTATTTCCTTAGAGAAGAAGTAAACAGCACATGCCTATTTTATTCATTGCCAGGCAGAACAAATAATACATGATAAAGAGATATATGGTGTATTTCTGTACACATGTACTCATACAAAGGTAGCTTGTATATATATAGTCACACGGGTATGTTTTGTGTTCATCTTGCTAAGGAAATGAACTTCTGTGTAATCAAACACAGGATTACAAAGATATTCTAGTTCGTAAACAGGGTATGCATTTTTTAAAAAATTTTTTTATAAATGAAGGAAAAAAGTATAAGGTCATAGAAGAGCTGTCAGGGGTCAAGAGCATGTGAGGCTAACAAAATTATAACATCTGAAATACAAAGGTTTTTCATTCCATAGTGTTTGTGTACTTAAATGTAACTTCAGAGACTAGCCCAAAAAGGGAGTAGATTATGGCATAAAGTTAGGAAACTACAGGTTTTGCGTAAGACAGAAGACGAGGCAGATAAACCTGACACTTTCTTTGATTTGTTGGAAAGAAAATTTACAGGAAACTTTCACTATAAAACTACTCATATCAAACAGCATACCCATTACAAAAAGGGTGAATCAAAGAACTGTGTTATATAGATTTAAGTTCCTGTTTTCCTGTTTTTTCACAGAACATTAAACAATCTTTATTCAATACCTGTATCTGTTTTATTTATCTTGGTCCATCTGCTCTGCAAATGTTCTTGCAAAGCAGTTTCCCATGGCAACATCAAACATCACATAGACTCAGTCTTCTGTCAAAGCCCTTCTAAATGATCCACTCCTGAATTTCAAGCAGCATATTTTTCTGCAATATTTAAATAAATAATAAATTCAGTATTTAATCAAGAAAAAAAAAAAGCCACATGAATGAAACAAATACCCATGAATAAGCCCCTCTGTTTATGCATTTATTTTTTGGTTTATTGTTTTAATAATTTCATTTTTCAAGAGCATTACATTCAAATCCTCTAAGGCAAGGTGGGAGATACATGTTATTAAAAAAACCCTGTCAATCTGATGGCAGTTTTTACTTGATTAAAATTTCAAAATCATTATCTTACATGTAGAAAACAAATTGTGCATCAGTTTTAAAGAATAAGGAAATAATACGGTGAAAGAGTAATGGAATGAAAAATACCACAATGGCTGCTCACTATGGGACAAATTCAGACAGATATCATCACGTACAAATTATTATTAGCCCCTCTAATTTTTACATTCTCATGTTTATAATAATCAAATAAATGTAAATAAGGAAAATTTCTCAAAACCTTTTCATTTGAGATAAGCTAGTAACACTGATTTCATGAAAGTAACTCCTATTTTACCTGAGATTCTACCTTGAGAGACCCTTCTCCCTAAATTAAAACACAGGAGAAATATACATTTTTCAGTGAAGTTCTTCTGATAAAATCTGTTAAAGTAAGCACCCAAACTCTTCAGTAAATATCATCCTAGTCCTGAGCACACTGATTCTGTGTGAAATTGCAACTGAAGCATTGTTCAAGTTGTACATTAAAGAATAATTGTTTAAATTTAGGAAAACTAGCCTACTGAATTTCACTGATATCTTTTATTTTAGATTTGTCTGTCCAAAACCATCAAAATCAGCTAGAAAAAGGCCCTATGGAGATCTGAAAGGCAATCAGACTTTCTGGGTCACTTCTACACCCCCATACTTTAGTTTATAGCAGTTTATAACCAAGAGCTAGTACAGTTTAAGAACTACTACAGTTTAGCAATCTCAGATCCAAAATAAACAACAAGATTAAATTCCCACAATAATTTTCTACCGGCGTCACCTCCTGTCCTGGTTATGTCTGGGATAAAGTTAATATTATTCTTAGTATCTGGCACAGTGCAATATTTTGGATTCAATATGAGAATAATGTTTATAACATGCTGATGTTTCAGTTGTTGCTCAGTAGTGCTTACCCTAAATCAAGGACTTTTCACTGTCCCGTGCTTTGCCAGTGAGGAGGTGAACGTGAAGTTGTGAGGGAGCACAGCTGGGACAGCTGACCCAAACTGGCCAAAGGGATATTCCATACCACAGACGGTCACAGCCAGTATATAAACTGGGGGAAGTTGGCCGGAAGGGGCTGATTGCTACTTTGGGGTGAGCTGGGCATCAGGGAGTGGGGGGTGAGAAACTGTACTGTGCATTACTTGTTTCTCTTGGGTTTTATTCACAGAATCATAGAATCAGTCCTCCCTCCTTTTCATGACTATATTATTGTTATAATTAGATTAATTATTATATTTTATTTTGTTTCGATTATTAAAACCATAAGCTCTTAGCCCATAAGCTTTACTTTTCTATCTGATTCTCCTCCCCACTGGAGAGTACAGGCAGGGAGTGGGTGAGTGGCTGCCTGATACTTAGTTGCCAGCTGGAGATCAACTACAAAATATACTTTTCCCTATTATTTCCTTGAGATATTCTTGGGTTTTCCCAGGCACTCTCTTCCACTCACCTTGGAATTTGGCCCAAACAGGTTTTACAGATTGGTCTAGATTTCTGGTCTCTGTGGTGAAATTCTGTACAGCAATTCTGATTTTTCAGTTAGAAAGGCTTTTTTATACATTCTAGATGTAAATGACACCATGGACAAACGTAGCAAATATGGCATTTCTACGGAGCACAGGGCATATGTACCACAGGAGGACAACTCAGCTGGTCTGTTGCATATGCATCAAGTCCAGTCCGCTTGATGAATATATGCAAATGTTGCTGGAGAGATAAATCCAAAATACACATACAAGAGCCCTCCACCGACAAATAAGAGCACATTAAATACCGCTTTACAAAACCACCTGCAAGCTCACCTGTTACCTTTCCTATGGTTTACTACCCATCAACCAAAGTACACTGCCTACAATTACCAGTAGGCAGAACTTCCAACTATTTGTGATGAACAATAGATGCATTTTATCATTACACTCTAAAAACCTTTATTCTGCATTTTAACAGATCGTTTAAAAAGGCCTGTGAATTGATGAATGATGTGCTTATGATTCTAATGCATTTTATTTTTCAAGCAAAGACAGGTGGTAGCACTGATTCCATCAGTCACTAGGGTCATGCAAAAGACTGGTAAGTTAATGCTTAATTGTAGGAGCCTAACCATCAATGTGTTTTATTATTGTTTACTACATACAAAGTGCTTCTCTTAAATGTGTAGGTTGCTTTTCTTGGTTTGTAAGAAAATCAAACTTAAAAACATTTCAGCCAAAATTACAGTGAAAACTATAAAAATTATATTACTGCAAGTTGGCATCACACCACACGTACATTGTGTTTACCTGTTCATGGGATGATTAGATTTTGACTCATTTTAAAATACCATAGTAAAAACATCAGTGATTAAATGATCAGTAACAGTAAATTTCATCACATGCTACTGCA
Source organism: Pardalotus punctatus (assembly GCA_013400915.1). Taxonomy (NCBI): domain Eukaryota; kingdom Metazoa; phylum Chordata; class Aves; order Passeriformes; family Pardalotidae; genus Pardalotus; species Pardalotus punctatus. Next base: position 1,537,418 of record VZTX01010332.1, on the reverse strand, counting down.
TATGACACATGTGAAATGAACTGGTTACAAGCAGAGCATGTTTTGGAAAATATTTTTCAAATATGCTACCTCAAAATTATGATTGAATCTAAAAAAAAAATAGCAATTCTTACAGGACTAACATCCTGCTTTTTCTGACAATCTGAAAGGCTATAAAGACTAAGTTATTACAATCTATTCTGCAAATGGCTAAGCAGCCAGGACCATGTTCATTTATGCTTTGTCCTTTTAAGCTTTCAGGGTGCTGTGTAGCCATAGTAACTATGCCTTTTCTCTGCAAAATCCATTAGCTGGTTTCAATCTGGGATTCAATACTACTATAATCAAAGCCAAAGATTAAAAAAAATTGTGATTAAGAAAAAGATTGTTGGTAACAAGCATTTCTTTTAAAAGCAATTTCTGCATATCTGTGCTTTATACATAACAGCAAAAGAAACCAAAAGGTCAAAAGGACATCAAAAGATAAATTCAAAATTAATTTTAAAACTAGGTTACCATCAGGAATTACACACTACTACCTCAAACTAGATCTCCAAGCAAAACTAGCTCTCATTTGCTTTAAGTCAGTCGGTGCTGCTGGTTGGCCATCAGTGAAACAGCACAACAGAAAAGCTTTCAGCCTTGCCATCTCACTCCCTTTCTGACAGCAGACTAGGGTGCAAGTATTAGAAAGGGAGACCAAGATTTGCACTGTGATTTGGACAAGGCCAGACAAAAGACAAAAATCACCTTTCTTCCTACAGTATGTGTTGTGTGATGATACAGACAGACTACAATTAATCTGTCAGATATCTATTGGACAAGAATTTTGTCAACAGGAAATGGAAAATCTTGGACTCTTATTCTATTCAGACAACTTTGAAACATGGCAGATATTTCACAAGACTAAGGATAAGGTCTGTTCTGTATCCTATTTGGATGGGTTTTTCAGTCACAACAGCACTGACCATCTTTAAATGCCAGCTCAGTCCTGACACTGGTTACAGATAAACTAAGCTAATGACATTGCCACTGTTTGCTTGAATCCTAATTACAAAGAGCTGGCCATGGTAACTAGAAGGCACATTTTTTGCAAGTAATTGGAATATTTTCCACAGTTGTAATTGGAAAGTGTAGGAATATATTCCTCTACCCATTAATTTAAAAAGAAAGAATTCCTTGAGTCTTCATACTGGATACCATAAACCCTAACTGAAAATTTTCATTGTCTCCGTAGCTATTTTACTGTTAGTTCAATGCCTGCTGATTTTTCAAATTCCATTCACTTCTACATTATATTAGAATCAAACATGATTCAAAAATAAAATATTTGCCCTGGCAAGAAGTGTGCATATTTGGACTGGGGGAAGGGAAGACATCCACTAATAAGAGAAAATGAATCCACACTGGTATTTTATTTCTGCTTCCTAGTTCCTTATCCTGCTATTGCCCTTCTTGTAACAAGGATCAAGACGGAATGGCAAAGCTGCGGTCATATAGGGTAAAGAAAGACTGCATGATTATTTTTAAGTAACCAAGAAAATTGCAAAATGAACTCATACTTGCGTTCAGTAGAAGAAAACAAAATATAAAATTCTCGAGAGTTATCTGAATCTAAACCTTCTCCTTTTTCCCTATAATACACAACTTGTAAAGCTCTGATTTCATTGAAGTTAACAGGAAAACTGCCATAACCTTCCGCAGGGCGAAGACTTCACCCTATGTATATTTAATGACAAGGATGACATAAGAGAGGATTAAAGGTCATGCTTTCTCTGTCAGTGTAGCAGAGGATGAAATCATGTCATCGTAGCTCCTACACCTGACTTTTCCATGATTCTGTGATCATCAGCTTGGCCATAGTCTAAATCAGAATGACAGCACATTTTACAAGTGACAGTGTAAACCTAAATAACAGCTTCCTAGAGTTCAACACTCAAAGAAAGATGCATAAAATGCTTCTTTCCAAGTACTCTGGTTCTGCCTTTCAAACAAGAACTGATTACCTTTACTTCAAAACACTATAAGCATATTGAGGAAGGCAGGGATGATCTTAACAGAACATTTTGACAAGACACCCTTTGTCATTAACAATCACTGTACAATTTCATCCAATCAGGCTATAAAACAAAGTACTTCTGTACCTATTGATAGAATACTCTGTGAACTGCAATCTTAGAAGAGAGTAAGATATACAGGTCCTTTCCTTTTTCCACCCAGTCTTCCTGATGCAAAAGGGTCATAAGGGGAAGCAGCATTGATGGTAAAAATTACAAGAATCAAATCCAGCCCTGAACAGTATTCAGAAAATTAGAATTACCAAAAAATACCAAACCCAAAACAAAACCAAGAACCAACCAAACAAAAAATCAGCCACAACAAAACAGAAAAGATGGAGATTTGATATAGTGTAAAGAGGTGTAGGTGCTCCAAATAGACTTGCAAGGGTTGCAGAATATGAGAGGTTTTGCAATACAGTTTAGACTGCCTTGAAAAACACCAATAATTTTCTGTTCCCACAGGCTTTAAACCAAAATATTTCACAGCACTATGTACATGCCTGTTTAAGTGACTTGAACATTCACCTACATTTATTTCATAAATTATTTTTCAGAATTCAAAATCTATTATTCCTTCTTTTTCTCATTAAATTAAAAGAGCTGCTGAAATTTTAAGCTTCATATTTTCATAGCTTTGGTTTTCTCTGGATTTAATTCTAAGGTGTTAATGCCTTTAAAGCCCTAAGAATAATCCACAAGTTTTAAATTATGAGGGAACACAAGCTAAACCTCTCTTTAAAACCTGAAGTACCAATTAAAATAAACTTGGAAGACATCTCATCATGGGAAGTTTAATTTTGCTTGGCATTAGAAAGCAAAAGAACCTTACACAAAAAAAAAAAAAAAAAAAAAAAAAAAAAAAAAAAAAAAAAACCTTTTGGAAGTTGTTTTTTTNAAGCGAAACTCTCTGAGGATGTTTTCTATGTCCAAGGCTATTACTACTTTCACATAAACCTCTCCGCTTACTCTCCATTCCAGCATTCTGCAGTTGCCATAGTTACCATTTTGCATGACCACACTGTGTGTGGTGACCTCACGTGTTAAATAAAGCCCCAAAGGCTCAAAGCTTGCAAAATATTTCAAGATTTGTGCAGAAATTTTGCCATGAATTTTCACTAAAAGATTGGCAGGCACCAAGGCACATTCAAACGAATGTGTCTTTTTGAAGATTGGATATTTTATTTGCTGAAATGCAAAATTTCAGCCCAAATGAAAGTATAGGAAGCAAATGAAGGTATAGGAACTGGAACCACAGCATGACTCATTAAATATATTCCAAGAATTAAGACATGCAATTTTCACTATGATTCAAATGGTTTTATATAAGGAAGCTGACCCAAGTGCAACCTTTCCAAATTCCAAAAATAATGAAGAAAAATCCTTAAGAATTCCTAAACCACAAAATAGTAAACAGGACTTGAATCTTATAGCATTTACGGATTGATTTTCCATAGATGGTTTCATCACAGACACCATGAGCACAAAATACACAATCAGCAACCATTCTCCTGAGCTTAATAGATGGCAAAAACAAACCTTAGTGATGACAATCGATAAGTCAGGTGTCATGACCGTAACAGATAAGTCACTGAATCTTTAACTACCATCTCATAATAAATAAAAGTAGATATACTGGATTTCTGGATAAGGTGCCACAGCTTAGCCCTCAAGGAATAGGGAATATAAAGGACTCTGCTTGGAGGAATTCTTTGCTGTGTTTGAAATCTTTTCTGTAATACAGATTACTGTCTATTGACTGATATATAAAATTCAGATATGCATTACACACATCCAAGAAGCAGAACTTTTTGAAAGTAGAAATGAATCTACATTTACTAAATTCAGTGTTGGATCCTTGGAGCTTGTTAGAAGTTTCCAAAGAAAAACTCTCTTCCCTACTTTTCCTGCAGATGACAAGCACACACATGATTATAGAAACTGTCCTAACATCTAAATATGTGATTGCTACAAAAAATATAAGGTAAAATTGGATAATTTGAAATACTTCCTTTTAACAAATTAGAATAAACTACATCCCATTCAGTTTTTTCTATTGTTAGATCAGATGCCTTACGTATCACTCAACTTTTGTCTTTCTGACACCCCAAATCAAAAGAGAATGATAAGAATCCATCTGGATTACACTAATATGATGCTAACAGGGAAAGGGACCTAATGGAGTTATGAAAACATCATATCCCTTCACTTACTAGCATATATAAAACTTGTAAATCAGAATTTGTTATCACAAAGCATCTCTAGCTCAACAGTTAACACTAAGGATCAAATGTGAGAGAAGGTTATTTTCATATTCATCCTGTGATCTTTCATATGCAAAGCAGCATAACCCCATTCCTTGTCTTTCAAAACTGCACTCTTATATGAAAATACTTGAAGATTCTGCATTGGTTTTAACCTTAGAATAACAATGACTAAAAGCCATCTGTGACAGCCCAGTGCCTTGCCATAGATGCATTTATTTCCCTGTTTGGTATGTGTGGCATCTTTCTCACTTATATGCAGCCAAATTTTTTTAAGTTAATCTTCTGAGGACACTAACCCTGCAGATCTCAATTTCCCCATGTACACAGAGCAACTAGAAGGGTTCTTGTCTTTCCAGCATTTCCACCCTGGCCTGGCATGAAAACACGAGGACACTGGAAGTTCAGTGGGTTATCTAGAGCCAGGTGAAGCAGATGTTAAGCGCTTCCCATGAGCCTCAGAAATAAGGAAGCCAGATTTCTGTACTTATTGATTAGCTTTTTAGGTGAATTATGTTAACAACACACTGTTGCATTCTGCAAAATATTTTGGTGTCTACACACAGACTACCACATTTCTATGTGTATTTAAAAATCCTTGCTCACACCAACAGCTAGTATTAATCAAGTTTTCCTTCTAAAATCAACAGTGATCAACAATGAAAACTGTCTGCAGTGTTGAGCTCAAAGCATTGTGGATCAGGTCAAGTCCAGCTGTAGGCCAGTCATCAAAGACATACCCCAGGTGTCAATACGAGAGCCAATATTGTTCAATGCCATCATCAATAACTTGCAAGAGAGTGCACCTTCAGTAATTTCACAGACAATGCAAAACTAGAAGTAGCTGGCACATCAGAGGGTTGTGTTGCTATTAAGAAGAACCTTGACAGGCTGAGAAAAGAGCAAAAGACACAAAATGCAACAAAGGGGAAGTGCAAGGTCCTGTTCCAGGGGAGGAACACCAAGCACCAGTATGGATGGGGAGCCAACTCGCTGGGAAGCAGCTTCGCTGCATTGGGCCTGGAGGTACTGGTGGACAAGCTGACCATGAGGCAGCAGTGTGCCCTCACAGCAAAGAAGACCCACAGCAACTTGACCTCTCCAGGAGGTCAAAAGAGGTGCTTCTTTCCCTCTGTTTAGTGCTAGTGAGAAACATCTGGAGTGCTGACTCCAGTCCCGAGCTTCCCAGTATGAGAGAGAACAGTGAAACAAGTTCAGTGAAGGGCAACAAAGATGGTTAAGGGACAAGAGCATCTTTTGGATAAGAAACTGAGAGAGATGGGGGCATTCAGCATGGTGAAGAGAAGCCTCAGGGGAATCTCATCCGTGTTTAGAAATACTTAATGGGAGGTGTAAAAGCAAGAGAGAGACTGGCATTTGCCAGTGGTGCCCAGTCACAGGACACAGGGAAATGGTCACAAACTAAAATACAGGTAATTGTAGTTAAACATCAGAGAAACCTTTCTTATTGTCAGATTGGGCAAACATTGGAAAATGTCACCAAGGCTGATTGCAGTCTTCATCCTTGCATAGGCTGAAGAAATGACTTGACACAGCCCTGTGTAACCTGCTATATGTCACCCTACTGTAAGCAGGGAAGTTGTGCTGGACAATCTCCAGAGGTCCCTTCCAACCTCAACTATTCTGTGACTCTCTTAAAAATGAACACATCTTGTTTTAAAATGGGGAGCCCAGGTGAGGCTTCTCACCTACACTGAGAATTAAAGTGTCTACAAGTGTTTTGTTATGGTTCACTATGTTCTTGCGTAGAGTTGACTTCATGAGCAACTGAACCACTACATTCTCATTATGTCTGCCTGTTGCTTTGAAAGTAATAATTCTCATATTCATCAACAACATTAGTGCTCAATTAATTGTGGGGGAAAAAAAAACCTTAAACAAATAAACTAGGGAAAAGTGTTTACAGGAATAAGTATTCTGTGATTGTTTTTTCAATTGCCTTACACTGTAATATTTTCATAATGGGAACACTCGGATTTCATTGTGTAGATATTTCAAAGTACCATCTGTTTTCCAAGTCCTCATAGATTTTGCCATTAATAAATCTCAATCCCTGCCATCCTCATTCACTATACAAAACAGGCATTGCATATCACTCAAAATATAAAAAAAATTCTCAAAGCTTGAAATTCTCTATGAAGCGAGCTTTATCTCTCATTTTGCATTTCCTATTTATGGGATGACTGTTTTACAATTTAAATGTTATGTCAACTCATCCATAACCTTCTTTTATGTTCTGTTTCAACACTTTGTGAATAGAATATTAATCTATCATTTAAATTAATATTTAATTGAAGAAAAGTCAGTTCTCTCAGTTAATGAATTTGAGAATCCATACTACCTAGTTGTTAAGTGACATCCAGCAAGCTGTCATGAGGCAGAAGTACTACACATACCTTCCTGTCCCCAAACACTGTCTTTTATTACAGACATTCATTCCTAACAGGGAACCCTTCTACCTCTTCCTGAAATATTTTTTCCCACCTATGAATCCAGCTAGAACTTGTTCTAAATTAAAATCATCACTAGCTTATTTTTTTAATGTCGAATTCATTTAAGCCTAGGTGTCTTCCAAGCCAAGCTACCAGAAGGCTGCTCAAACAATCTTTTTTCTAAAACCAAGGAAGGAAGTAAAAGCAGAAGAAAAAAAATGGGAGTATTTTTGAGGTATTACTGAGTTAGAACTGCTTATGAATCTACAGCTGCAGAAGCCAAAAGAAAATATAACACAGGGAGAAGGATACACAACCAGTGACAGGGTGCATAAACTTCACTACGTCACAGAGAATCTGCAGCTTGTTTCCTTATGACAATAAAATACACTGGGGACAACTTAGAAGTAAGAGAGAGAGGTGTCATAACATAGCTTTTGCTTCTGTACTGTGATTTCTGCAAAGAGGAAGAAAGGTTTGCTATTCATGATGGTGCCATTCAGAAGTCGCATTGGCACATTCAGTTGACTACCTATCCTAGTGTGCCCCTTTGCTAAACTGACGAAGTTATACTTTACAAGCTAAGGGAAGTACAACTGGAGTTCCTGCACATCTAAGATGTACATATAATGAAACGTTGTCTTAAAGTTGGAGCAAAATATTTGTTCGTGCCCCAGGCAATCCAATTTCTGGAACAGGAGAAACATTCAAGTCACTGTCTGACCAGTACCAGCCTCTCTCACTTAATATTTTCATTCCACAATTCAGCATATTATATTCACAAAACCTCCACTGCATAACTTCTTTTCTCTGCTAGAGAGGGTGCATTATTATGCCTTTACATTAATTAAACCAAACCCCAATACTACAATTGCTCTAGAAAAATTTTGCGACATACTTGTCAAGACAATATGTATACCTTAAATTCCTAAAGTGAATGGCTAGTTTTGATAAAAATCTTAATAAAGAAACTCTCATAAGTCCAAAAGCATTTTTAGCTGAAACTTTTATTTTCCCTGTTATCAGGAAAAAACCAAACACAAAAAAAAACCAACCCAAACCTGCAAACAAGAATGCCAAACTCAGCTCCATTTTACTTATGCACAAGCAAGGTACATCTNACACAAAACAAAACCAACCCAAACAGACAAACAAGAATGCCAAACTCAGCTCCATTTTACTTATGCACAAACAAGGTACATCTCAGATTTTCTCCTAGTAAATAAGCCAGGAATACCAGCATTTCAACCACTGTTATGTTAAGGTATGCTACACTTCATAAACTCAAGTTACTATTGGGCCGCTGAACATGACTACAATCATAAGTTTGTCTCTAAATTTCTTCCATTAGCTGACTTTTGAAGACCAAGGGATCTTCTCTAGAACTGAATAAGGGTGTTAAGATCTCAAGGGAAAAAAAAGGGAAGAAAAGGTAACCTCTGTAATTTAAACAAAGCCTGGCACTTGCTTCTGCTTCTTCTGTAAGTGTGTTGCTGCACAATGCAATGGTCACTCAAATTTGTCAGTGCTCAGTGGATTTACCCACACTACCGCTTTAAGCGGTAGTCATCAAGTACTATAAATTTCTTACAAATTGATGCAGCATTTTCTACTTGAAAATTAGTTAGAACAAAAAATGAAATTTTGGAATACAGAAATTTGGGTCTAAAGGGAAAACAGCATGGAAGTTTTGCACACAGTCATCTTCCCCATCCCTGAACTGCAAGTTTCTTTGTACTGGTCTCAGACCAAGCCTGAAATTCCAGCAAGCATCTGGTTTGTAAATCAACTCCAGGCAGTACTTCTTAAATCTTTCAGAAGAGTTTTCTAGCCATCTTTAAAAATTGAACCCACAGAAGCCTGCCAGCTTCTCAAAAGCCCATCTTACTGCCTGTTTTAAGCCTTTCTGGCAGATAAATCACAGTCTGTGAGTACTTCTCCACTCAGCCTACCAAAGCCGTTCCCCAGGCAGATCTGGGGAGCTGCTTGCTGGCAAGAAACAGTCACCCCTTCCTCAGCATGATTTCTACCATTTCTCAGCATCTGAAAGAAGGCAGCCCTCTTGTACAATGCTCCAGCTACGTCCCTTTCAGCAGAAGCAGATATACAGCAGGTAATAAACTGCAAACAAACTGCACAGAGCAACAATTACCCATCCACGCAGATCCTGAAGTGATTAGGTAAATAACATCTCTATAGACATGCAAATTTGGAATGATTCGAGGTAAAGTTCATATGAGAAACATATTTCTGTAGCTTCCTTCCCACTATCTAAATAGCATTTGTTCTCTGCTACTTACTCATGTTTTTCCAATACACTCTGCCTCATTGAAGCACTACATGCTGGCTAACATACACTTAAATCCCTTTTTTTTGTCATTAATTACTTGAGACCAAGTTCTGCAACTCAAAGCTCATAATCTCAAAACTCAATCACTGTGCTGCACTTAAGTAAATATCCCCAAGATACATCATCAAGCATACTTTCCACGTCATCTGTAGAGACTAAAAATTGTCCTCCTATTAGAGTTCACTTGAAATGGAATTGAATTGAGAAAGAAAATTATCATCATCTTCCAGGTCCCTGCTGAGATGTCAAACCTCAGAAAAAAAAAAAAAAATTAGATCCTTCAGAAAAGGAAAACAAAACCAACAACCAAACTCTTCAAATGAAGAAAAAAGGACCATCTGCTAACAGAGTTAGCACTAAATCAAAGCTACCCAGAATGGTAATCAGAAATGCCTATGCAGTCTGTGTACAAAAGCAGGATTCTGCCCTTCAAGACACAGTCCAGTGAACGGGCCAGAGAGCAAGCATGACAGGGAGTCATGCCCTTATGAATGTAGTTTTCATGATCCTGTAGCTGCATCTGTGCCTAACATCATATATTGGCAGATCTTATCAAATTAACAAAATAGAGCGGCCATCAAGTGTATTTTAGCTAAAGAGGAATTAATTGTTGACAGTAAAAACTTTTCAACACATCTTATTATATCAGATACCTTGTTTTAAACTCTAAAAGTCTCTCTCCAACTGTTAGTAGGAATAGCCTTATCTTATCCAAATTATTTTCATGTAATCAAAAACAAGAATGACAGCATGTGATTATTAAACTGCTTCAAATACGGCAAAGAGTATACTACATCCACAACTGATGTTCTGGTGGGCCTTTCCCAAAAGCCTCAGTAAGCCTGATGTACACATCTGCCCCACTACTGCCAACAGTCCCTTAAAAAAAAAAATCACTGCTAAATAAGGAAAGGGAAAACTGAAGATGTAAACCAGGGAAAAAAGTAATAAATACCTTCACCTTTCGAAGTCCCAGGTGGCCTTTTGATGTCAGTTCCTACTGTTCTACTTTCTACTGATTCGCTAATTTTAAAAATATATAGATTAAATTGAAAACCACTCATAGGCAAGATTCACAGGTGGATTATAGCTATTTTCACTAAGGTAAATGATGTCTGTGAGAATATAAATTCTGCTCTGTATCTGGCATAGTATTGAGTGCCAGGTTTCAGTCCACAGCTTTAAGCAACCAGCGGTCCAGCTTAAGTAGAGCTTCAAGGCTGTAAAAGAGGTCTGGAATAAAAGAATGTAATAACTCCACTCCAAAAGTGAAGTAGAATTGCCTGCCCCATGAGATAGATTATTTGTGCAAAACCGAAGTTTTCTAGTTGTAAAAGCCTCTAGTTCCTGACCTACCCAGAACTCTTCAGAACTCTCTCACAGGCATTTAATGAACCCAACCTTTCCACACAATCATAGTGCAAAACAAAAACCCACGTCTTCTGTATAAAAAACAAGAAAAAATCCACGAACAGACCTCCTCCCCAAGGAAAGAAAAGGCAGTAATTAAACCATAGACAGGTGTTAGTTACCAGGCAGACTAACATCCACAGCTAATATAGCTAGGTGTTCACAGAACACAACTCACCATTCAATTGACAACACTGCTGGAATAGAGCTTGAAAATCTTGGGAGTCATTAATGGATGATGAATGAACAACTAGCCTATTGAAAAACTAAATGGAAGAAATAACAAATCTGGGTACTGTTGAATATAACTACTGTTTCTAGCTATTTTCACTACAAATCACTTTATACAAAAAGGACAACTAATGACAAATTCATAACACATATATGACAAATCCAAGGCCATGAACTGATAATAGACAAGATGTGTTTTCCTCTTTTAATCTAGACAACAGACTGACTGACTTGCCATGACAAAACCAAAAACTCTCATATATGACTTGTTGTGCCTTGATAAATCCCCAAAGAAAAAAAATGACATTTGATGCACACTAGTCCAGCAGGTAGCTTGGATTTTATGGCACAGTCTTGGCACAATCCAAGACTCTCTTATGTCTTTCTCTTGCTTCTATTAGCTGCGAAGGATCTCATTTTGTGGTCAATCAACTTCTTCATGGCAGTATTTTTTCTTTTTTTTCTCTTTTTTTAGATTTCTATTAATTCAGATCTGTGTTTTAATTATCACAGAAGCAAGACCTCCAGTATTGCAATTCTTGCTCCTTTGTAAGTTAAAAAATAAAGATACTATCTATAATTGTTTTTTTTCACTGCCCAGTTGATTAGATTCATAAACATATTGTATGGGGAGCCAAATTCTCACAGGACTAGTCTAATTAAGAAGTCATCAGCTATGCTGATTACAGGCACTCTTTAAGAACTTTAAAATCAATAGTTCTCGAAGTAATCGCAAATCTTGTGTGCTGTTTCAGGGAACAGTTATGCTTTTTGGTTTTAATAGAGTATTGCAATGTTCACAGCAGAGTAAAAGACTTACACAGAGGTTTGGGGTTTTTTTTTTAAATTGCTTTCTAAAAGCATAGTGGCCATTCACTTTACTCACACATTTGCCATCACACCCATCAACTAAAGAAAAGAAATAATTTTTATGCTATGAATTATTCTCAGTTTTGTGATGTAGATTTTGTCTCTACATTTCAGAATTTTAAAAAGTGAGGCTATATGGTTATGTGGTTATATGATTTCATAACAATAATGTCAAATTGGTAGCAGAGCAACCCGCTGATGGAGCTTGTTGCTTAGGTTATTAACATGCTGAGGGTTGCTTAAAGGCTTGAGGTAAAGGGCTCATTCAGAAAAAAAAAATCTGCCTTCCTGCAATAAATGGACAGTTCACAATCCAAAGTTTCTTTAGCTCTAACATTCAGGCTTCTGCAAAGCACCAAGGCTGGGGGAGACCTCAGCTGTTTTTCAAGTAGTGAAATAATTTCCCAGATGAGAAAGTTCAAGTTTTGCCATTGAAAAATTCTACACTTCCACAAATGCTATTGTACCAGCACCCAAAAACCATTGATGTATCTGATTAGCACAATGATTCATGGACAAATTTTTACTATTGTCAGTCTGCAATTTCCAAACTTATTTTTTATAACAGTAGTATGTTCACAAAGAGAAAATCCTCCTCACATAGAATACTGCTTCCAAAAGCTTTCTATTTCACAACTACAGCTTGAAATGCAAGCAGGCTGAATCCAGCACCAAATAACCTACACCTCCAACCTGAGCCCCCAAAGGTGTCTATCAGTAGCCATGGTATTTCACTGCTGGAGAGATACTGTGCGTATCTTCCACTTCTCTCACTAATTAATGAATGAAGCTAAAACCTAGTTCTTTAGTCATCAGAAAAACAGAAAAGTTCAGGGAAGTAGCATAAAGAAGCAACCTAGCTTAGAGAACAGAGAGAAATAAGATGAATACAGAAACAAAGGATTACTCCCACATGATCAAACAGTATATATATAGATATATATATTTACATATATATACACAAAGGAAGTGTGTTATTCAGAACACAGCAATTATTAGAAATAATAGACTGAAGTTAGAACAAAAAATAGATGGGATGCCAAGGAAAAGTTTTGTATGTTGATATTTATTGGGCTATAAAAAAATCTGCTAAAAAGTATGTAGCTGAAACAGCTAGGGATTTACAGTGCAACAAAGCAGATAAATATACAAGACACTTTTATGCCATACTCATAAAAGTGAAAAATTACCGCTTAATAAGTTTATTTTCCACCTCTGATATCTATTATTCATTTCATTATTTTTTGCTGAAGTAAATATTTGAAAAGAAAATAACCAAAATATTTCCTTATTCCATAAAACAATAAATCTGTATTTTACTCCTCAGTACTCAAAAAGTTATTAATTACACACATGCCCTGGGAAAATGCAGGAACACTTATTGTACCCAAACACATACTACTCAGGCAGAATTTTAGCATTTGAACCCATCCAATTACAGTATTTTATATCCTTTTTGAAAATAAAATTACATCTAACTATTATAAAAGTAACTGTAATGATTTTAAATGCAAAAAGTAGAAGTTCTAGCCTTAGTTCTAGCAACCAGAAATTTTTCTTCTAGACTGCACAAGTTTCAGGTGCATCAACCGGATATTCCATTATAGCAGCAGTATTAAAACATAACTGTAATATGAGGAATTAGCTGGTCCTCACTCTATGAGAAGTTCAAGTTCAGCCTGTACAAGTTTCACTAAATATCCTTACATTTTTAATGTATTTTCCCACTCCATAAGTATTTGTAAAGCCAAGATTTCAGTGTTTCATAACACTTTTGTAAAAACAAGCCTACCTAGAAGCAAAGTCACTATTCCACACAGAACTTACTGCTGCTTTGTTGCATTCCTTATACTTAGAATTCTCTTAATCTGCTGGGAATAACATACTGTAGAACTATGAAGTCAAAATTTGGCCATGCGATTACATTGAATAGAAATGCAAATACAGAAATGTATCTAATATTACATAGACTGCTGACAAAATTTTGAGAGTGGAAACCTGAACAGCAGGCATGACGACCAAGAAAGAGCCACTAAATTCAGGAACCTCTTCACACTCATTGAGGAAGTTTGAGGTAGCTGGAGCACCAAAGTTTGCACACAAAGTCTAAAATGCACACAGGTGAACACACCCCATAAATTCAGCCTCTGCATCATTTTAGAAGCCAGCCCATTGAACTACGATAAATGCCCTGATCATACAGTTTTTATAGGAAGTTTCAGGGCACTAAGATTAACCAAAATGTGGTGCTTACAGTCTTGCAGCAGTGAAAGAATGGGAACAGTCACCTTCCTCCCTCTGTCCCTTCTCACCTTCCTCCCTCTGTCCCACCTGATTCTTTTAATTCTAACTAGGGTACTTATATATGTGGTTAGGCCTTTACTTGAATTATGTTATTACAATTACTTAATAGATAAACCTCATTGTTATCAAAGTTGTTGATAAAGTTAAGAACCACATAAAAGCCAAGTATTACTGTTTTCATTTATCATATAACAAAGAGTCACAGTTCTTACACATAAAATCAGTGTTTCCCTGTCTTATTTTAAGGTTACTGTTCCCACGTGGAAGAAAGCAAAACAATTCCAGCATTCAAGGTGACAACTTATCAGTGCGATAAGTAGAACTAGCTGTCTAATTCCATGTAAAATTAATTCAACAGACTTCTTCCCGAATTATTGCTTTACTAAATTGCATTTCACAAAACTCATCTACAAAGCTAGATGAGAAAAACACTTTTATTACTAAACCCTGTGAATTTCACCAAGAAAAAGAATTATGCCAAAGAGATGATTTTGGTTACAAAGTTCTACTTACACATGAAAGATGGAAATTTCTCAGAAAAATATGTTATTTGAATGTTTTTGCTATTACTACAAATACCAACTTTAAACTGAGCCTAAACAATAAAACCTATGAAAAGTATCATGCTTCCAAAAAAAGTGTTCTATTCCATCACAAAAATGAATCTATATTGAGAGTCAGTAGCCAACAGCACAATAATAGCATCCTATTCTTGGAACTGTGCAATTTTTAAAAAATTTAAATAGCTACAATGTAGTACATATTCCAGGGGAGAGGTGGGAAAAAATCGCCATTGATTCTCTATCCATTCAACAATGAGCAATTGGACCCAGGAGCTGAATAGTACAGATTAGCATTAAAATACCAGTCAATTTTTACTTGCTGTACTACAGCAATCTGAATGGACAATACTCTGAACAAATACATGCAGAGTTAACTAGAGCATGGAGGACAACAGATGGCTGAATAAAAAGAGCGAGGGATTCCTGTTAATTTCAATTAGTGATGCAATTCATTCTTACCTTGTACACCCTTTGGATATCTGTACTATTCCAGAATGATGACAAAAAACAAGACATGATTACAGTAGAAAAGAGCTCTGGTGGTGTCCACAGCGTGCACATTTTTACCCCACCAAAGCAGGAGTTCATGTTCAGAAAAAGGGATAATCAATTGTGATGGAATAGGGACACACTTGAAGTATTCTGTAATTATGTCCTGTTCCTGTGAAATGACAGATCTTGTGGACCAGTTATAAAAGGCTTGGAGCTTGAGACATTGCTCTCTCAACGGAATGACAACAGGGTATTAGGTAGAATCAAGTTTTCTAAGTCTCAGCTCTCAGGTGTCCATGGTAAGAGTCCACCAGAGTACTCTGCCTTTGACCAAATTTTTTTTTAAGGAAGATTTCACTGTTCCTGGAAATGTAAGAGCTCAAGGTAGATTTGTATCAGCAATAGCCTTTGTGGACCGAGAGCACTGACCGCTGATGATACACTCAGAGAAATCACAGAGGCAATGAGGGAAGGAAATACAATTGTAATGGCAGGTACCCATGAGGATCAGGCAAGCATCACACTGGGACACAAACCAGAGAAGAAACCTTTAGCACTACAATAATCATTTCATGGAGAGCTGGTTAAGGAAACCATTAGCGATGCAGTCCCAGAGTGTGTGCAGGATCTTCTTCAATTTTTGTCTATTGAAAGGCATACTAAATAATGCATTCAGACTCAATATCCCTACAAGAGCTACAAAAGCCAAAAAATCCACCACAGTTTTGCAGGACTTCCAAAAGGAAAATGACACAGAAATGAGATCGCCTATTAAAAAGAAGATAAAAAATAACAACTAAAGGAATTAAATCCCAGAGACATCATGTCCCTCACTGAAAAAGACCACACTGAAAACAGTGCCAGCAGACATCACTTGTTAAGAAAGGCTTGATTAAAAGTTAAAAGGACACTGATGTGGGAAAACAGGCCAAGAGCAGCTTTCAGAAATGAGAAAACAACAACAAAAACTTCAGCCATTGAAAAACTAAAACTAATCTCAGATTAAGATAAAAAGAATCACACACCTTGGTGAATTAAATAAATAAACATAGGTAAAAAAAAGTCTGAGTAGAACTTAGAAATCAAAGGTACATACTAAATGCAAGCCCATCCAGAGCTAGGCATCTGTTAGAAACACATTACTTGCTATATTATCTCATTCGTAAATGCTACCTATCAAGACATGCAGCAGCTTCTGGTGGTTTTACTCTTGAAAACAGTTGTCAGCTAAAATTCAGACAGTACCTTGCTTTGCTGAAACACGGAATGTGAAAACAAAGAATGGCTGGCAGAGATCTAAGTTCTAAAATCTAACGGAGAAATATGGCTAGCTGTAAAATTGCATTTATGCAGAAGGTAAAAACAGTGACAAACTGCCTCAATGCTAGGGGTAGGAATTTTTGCTTATTTGTTTTAAGGAAGGGCAAATGCAAAATTGCTTGCATTCGTGTATTCCTTCAAAGACTATTCTGCTTGACAAATGAACATTCATGTCAGCCTCATGTGGTTGCCAGCTTTCTAGCAATTTTGTCATGTCATTCTATTCCTCTTGCAACAAAAACTGGTAAAATTTGACATCTAAGGGCATAACATAAACCACACATCTCTCTTACCCTTACAATCATGTGGATACTTACTGTCAGATAACAATGTCTCCTGTAGTCAGCCATGGTTTTATTATTTTTATAGTTAGACCTTTCTTACTTGCATTTTTAAATAAAAATAACAGTGTTGACCTATACAAGCTGAGGGTTTACTGAATAAATGCTGTAAATACATATTGGTTATGACAACAATACTAAGATGTCATCAACTGTGTCCTATTTTTCGACAGCTAGATCTGAATTCCCTCCCTCCTAACCAGAACTGAGATATGCCAGCAAAGACATTATCTCAAGAAACCCTGACATAGATGTTATCCTGGTATTCATAACATGTCTGTTATGAATAAGTTGCTGATTTCTAAGTGTACAATCAAGTATGTTTTTTGTGCACTTCCTTTATTTATTTGGTTGAAGTTTCCCCCTAAAGTTAGTGACAGAGTCAAGAACAGTGAAAAATAATTTAGAAACAAATGTAAGGCTATTACCATGTGTACATGTAGGAGTATCTCTCATTGCTATACTGGTTTTGTGTCTGGATATGAGTAAAAAAAGGAAATAACCATCAAGAGGAAAAAGACCCCACAAATCCAACAAGAAAAACACCAAAACAACCAACCAAAACTCCCAAAATGAGCACTTCACATAAACAAACAAATTACTTGGGATTCCAGAAGAAAACAAAAATTAAAAAAACACACCAAAGCAAACCAACCAACCAAAAAACAAAAAAACAACCAAAGAAATAAACAAAAAAACACAAAAAAACACAAAAAACCCCACCTCCCCAATATCAAGAGCAGTACTAACACTCAAATCTGTGCATTGGGATATTTTAAAAAATGTCACAGGTACAATTCAGTTTTTTCCTTCTATGCAGGCATTAGGTCACAAACAACACATTCTATGTTCACTCTTCCCTAGAAGAAGAAACATGGTGAGGATTCTTCCAGCTCCACTGATTCAGATTGTTCAGGACAAGCTCACTACAAAAATCTCAGCAAAGATTTTCAGAGAGTTTTTTAAGTAAAGCCTAGCATTATTTTCACTCCCCAGAAGAGGTGTTTCTCTGCCAGCACTGTTCTTTATCAGTCCTTGCGCTTAGCTCCCACAGTAACTCAAAAGAAACACTGCACATTTACAGGCACATTTGGTTGGTTTTTTGCTCTAGGAACTGCTAGAGTAGGAAGATTTTGCAATATCTCAAACCTAAATTGATTATATACTATTACTACCATGATTCCTGACCAAAAAATAAATAAAAAAAAATCAGCAACAAAGCCAGCTGATCCAATGCAAGAGCCTGAGGTATGAGACACAGGTCCCATGAGCACTGGTCCTTCAGTGCTCCAAAGTGAAGTGAAAACAGAAAACAGGCAGGGGGCTGGTTAGACTGAAGAGGCAGTCTTCAGGAGCATGTAGCTCCCTATCTATCTTTTAATACATTAGTCATCAAATTTCCATTCATGCTTAGTGTTCACAAAAGTGTACAGCCAGGCATAAGCATACAGGTGAGCTTAATAATGCTGACAGTAAGTGTGCAAGAAAACTTGGTATTTCAAGGAGTGATTTCAAGGTTAGAAGCTTCGCTACATGTCCCTTATTTTGTCTCTCTCATTTATAGTAAAATATAGTAAAATATTACACAGCATGTACCCACAGAAGAAAAACCCCATTCCCAAAAGCTATGCTATAGCTTGAGAGAAGACGCTAACAGTAAGAACACCTCACAACACTCTCTGGGGAACAACATAGGAAGAGATATGTTGTGTGAGAACAAGCTCACAAGTCAGTTCTTTCAGAGCAAAAATAATCTTCACACTGTTAATTTTCATGTTGGGACTTAAGGGAAAGCAGGTAAGAAGAACAAGTCACACACACAGTGAGGTTTTTGGTTTTAAATAAAGTGAATTAAATAGGAAATATACCAGTAGTGTAAGTGAACAGCTTCAGTACCAAGCTGACAAGTATTTGGGAAGGAAAAGGAACAGCAACAATAGAAGATTATTGATCTCCTCTATGAAACAAGTGTCAAACTGAGAAAATACATTTAAGTACTATACTTTAGTGGAAGTGTTTACTATAACTTAAGGTGGATGTAGTAAAACACTTACTATATTTCTTTGTTTATTTCAACGCTACTCGTGTGCCAAGTAGCACTGGCAGCATAAATCACAGTAGAGCAGTACGGTTAGCTACACATGCAATCTGAGCTCATTCCCTGTGCTTAAACTGGCTCTTAAAACCAGTCACTCCATAAACATGCAGCATCCTGAGCTTGGAAATAATTTCAGAAAAACACACTGACAGTTCTGCACATGTAAGCTCATAATGACATGACTTACATCTCTTCATGAAATTCAGTAACACAAACTCCTAACAGCTAATGAAAAGCTTCTCAGCAAAGAGCTGAAATAAAACATAATTAAATACAAAATCAAAATCAATTTTAAAGTCTAATTACTAGGTGTCTGTCAAAATACATTTCATCTAATTAACCACACACACTCAAAACTTGCATTTTCTCACTGTCTGCTGTGGCACTACAACAAATTATACTATAATGCCACTGAATCACCACCCTAGAAAAACAAGTAATATGTTGTATAAAGAGGCAAAGTTTGAAGAGCACATTTTTGTTAAACCAGCTGATAGCAAGTGAGCCTGCAGAAAAACTTCTGGCACATATGCCCTGCATCAGAAAGAGAGAACAAATGACAGTATCTCGTTAGAAGAAAACTGCAAATGGTTAATTTACAAACCGTTAAGGCTACACACAAACAGAAAATTATAATTAAAGTTTCTGAGGAAGGTAATGATCTGAGTAGTTTACACTAGAATTTCAATCTTTTATAACAAAAGTACTCCAATCGGCATCTACTCTGAAGGCATCTCCTTTGTCCAGAAGAGCTGTCAAGCACAGGCTTGTTTCACAAGTACTCTGGAAATCAAAGTTGTGCTTCTGGTACACAGCTAGCTACTAAATGTTTTTTTTTTGTTTTTCCCCTCCAGTGAGAGCTAAATGCTTCAATGATACACAACACAAAAAGTTCTTTAATTTCAACAATTATGGTTCAAATACATATTGGTTACTTAATTATTCTATTCGGACAATCACAGAATAGCCTCCCTCAGTAATAAGGCTGAAATGTTGAAAAGTTGTAAAAATGACTAGTTCTTTCTCTGAGTTTTCACAGGTTTAAAATCTAAGCTTGAAGACAAGATTTTTACCTATACAATAACTGATGAATTTCAGGTCAGCTGTGAGTTTTAACACTTTTAAATGGAAGAGCACATGAGAACATAATGCTAACTCAAGGACTGCTGATCAAGTCTGGAAGGATTTAACAGACTTCCTATTTCTGAAGTAACTAAATAATTTCAACATAATTCTTAATACACTTACCTCACTCTGTTTGCAAGGGCAATAGGGGTAGGAATGAAGTTTTAAAATCTTATCTTCTACAAAATTTAGACACTTGCCTGAAGAGCGCAGTGAGTTACTTTATGTGCCCAGGAATCCTTACTGCTGAATAGGGGTAACCACTCCCATTTTTAGAACTACTAGAAACACTGAAGACAGAAGACACTGCCCTCACTTCATACTACAACTTGACAGGACAATTTGTCCAGCTTGCAAGAGAATGTTTAACTGCCTCCTGAATTGAGAGGACTAAGTCCATGTTAATCACATCTTTCATGTCCTAGTGGACTGTGTGACTCATCAGGCTTCTGGGAACATGGTGGTAAGAGTTAAAACTTTAAAAAAAAATAAAAATAAAGAAAACTGATATAAAGAAGCATAGGATAGCAAGAACATGGCTAGCTAGACTGGGTAGAACATAAATCAGAGAAAAATAAATAAATTAGAATCAGGACTTACAAGTTACATCCCTTGCTCTGAAGATTAGTGAGCTCTTTGGGACAGAGCTCACTAAGGAATACTTGGCCAAGAGTGAGTTTGGGTTTCTCTGAAACACAATAAACCATGTCAGAACCTATGGATAGAGATCAGGATCTTTATCTTCTTCCCTACAATAAATATTGTCTTAAGCAGACCCAAGATAGTTTTTCCAAGTTCAATGTCTGGAAAAAAGTAGCAGCAACTATTCTCCTGTACATTCAAAAGATGACCTCCATAGGTCTCATCAGGGTCATATTCATGTTATTGCCAAAATTATTATCCTTTTGCTCTTGCTGGTCTCTCACATCCTTTCCAATGACTATATAGCATTAACAGATCTACCTGGACTGCATCCTTAGCAAACCTGTAGATGAAACTGATGTGGAAGAAATGGCTGACATAAACAGCAGAACTTTGACTGAGAGAAACCTCAGAAAACTTGAGGACTGAGCATCATGAACCTCATGAAGTTCAACACAGAGAAGAACAAGGTTTTACACCTTCAGCAATGCAACTGCAGTGTAGACCAGCAGCCAGCAACAGGTCTCAGCACTCACAGGGGACACCAAGTTAAATAGGAGCCAGCAGAGCTCTCTTTTCATGAATGAGGCAAACTGCATCCTGCATTAACATACAGGGCCCAAAGAACAAGTTATTCCCATCCTACACTTTGCAGTGATGGGACTGGCATACTACAGAGCCAGTTTTTGCAGCCTCATAAAAGCAACATGGAGAGGTCCAGCAGAGGACTGTCACAATGGTCCGGGACCAGATCCCATGACATATGAGGGAAGGTGGAGGATTCTGGCCTTGTTCAGTTGGGTTAATGGCAGGCTAGAGGGGCAAGCTGATGTGAAGGGGAACCACAAAGACAAGGAAGCCAAATTCTCAGTAGTGGCAGACAGCTAAACAAGGGGAAACATACACAAACTGACATTTGAGAGGTTCAGGCTGAATCAGCGAGTCAACATTTCCATAGAAAAGTAATGCAGCCCTTGATTTGTGGTCCATGGAGGCTATGGAACCTCCACATCCTTGAAACCGTCCAAGACCAGAGTCCTGAGAGTGTTAGTCCTGATCTAGTGTTGGCCACAGCCTAGATCTGTCCAAAGGTTAGTCTGGATAACCCCTGAAGTCCTTTCCAACAGACAAGTCTATGATTCTATACATGCCTAGCTGACAACTGTTCTCACGGGTGCCTCATTCTCAGTTCAGGTTTCTTCCTCCTCACTCTGTATGATCACACTGATGTCGTTTCACCTTGATCCATATTCTTCTAAGCACAAGTGAAATTAAGAAGCTGAGTACAAGCTAACCATGAATGACATGATCTTAGAAGGAAAACCAAAAGGTTTGAAGACACAATCCTCCGCTTGGGAAATATTTTTTTCCTGTAGACACCAGATTTCTCTGGTGTAATTGCAAAACAGAATTCATTTAATGCCATGTGCTTTACTGAGTAAATGAAACCACAGTAAGACTATGAGAATGTAAGAAGTTGCAACAAATAACTGAACCAATTTTTGACCCCTCCCCTTTTTAATATCAATATTGTCATCTTGTATTTGTTCATTCTTACTGTCTGTATTTATAAATTTGTCTCTCATTAAGTTTGCAAAGTTTCCAAGCAGAAAAACTTTCTTTGTTCCTGTTTTATTTTTGTTGCTGCTGCTGCTGCTGCTTTGGGTTTGTTTTCTATACCTTTCTTTTTTTAAGGTCTTGGCATCACAAAAGCTGATAAGCCTCAGAAGAAATTTAATTCAAAACCCCAAAACAAAATGCCTATGACAAAAAAAATGAACATTTGTGTTAAAAGGCAGGATGCAGACAAAGAAAAATCCTCAGTAAACTGGCTCGCCATTTATGCAGTCTTTAGCCCTTTATTCTAGACCAAAGGCTGTTCCCTGATATTGAGAATTTATCAAGAAATATGCTCATAGTAAGGCAGTCACATGATAAAGCTGTAGAGAGACATAAAAGCTTGTCTATTCTGCAGAAAGAGCTGTCATTAGATAAGCAAAGAAAAATAGCACAAAGAATTATAACTTTGCTTGTACCGATTTCTTCAGAATCTTTTTTAATCCGTTACACTGAAAGACACTATTAAAGCTGTAGTTACATCTCTTTGGTTTGAGAAAAATGCTTACAGCAGGAAAAAAACTTGCAAAGCAATGAAGTGTTAAATAATTTGACTTATAAAAAAGGCAGAGGATCTGAATAAAACAACCTGTATAAATTTAATTAATTGGAAGCTAACACAAAAAAGATTGGCAAAGAAAATCTTGGTGTCCTTTTGTTAAAGAAGTAGAGACTGCAGAATTAGGTAAATTACTGAGCAAGAAAATGGCTTCAACACTGTATTGTCCAAATGCTTCACTACAGTAAAAATGGCATGCATTTACCCATTATGTGGCTCACCTCTGTTACTCTAAAATTAATTTTTGCTATCTCAGTAAAGACCTCACTCCTTGTGTCCATTTACTTTGCTACCAGGCAGAAACAACATTTGTTATAGTAAAGAACAGAATGAAGCATTTCTCAGAGAATAAACATTCAGTAAGCAGAAAAAGACCAGTAATGTTAGCTGTGAGGTAATCTGAAAAATGCAGACAGACTTGTGGATTGTAAAGGGAAGGCCAATAACAATACTGAATCCTGACCAAAAGTATTCTCTGGGACTGTATTCTGAAAAGCAAGCATTAATAAGATCTAAAAACAATTAGGAAAGTGATTAAACCTGAATGCAAAGTTTAGTCTTTGGAACAAAGAAAACAAAAACTTTTCTGAGAAATAGTTTAGCAGTAGTTTCCCTTTATGTCTGTCAAATAATTCATAAAATGCTCACATAGAAAAAGGAGACTTGACAACCGTTCTCCCCTACTGACGATGCCCCCATCTACAATATTACCATCAAAATGTACATCTCTCAGGGCCATATCCGATCTCCCACCTTCACAAGGTAATGACAAAGCAGGGTGACAAAGCAGCATTGCCCTTCAGGCTGAGCAAAGCTCATCTGCAAACCTGTTGCTTGAGCCCTTCCACATAATGAGAAAAGCTCCTCCAAACAAATTAATGGCTTTATCACCAACATCACAGACTTTGTTCTATGAAGACTAAGGAACACAAGATTTCACATAATTTATTCATTCACACACCAACTTTAGGACAATGCACAGAACTGTATGAATATCAGCAACAACTCTGAGGATGCCAGAGGACCAACAACAACAGAAAATAATTAACATATCATTTTAAGAATAAATTTGGATAAATCAAATTAAGTTTTGTCCATACATAAGTCCTGAAGTTCCCCCTGGTCCTTATATATAGAAGAAAATGTAAAGTTGTCAGTGCCTCAAATAATCACTGTTTCAACCTCACTTAAACATTTATTAGTTTTTTTTAATAATTTGAAATTCCCTGTTTATCCTCTAGTAACAGTATTTAGAATAAAGTACTTAAAATTCACACTGAAAATTAAGTTTTTATATTTGAAAGATACCTAGTCTGGACTGTATCCCATTGTAACAAAACAAAAACAAACAAAAACATGGGGTGGCTCAATGCATGTGCTTGACCTACACACACAGTTCATCAAAGCTGTCTATTGAGTAATTGTACTCAGGACATAGTGATGCAAAATAAGCATTTTCAAAAACACAGTATTCTTTTTCTTTCTTTTTCTCTGTCAGGAAAGTAATGCATATTGTTCCTATCCTCTTTAAAAAATAAAATTAAAAAAACCCCTAAGATACATGCAATTTTGATTATGTGAATATCTTTTATATTCTAATCACAGAATAGATTGGGCACATAAACTGAAATTGATAATTACAAACAGCAGAGAGGTCTCATAGGATTACCATCCCTTATCGAGCACATTTCTAGATGGAAAGAAGCTGTCCACTTTGCAGGGAAGCTGTCAGTTGACCAATAGCCACAAGAGATTCAGACCTTAAACATGTGGAACAGAATTACTTCCTGACCAGCACAAGTCCTGGAGTTTCAAGAAAGAAGAGCAAATCCAAAACAACAGCATGCAGCCTCCTAGGGATTACATGAACTTGGCCAGTAGGTTTAATCAGAAGTTTTTATGAAACTAGAATTGCTATTATAGCTCAATATTTGCAAAAGTGTTATGAAGTTCCTCCCAGGAAAGGAAGGTTGTTTGATTTAACAACTATGTATTCACAACTTTAGTACTTAATCTGCTCAGAAACAAGCTATCACCCAAGTGCATGAGGCAAAATACAAGACTATGGTAAATA
Organism: Pardalotus punctatus; assembly: GCA_013400915.1. Lineage (NCBI taxonomy): Eukaryota > Metazoa > Chordata > Aves > Passeriformes > Pardalotidae > Pardalotus > Pardalotus punctatus. The sequence continues at coordinate 1,512,669 of VZTX01010332.1, read as the reverse complement.
AAACCAGCTGGAACTCCATAACTTAATTAAAAGATCTTCATTTCACTCTTGAATAAACACCTTCACCATCTTTTCTTCAAATATTGTATCCCTTGTTTACTTCTCTCATAGTAACAAATGTATTTTGAAAATTCCTTATAATGTTATCCATGAAAGTCAAGCTAATGTATGTCTCCTTAAAGTTTTAAAGAAAAAAAAAAGAAAATAATCCACATAAGAGTAATGTTATAATTTTCATGTTCCAAAGCATTTTTAAAGGAGTACGTCAAAACATTACTCTACAATCTGTTGCATGATAATAAGAGCAATAAATTACATGCATTACCATAAAAACATAATCCTATCACAATTGTGTTTTATAATGGGGTCCAATTTTCTCCAAATTGAGATGCTCTGCTGACTAAATTGAAGTTTAAATCAGATGACAGATGATTTCTCATACACATGCACAATAAGAGAGTATGCCACCCATAAACAATTTTCATGTTTGAAACATAACAAACAGCTTGGTGAATATGAATCAAGAAACATTCTTCACAAAAAAAAGTAGGAAATGTGATTAGAGAGATGATAATGTGCTATTCCTGCCAGCTATGGATTGCCACCTTCTCAAACTGAAGGCTGAGATAATTATGTTATGCAGAAATTATTAGAAATACTAGTAGCAGCAAAACTTCTCAACATTTTAGGAACTGAAGTACAAGACAAACAATCTACTGATCCTCCAGCACATATTTTTATGGGGAAAGATGACACTTCATTTTTTCCTCCTCTTTCCAAAATACATCATTCTGTCAACAATTGCACAAATCACAGAACCCCAGAATGGGTAGTGCTGGAAGGAGCCACAGTAGATCACCTGGTCCAACCTCTCTGCTCATGCAGGATCATCCCAGAGCACATTGCACAGGATTGTGTCCAGATGGTTCTTGAATATCTCCAGTGAGGGAAACTCCACACACCCTCCCTGGGCAACCTGTTCCAGTGCTCGGTCACCTGCACAGTAAAAAAGTTCTTCTTCATGTTCAGGTGGAACATCCTGGGCATCAGGTTCTGCCCATTGCCTCTTGTCCTGTTGCTCAGCACCACTGAGCAGAGCCTGGCTCCATCCTCATGGCTCCCTCCCTTCAGATACTGACAGACATTGAGGAGGGCCCTTCTCAGTGTCTCTCCTTAAGGCTGAACAGCCCCAGCTCCCTCAGCCTTTCCTCCAAAGAGAAATGCTCCAGTCCCTTCGTCATCTTTGTTGCCCTCCCTAGACCCACTCAAGGAGCTCCATGTGTCTCTTTACTGAGGAGCTCAGAACTGGACACAGCACCCCAGATGTGGCCTCATCAAGGCTGAGTAGTGTAAGTCACCAACTAAATAAGTTTTTAGCCATTTGAAAATAGAGTTATTTTAATTAACAACAATTCTTAGGATGTACTGATTACAGAACTGCAGCTCACCTCTCTCTGCAGAGGTGAGGCCAGAGGAGGAGACCATTACTTACCAACAGAAATAGCAGAGCCTGCCCACTGAAAGGGACTGCCTGGCAATCAAACCAGAGAGTTTTATCCAGGGGAAGGAAAATGCTGCTTCTTTAACCTGTGGATGGCATTGTCTCTCTCAAATTTTGAGGAACGGTCATAAGAAGCCATTAACCAGCAAAATTTTCATACCCAAAACATAATTTTTTTACAAAACCACAATTTGCCATGCTAGGCAAAATTCCACAGATGAGGCATTCAGATGAGCTATGAACAACCAGCAAAAAAAAAAATCTGTTATGATTTCTTGAAACAGCTTTCAGCACCCAAAGTGAATAACCCCATTTTATAAATACTGTCTGCCATGAAAAAGCTTTAGCTTCGCACACATATGTTTTCACAGGTAAGTTACCCAGCTCCTGTTAAAACAGAATAAATACATTTATAAAATACCAAAAAAGCTTTTAAGGATAGGAATACTGTTGTCTATACCCTAAGGAATATAAAAAAAAATAATAACACAAAAATCCTGACATTCTAACCTTAGATGACATTTAACAATACAAAATATAAGAAAAATGTTTTGAGTCAGATCTGCTTAAAAATTAGTTTAAATGAACTCAATTTATCTTTTTTAAATATCAGTTTCATATGGAAAGGAAATTTACCATTTTAACAAGGTTTTATGTTTAGGTTATTCATGGCAGAAGGGGACCTTCCATCTCCATTGTTTTTAAACATAGTTCTTGTTCGATACCAAATGTCATATATACATGTAAATCAAATTGGAATGCTTGAGTAATGGTCAGTAATTAAATCCTATTTTGGCAGCTTTCTAGCTTTTAAGGCATTCTATAAACTGTTACAGCCATGAGGGTCCTTCAGGAAAGTCCCCTCCTACATTATGACTGCACGGCCCAAAAGTCTGCTTTTGTTCTTTGTTCAAGTCCTGTTTCATCCTGCACACAGCCTGGGAACCACACAGAGACAAAAATTACAGAGAGCGGGTGGTCAGAAACTTTAATTCACAGCCCTGCTGTGAATGCTAAAGATGTCAGTCCTCCTGGGACCAAATGACAAATGGAGGCAGTATAATTAAGGCACACACTCCAGCAACAGGACAGTATGGACATTTCCTCTCTTTTTGTACTCTTTGGAGACAGCTGCTCTAAACCTATGCATTGGAAGAGTAAAAATTTCAGTTTCATGGGTTGGAATACTAATTACAGTAAAAAAGTTTCATTTCCATTATGTGATTATACTCAACACTTTTACCATCACCCATCTTACATAAAAGTACCTCACTAATCCTGACAGAAATTCTATTAATAACTACTGGTTATTGTAAGAAGCTAAACCTCTACCACACATCTCTGTGAAGAGAAACAAACTGAATAAAGGTAGTGTGGCAAATGTAATTCAATTCCAGATGTGTTAACTCACTCACTTAACAACTAATCTTCTGAGAAAAAGTATTTTACAAGCTAGAAGATGCTTCTATAATCAAGAAATTTTATATCATTATACAAATGAGGCCAAACACACAGGCTTCATACACAATGTACTTCAATCCAAAATTCCAAACTGCTATAAAGGATGAAGAAAACATGATTTTGTAAGAAAATAATAAAACTGGAGGATCTAAATCATTAATACACCAGTGTTCATAATGTCTCCTACTTTCATCTCCTTGGTAAGGATTTAAAATCTGTCCGCTCTTGCTGGTTGAGCAACAGAAGCTATGCACATGTGGAGAATATACCTAAAATTCTACCATGAAAACCAGCTGCTTTTATGAAATACCCAACTAAACTGCTAATGGAAACTCACTTATTTCATATGCACATTATGTTTCAGGGGAATGAAGTCAAGCAGTATCTTAAGTAGACTACTGTTGACGTTAAAATAGATAATTTATTGGGCAGAGTAAGTTTTTGATTCATCCTTTTTGTTTCTTTCCCAGTTTCCAACCTAACAATTTGACAAAGCATAATATTGATTCTACACTGATGAAGATCTTTGACAGCTAGATAAGATACCTGACATTTAAAGTTACCGTGCAAAAACTAGCCTTTTGCTACCTACTTTATCCAATCTTCTTTCTCCAAGTCACCCTTTTCCTCAAACATCAAGTCACAGATTTCTACATATCTTTAATACACTTAAAGCAATTAATTAGCTATATGATAACTATGAGTCTTGAAACAGAATTTGTCATAGCATTATGTGCATTCCATTTCAAATATACAAACTTCTTCAAAGCTTTTGTGTTACAAGAACACAAATCATAAGGCAGTAATAAGCCCTACCCTCAGCCAGGATCAGAAGCTCACTCAACCAACAACCTTTGGCAAACTTCACTGAGGTTTGAATTGTGCCAGCAATGTTGCCATTACACCCAGTACCACTGTGGAACATTCCACTGTGTTATGCTCTCATTTCTTAATATCAAAGGTTTGTACAGTGTCCTTTGAGTTTAAAAACCAAGTGAATATGTGTACTCCATTTCTGTACTGGGAAGGAGGGGTGTGAATGTGTGCAACATATAGTATATATAAAAGTTGCTGGGTTTAGAGGCATGACAGCAACAGTAAACTCAAAATTTTATCTTGTAAATTTTCATTACTGACCAAGCTGTCTCTTAATACTCAAGAAATACAGAACATTTTTCAGACACATTTTGTTTAAGCTCTTAAGGAACCCATTATTTTCACTGGCTGGTATTTTCGCTTGGAAAAAGAATACCAAACAGCCTTTCAAAACATAGGTTATCTTGAAGATGTTTATATTGGCAATACACACACATCTGAAAAGTATGACTGTAAAAAGTAAAGACTCTATCACAAAAACATTGTTCAATGACTAAAATTTTATTTTCATATAAATGTTTTTCCCTCTGAGGCTAAAAACTATCACTGTTTTGTTAGTCAGTGAAATAAAAATACAGTCCTATATGCTAAGACAACTTGTTGTGTCTTTTCAATACCTTACCTACAAATGAAACGCAACCACTATAGATCAGCAATTGAATTAATTTCCTTCAGTGAAAAAAGTAAAAATTTTGAGCTAGAGAATAAAAATTGAAAGTGATAGTATTGCTCTAAACATTTATACTGCTGTTATTTTCCTTCTGTGAATGTGTATAGCTTCTCATTATAATACTAATAGGAATCAGACCATACACTTACTTCGTCACCTTCAAAACACCTGGATAATTTAGCTCTAGTTTTCCGTGTAAATTTGGGAGGTTACATATATCAAGGCTTATTGTGATTTGTTTTCATTATTGTAATCTTAAATGAGTTGAATGGCCCTACAGATAAAACACAACCAAGCTCAATATAGAAAAAGTGGCCAATCATATGTTTTAGCTAATCTACAAGTACACCAGTATTCAGTCTCCCACAATTTTAGAAATATTGTAATTTATTCCTGAAGAAGTCATAAATAGTACCCTTATCAGAATGGCCATTTATAACACTCAGAAGGCTTTAAGGTTTTATGGACACAGACACACACAAAAGGAAGAGGGAACAAGAATTTACTTCCATACATTACTAAATATATTAAATTTCAGGTATTCCTAGGAAGCCAAGTGATTAGTAGAGCATGTTTTAGAAATTGAACTGAGGTGGGAAATTTTACTTGAAAATTGAAGAGTTTTGAATATACTTCTCCAAACTCATTTATAGACACATATAGAATGTGCCTCATAGTAGCCAATATTGAACTTACACTGGAATGCCTTTAAAAGACAAACCACTTTGTTTTTTGGAACAAGCATCTCAGTACTAGATCTGTTGCAGCAACTCCGCTAAGTTGCCAAGAAATTTTCCATTTAAGTAATGGCTTGATAGAGAGATGAAAACAAAGTCCAAATTGTAGCTATCTTGAAAAGTCCTCTTATCCCAAAGGCCATCTGGATTTGCATATGCAATTATCATTATTTTAGAATGCCAATCTTGGTAATCACAGTTTATGCAGAAGAATTCATAGGTATTTAATATTATCACAGGAAAAACGAATTTCTTTTTTATGTATAATGGCCCTCTGGATGCAATTTAGAAAAATCAAACATTCTTTAAATATACCACTTTCTACAGTATATAAATTAAGCACTTTCACTCTTCAAAATAATTACATGATGTAACATTCTCCCAGCTTGTTTAGCTTTGTTTTGCCCCTAAAACAGATCTTTGAGATATGCTTCCTGAAACAGACTTCAGCCTTCTGTTTGTATCAATATCTTCTTTTATCACCACTCCTTGTTATCAAAAAGTCTCTGTCACTTGAATACTTTAGATAAAAAGGGCACGTAAATTACAGAACAGAATCATGGAATATGCTGAATTGGAAGGGACCTATCAGGATCATGAAGTCAAACTCCTGGCCCTGCACAGGACACCCCAAGAATCACACTATGTGCCTGAGGGCATTACCAAGATTAACTAACTAGAACAAAAGAAAAAAAATTTGAATCCTCTCTTTAAGATGCATTCATAAGAACTGCACAATGTAAAAAATTTAAGAATGTAAGTTGCCTAATTTGTAAAGAAACAGCCTCAATTTTCAGTGATTTTTGTTCTTTGGATGGATTTACAAGTATGCTTTTTCAGTACATACTTAGTGTTCACCTCAGGAACTCGACAATCAGTAATTAACAGCCCACATTTCCAATTTGCAATTTCAGTCATTCCCTTGGCATTATTACTTGATGCAACATTTACTAATATTAATCTATTCTATTTGAATTAGACTGATACTATGACTGAACTTACATCAGTTTGAATTACATATGTTATGTAAAGTTAAAAATCACTACTAAGCCCATTTCTACTTTCTTAATCTTTATTAGAACTTCCAACTTTGCAATGTTTTAATTACAATCTTCATTACAGGAGGATATATAGAAAATATGCAAAAGGAATTTATCAAGTACGAGAAAGTCAAACAGCACATTTTTACAGAATTTGAAAATGGCAGATACTGCCAGTTGCAGGACCTTCAAAAGGTAACAAAATTCATTATTAGGATGCAGGATCACTTCTTCCCCCTATTTTTATTGATGAAAATAACTGATTCACTTGCAGTGTGTATGCTCCTATTCAGTTGCTATTAATTAAGCATATTTTCTCAAGGACTTATATCAAAAACTTTTCACACAACAGTGTAGAGATTTTTTTTAAAAAATCTGAAACAAATTGCAAGTCATTGCCCTAAAGAAATACCGTGCGCATTATAAACTTTACATATCATTTGTCATATCCAACTTATCTCTTTATTTAAAAACTGGAACACTTAAATTTAGAAGGATATAAAACTTTCTCTGAAAACTAGCATTTTTTCATTGCATAACATTCAAAACATTTTTCCTGATTCAATTTTTTGTAGCTTTATTTGCTTCTCATTTTTCTTCCATAGAACATCCAGACAGGTATGCAAATCACTCAGCTGTCTACAGCTGGTTTTAAAGAGATGACCAAGTCTATTCTTAGAATTTTTACGCCTGTGGTGAGAAAGTATCTAGCTTAGAAATACTAATAAAACTTACAAGTGCTAATTGGGCTCCATGTATAATTTTAATAATAGAACAAAATTGACTTTGTGCAAGGTGATAAACATGTATTGGTTTCTTACTGTACACTTCCATTGACTTCTATACAGAAAAACGCAGAGCTAAAAGATTCACTCAAACGAGTGAAACCAGACACAGAGAAAGACTATTTACAAGGAGTGGGAATATCTGTGGATATAAGGAACTGGCAAGCAAAATAGGACCAGATAGCCCTGCAACTTCAAGTCACTCCACTGCTTCCAGTGCTATATACAAACCATATTTATCTTGGATCTGATGTCATTACTGCTTCAATTCTAGCTACTGAACAGTATAGCACTATTTTTAGCACGTGTAGTTAAAATGGCAGCAGACCAGTTCCCCCACTGACTGACTGCTCTGAAAAACAGGTTCAGAAGAGTATCTGTGCTCAGTTATAGGTCAGAAGCTTGAAAGTTTACCAGCATCTTTCTGCACCACAGTTCATCTAGAGAACACACAGCATGAACTTTTTAGCAGTTTTCCCTAGAGGCAGTAGTGCCAAAAATAAAAAACAGAGATTTCTCTCAGCTGCCTAAGCATGTAATATTTATTTGAGTTCTTAAATCCTTCCATCTACACATTCTCTGGAGACAACTCCGCCATGTTCCATGACAGCACTACCCCAATCCTCAGGCTGTCTCATCTTTCATCATCTTTCTTTCTTCCTCTGCATATACTCTTTCACTAAACTCTACTGCTTCTGTCTTTTAAGTGTATCCTCCTTTGTCATTCCTTCTGCTAAAATACCCATCCCTCTGTCAGCCTGCCTTGAAAAAGACATTTTACACCTGGTTTGCTTTCTTTGCTTCATCCAAAACTCCTCCCTTCAGCTGCTTCCCCAGCTATATTTTTTAGAAGTTTTTCATTTGCTTGTCTTGCCTGCCATCCACTTTCCACACTGAGTCCAAGAAGATAACAAATGCATTTCTGTGGTATAATCCTATTACATTTTTCTCTCTGTGCAACATTTCTAAAGTGTACTTTAAAATGAGGCTCCAAAGGATTCTAGTGGCTCCTACCTCCATGGGGAAAGACCAGGATGTCAGCCAATTTACTGACTTGATTTAGATGTATCAAAATCAATGTCTCTAAAGCCATATTCCTCAGAATCTTCTTGTCACATGATTTTATTTTTTTTTAAATCAAATTAATTTGGAATAAAACATTACTAAATTACCAGAACATTTTCAGTCCAAAAACAGTCACTCAAATTTTCAATTCATTTCAGATATTGGGCTTTTTCTTTTAACACCTTTTTAACCATTTTAACGGCAAAATGGATTATTACAATGAACTTTATCAAGAACAATACATTACCATTACTTTTGGCTGTTTCCAAATAACAAAATAATTCAAGACAAAATGTCATTATGCTAAAGAATTTGTGGCTTACAGCTGTAAGTCTTCTCAATGAGTCTATGTATGTCCTAACACTACTCTGTGGTATTCACAAATTGTACAGCTGAAATGCTGCTAGATTAATACAAGTGCTACCTCCCCCTGCCTGCCAACAACAACCAAACAGAAAGGATGCCATTTACAGTTCTGAGGAATATTGTCTCAAACTGACTATAAATGTGAAGCCTCTGAAAAACCACTGGGGTTTTCCATAAATGCTTTCTTTCTCCCAGGTGACTGCGATAGGGGATTTGTGACATTTTGAGGCAACAAAAATGCCCATGAAGAACAGCAGGAGACAGGACAGGAAAGAGTTTCAGCAGTGAATATGGAGCTAGCTACAGAATCCATCTCACCTTCAACATGTTTCAGAGATGAATAACAGGGCTGATGGAGTAATCAAGGCTACAAGCACCTATTTCACAGACCCTTTGTTGGCTCAGAAAGAACAAATTCTTTGAATCAACTTTATCAGTGGAGAAGAAAGGAAATTGAAACCTAAGACATGTTTGATACTACTGAAAAAGATAGACCTCTAGCATTTGGTTTTTTTCTATTAGAAAAAAAAATACCACCAAACCTTCCCATTGTTAATGGCTCCCCAAATACAAAGATGGAGTGATGGAGATGGCCCAAAGTTTTTTTAGTTTTTTCACCAGTATCTTACATATAGTCAAAAGTGTCTTCTCAATCCTTCCCCACAATATTTTTATTCTTAAGAGAACATTTACTTACCTATTCAGGGGTATCTAGTGGTTACCTAGAGAGCTGCAACTTTTAAGTCTGTCAATTTTTGTTTAATGGGAAAACCAGACAGTTCCTATCAGTAAGCAAATTAAAACACACCAACCAATTCCTGTGAACACTTCAGCCAGTTGAACAGAGCAGCTGATTACAGTGCTCTAATAAACCACTTTTTTAATGCAAACCACACCACAAATAGACTGCAAGAATTGAGAGTTAACTCACACACATATGAGAGATTCCAAGAAACCATAACAAAATAAACCAAAAAACCCTGTAATATGTAGATAGATACAGATATGTAGATATTATAGATATATAGATCAATAATTCCTGCAGTTCTTCATGCACAATAAGAAAAACTTTTTGCTGCTGCTACCATTAAGCAGCAACCTGAAACACTTAGCATTTACTGTTCCAGACAATTTACTACCCTTCAAGTAGAGCTTCAATAAGAGGCAGACACCGATGTCTCTCAAATAGGCAAAAATACTGGGCAAGTCAGATTCAAAGATTTGAACTGAAATAACCATCATGGTGGTTTATCAAAGTCACTAACCCATTAGATTTACTGAGCCCTTGACATGCTCCATTATAGGCTGGCACATTGCCACACAAAGTTTTATCTTTGTACACAACTGTGCTGTAGTTGATTTGTATAGTCACAGGCATCTGACTTTTGCTGCTTTATTATTGAACACAGCAAGAACACTATTCTAGCAGTACACAACAGCCATGAAGTGCTCTATAACTTTATTTCAACAAACATTTCACACTAGTCACGTAACAGAGCAAGTTACGCAACTCCTGACCGCAAGTTCTAACCTATGGTATTTATCATGCCAAGAAATCAGGAGTAAACCACGCACTACCTGTGTCTGAGTTTAATACCTGAGTGTATGTGAATAGATTAAGGCAGAGTAAGGAAACTGTATGGAGACTGGAATCTTACCAGTCAGGACTAACTATTAGAAGTAACTTGAAATAGGACAAGCACCATCAGTCTAGGCTTAGAATGCTGACCAGAAAGCACAGAAGACTACAAATATAACAAAAGCAAAGCAGCAGAACAGCTACTTTACTGTGTCCAGAGGAACCTCTATGATAAAGTTACTCTTCCAGGTAATTACTTGGTCTTGTTCTAGAAAATGCAACAGTTAACAGACTGAAAATACAACTTCTCCTTTCAAGCAGCCCTTCAAGGCTAAATATAATGGAGCAAATCACACTGCTTTGTTTTCGTTGCAAATCTGACTATTAGTAGTAGTTAACCTCCTCCTCCTTGCCAGACAGCTGAGAGTTCATAGAACAGGTTTTGCAGCGAGGCTGCATAAAATCTATCCATAAAGGACACTCAAAACTTGTCTGGAACAGCACCTTCTCTGGCCTACATCATGTTGAAAATGAGGCTGGGCCCTGCAGAAGTACCTGCCAGTCTACATATGTCTGTGATTCATCAGCTGTGAAGGCTGCCCCAAGTAGTTTCTGCTATCCACCTCACTACCAACATTCACAGTGCTCATAGTGCCTTTGCCTCTCCCCCTTCCCTCCACTTGAGGGAATAAGATACTAGATTTTCCTCCTAGTGGTGTAGAAACAAGTCAGAAATAACTCATCTACATATATAAGAGTTGAAAGACACACTCTTTGCCTTAGGTTTAGACCTAAGTGCCAGTTCTGAATTAAATTTTGAATGAGACTTCCCATTAACATAAAAGGTCCGCAGAAAGACAAATTCTAAATTAAATACCAAAGCTAGATATCTGAGTTCTCCTACCACACCAATACTTAAAAAGTTTAGAAAAATATTACTGCTTTATCTCCTGAAAACTGTACACCAGTTTGAAACCAGTTTGAAATCTAATTTGCAAATACACTAGAAGACCTCTTATTTTAGTTTTTAAAAAATGTTTAGAAATTATTAGTTTCTGAATAATCTTAACTACTAAGAATGTCTTTCACCTACAACAGCATTTCAAAAATACCAAGATATGGACATTACAAGAGAAAACTAACCAAACTTTGACATGTATCAAACATATGGGTACTGGAAAAGCTGCTTGGCTACAGAGGGTGTGGGGATTTTTTTACTTATGCAGTGGGTCTTTTCAGCAGCATCTGAGCTTCAGATGTTCTCTATAAATTATTCCTTCCTTCAACAGGGATACAGCTTCTTTGTGGAAGGCAGTGTGGCCAAACAAACAAAATAAATTGGAACAGGACCGAACAGAATAAAAAAACATGGAACACAGATTTGGTGGAAAACAACAATTAGCCAACACAATTACACCCTTTAAAAGCATATTTTCCCTGACACATCATTGACCTCTAAAAATGTCCCATTTTGAATTAACTAATGGGTAATGATAAGTCCTCATACCAAGAGAATTTTTCTCTGTTCTGAACTATCACATACTGGTAACAAGTACAGCAGGTTTCCCATACAGTACCACAAGGGGAATTAGAAGAACAAGCTCTTCGGGTCTCTGTGTTCTCCTTCTGTAGCATTATGTAATCAGCCATCAATTTTTTCTTCCACAGCTCCATGCATTGATTTTATTAATGAAATATATTGCCAGCAGAGATTTTTTGTCAAATTATATTAAAGGGTAAGAATTCATTATTTCATCTGCTTGGTTTGCTCTATCAACAGAACAGTTTTAAAAAGTCTGTCTAAACTCTAAGGGAATCACTGTCTGTAACAGAAAATATAAAACTACTCTTTGGCAGAAAGCACTGCCTACTTCATTTTCCTCAACTATAAGCCTCCTTTCAATAACAAAGTAATGAAAGACATGAGTAGTGTTTTTTAATTAAACATGACCAAGATTCAGCCAAGGTACCTCCATGCACATAACATAGAGAACTATTCCCAGATATAAATCAAGTCTTGAGAACAGGAAAGTGTGTTTTTCAAGCGCACTGAAATACACAAGCACACCTCAGGTCACGTTTTAGCAAACTTTGAGAAAGGACAGACAACATGCTATTACTATTGATGCACTCTTGTGCATGATCTTATCACTCTCCACTGCATCACCCACCCAAATGTTACTACCTTTATGTTCTTCATCTTTCAACATGGACAGGGAAGAAGTGACGGGGAGGGAAAAGAGGGAAGAGAAAGGAAAAAGGCAAATAAAAAAATTCAAATGTTTATTAAATTAGTAAATTAATTTATTGCAGAATAAAAAGAAAGATAAGATTAAAGAGGTTTTGACCCCTTCCTTGGACAGTATATAGAGGATCAACTACAAGTGTAATATTATACAACAGATTGTGTTTCAGAAGAGATATTCATAGGGGGCAGGGCTGAAGCACCCCACAGCCATTCATGCAGAGGCACTTTGTTCCCAAAAGGTAAAATCAATATACTATTTACCAGAAAGCTTTACAGAAATAGGGGTAAAAGAGTGGCTGTCATGCAGCATGGTACATTGTCAAATATAAACTTGCCCTTCCCCAGAATGCAACATTTTTTTTTCTTTTTTTTCCCCCCAGTCTGCTCAGAAAACACCATTAAGTGAAGGAAGGCAGAGGACTTCCATTTCACTCTCATTGTATTAGCACTGCCAACAAATTTGAATGCCTTAGAGTATCCTTAAAGGTCAGTTTTCAAATGCTATTCTACAATCAAATAAAGAAGTTAAACATCATGAGTATTGTGACTAAAAAGAAACCCTAAAGAAGTCATTCAATAAGGATGGGAAAGAGATACAATGTAGTTTGTAGTTTTACAAGCATTTATTCCAGACTGGAATTTTAACCGACTTCTAACCAAAGCCAAAAAGCAGCCTGTTATCTAACCAGAAACTACATTACAACATCAAAAAATACAAATCACTCATAAAAAAAAGAAAAAACAAATACACACTGAAAAAAAAAATAATGCATGCTTGAAATAAAGACATAGACAATTTAAAAAAAAAATCTGGATGGACCAAGTTTTGTTCTTTCTTTTTCCTCCTTCAAAGGAAATAAACTAGTTCCTTAAATACAAGATTATATTTTTTCCCTTTTCACACAGCTTCAGTTGTAAATTAACGAAAAGTGCAATCCTTTTTTTCAAATTCTTACTTAAATTTATGTACTGCAGATCTCAAGCACACTCCAAGCTGAATTGTAGAAAAGTCAGTGCATACAGTAGCAGAGCATCTTCTCTGAAGTTGCACCCCTGTTTACAAATTACTCCTTCATATCCTCCCATCACCCAAATTAAGGGTCATTTGTGCTTTTCTGTGTAACTCTCTGAGTCACTACTGTAGTGTTAGTTTAAGATTATCTTAAGACCTGCCCGGACTGGTTTGAAGCACACTTATTTTGGGAGAGGCTGAAAGAGCTGGGATTGTTCAGCCTGCTGAACAGAAGGCTCAGGGGATTTAATCCATCTAAAAACCTGATGCTGGGAACTAAAGAAGACAGAGACAGACTCTTGTCAATGGTGCCCAGCCACAAGTCAACAGAGAGGCACTGAAATACAGCAAAATCCACTTAAACACAAGAAAAAGCTTTACTGTGCTGTCATCAGTACCCTCCTGCCTGTCCCCATGTTGGGTGATGTGCTGTAAAGGTCAAACACAAACAGGCTCTGCCCAGGCTGGTTGTGGAGTCTCTGTCCTTGGGGATGCCCAAAACATAATGGGACACATGGCTCATAAAAGTGTTCTACTTGAGCCTACACCCTACATGTGACCTATGATTAAGAACAAATGTTAAATTACCCCAAACTGTACTTTTAATTGGGAGAAAAGTATCCATACTTCGTTTTACTCAAGAAGGTATTCCAGAAGTCACCTAAGCTAAAACTTTATTTTTCTGGTTATATCATAAAGCATTATAAATGTTATGCTACAAATCAGAGCAACAACAACAATAATTTTCCCCTAGACATATCTTGGAGACAGAAATCCCATCCCCTTCTGGTAGAGTTCCCTGCCTCTAGATAATCCACATAAAAGCAAACATCAATCTTCATCTTCAAAGGGGTAGTAGAGCTGCTACTTATCTTTTAAATTAATGAGAAGAGTTTTTGAGAGAAAGGACTAGGATTTCACAACTGGCAAAAAATAATTTCAGTTTTCTATTAAAGCAAATGGCTTACAGAATAATGTGAAACTTTCAGGTATTACATCAGTATTTTCTAGCAGTATATGTGAATAAGTTCAGGAGTTTGCAGTTGGGAAGGTAAATGGGCATCTTCCATTCACATGAACATCAGCCTTCAACTTTTGCATTGCAAAGACAGATAACTTTCTTCAAAGCCCTACCCTTTTCCCACATCTGTTGGAACCATTCTGGTAAATAATGGAGTAACACAATTTATTTCATTTTGCTTTAAATTACTTTATGCTTCACATTTTCCAATGTTGTGAAAAACACATGCAAAACATGTCCAGGTATTAAAAGAGCAACACCAAGATTTTGGGAAACTGTACCTTGATAAAGTTACCTGGGAGGGGGAGGCCAAAAAAAAAAAAAAAAAAAAAGTAAAACAACTGTGTTATGAGATACAAACAGAAAATCCAAACTATTCCAAAACCAAGGTTGCTGCAAATTAGCAATACTACAGACTTGGATATATAGCATTAGATACATATGAAAATGAACTATGTCTGAATGCTAAAACACATCGGAAATGTTGCAAGTAAAGATTAGTCATATGTTTGACAACTCTCTATATTCAAATGGTGCTCCTCACAGAAAATTACAGCAGGCCCTGGCACAAGTGCTCAGAAAGCTAGGAAGTGCAAAGGGAATCATGGAAATGTTTCCCAACAGACAAAGAACAAATACGAAAATTTTTTTTTGCAGAAAAATCTTTCAATATATTAAGCATAAAGAGAAAAAAAAATTTCCACACAGGAAAAACATGTTGGTAGGTTTATTGAACAAAAGACACATGGTTTCATACCTAAAGGTATCAATTAACTCTTAATAAATAAAATAACTCAATCAGTTCTGAGGAATAAACCCAGAATAAAGTGGAATAATGCGTAATACTATCAGTGTAAAGCCAATAAAATGTCAGAGAAAGCAAGTAAGTGTGAGGAAACAATTTTGGACTCTGTCACTTTACAGCCTGCAAGGTAGAGACTGAAGAGAGAAGGGAAAGAAAAATAGAAAGTGCAATAGTTTTCATTTCTGGGAACATGAAAGAAAATAAATAAGTAGAGAACAAAGAAGACTAGACCCAGCAAGCTTCTTTGCAGGTTTTCTTTGTCATGAGGTTGTGGGGTTTTTTGACTTCCCCTCCCAATTTACATGCATAAAGATAGTGGCAACACAAGGAAACAACTAAAGATTGTGACAAGCTTCCAGAAATCAAGGTTTACACCTGATTTACAAGATTTTGGAAAAGCTGCTAGTTTTTTCAGTCAAAAACTAAGTATAATTTTGTACATACATAAACAAAAATACATGGTATCATAATTTGTTATGTGCATTTCTACTAAACTGTGAATTCTCAGATTCAGCAGTCATTTAGCAAACAGATGGACCAAAAAGAGATTTACTCAATAATTCAGGAAGCATATGCAAGGGAGGCATGAAAGTTTCTGATCACTTACCAAGCATTTGAAACATGATTACAGTATTCACTGACCAGCCATTCAAAAATCAAATTATATCTAAAATGAATTGCATGCATATACAGCAACTTAATACTATTGCTGCAACATGATAATTTGTAGCTTTAGGAAGACATTTCTAGTTTAAAAATAAGGTGGAGACAAAAAAGTTCTCAATTTTTCAATGAAGTGTCACAGCAATCAACAGCCTAAACAGCAGATGTTCCTCAAGCTTGTTCTCAAGTGGGTGACGTCAAAGCCAACGTGTGCTCTTCCCACCCATTTATTCCATGACAGCAATGAAAGAACTCATCAGGCCAATTATGACTTAGTGCTGAGATTCTAAACGATTTCTAAGGAAAGCAAAATATCCCCAGGGACAGTAAACCTTACATACTACAGCTATTAACTCAAAATTAAAATGAGCATTTTATCTCAGATTGCAAAATACACAAGTTAACTAAAATTAGCAACACTGTATTTTACAGATTCCCATTAACGTATTTAACAGCAAGTAATGAAAGACTGAGAGATTTAAGGATAACATTGTGGCTGAAAATCTTTCCACCATTTCCCACTTAGTTAAGCTTCTCCTACAAAAATCTTGTAGACTCTGTTAATTATCTACCAATATTAATTCTGCTCACAAATTCCACTCATTATGTTGCAGTTATGCTAAACAAGTCTTTGCAGAATTTTCAACTATATATTAGCCACAGAAGTCAAATGATCATCAAAATTATCTTGATTTAGGAAAATTCCCATCAATTTTAAGCTGCCTGTGCTTTTATTCAGCTTTGGTTCTTCTGAAAATATCTCTCTTGGTGCCTTGAGTAAGGATCTCCAAGGGGCTGAGAGAAGAGCAAACCCACTGAAAAACTCTGTTTGAACTACTCACAGAAAGAGCTAGTCTCTTCTTTAGGAACCATAACTACAAAAAGGGAGTAAGGTGAATAAACACATACCATAAATGACAAAGTGTTGAAATATACAACAATCAACCCTCTGAATAAAGAAATACCATCTCTCAACTGATTGAATTTTTTGTTATACTTGTTATTTAAAAGATCATCTAAGTCATTAAATACATCCAATACTACTACAAAATAAGTGACATAGAACTTACAGAAGGAAAAATACTTATATACAGCTTAATAAAAACACTGAAGAAATTTCAAAAAGTATTTTCTGTGTACTGGTGTATAAAGGTATGCAAAAACAAAAAAACCATCACGCAAAGCAAAAAAAAAGTAGCACTTAAAAGAGCATACCCAAAGCTTAGCTGATTTTGCAAGTGATTAGATCAAATTTGATGTGACATTTAGGAAATTAAATCTTCCAAGTATTTTATGTAACTGTCTTATCTTACTCTATTATTTTATCCTATCTGGAATCAGCAAAACCAGTGCTATCTCTTGTTATCTTATCCAGGTATAAATTGAATCTATTCAGGTAAAGCCTAGGTATTTTACAGAAATGCTTGTACCTCTGCAAAAGTTGGACAAAATAAATTAAACAAATGCAACAGAATTATTCTAAACTCAGAGATTTGCCAATGCACAAGTAATAAATGAGAAATACAGCCAAAAATCTAAAATATTCTTTTGTCCCAGGGAAATGTTACATTGTGGCCAAGTTTTCACAGTCCCCTTTTTCCTCCTACTAGTAGCCAGATTACTGTTATTCAGCCCTTTCCCCATCATTCAATATCTACCAAAAGAGTAAGTACTGACAACTTAGAAATTCCAACCATACGATTGCAAATGAAATCAGAAATCAGCTCTTCACAAGAGGACATGCAGGGTCTGATGGACAATTTGAATACAAGTCTAAAATGCACCCTTGCACAAACTGAATGCTAAAGGCACTCTGCACTAGCTACAGCGGAACCAGCAAGTAAAGGGAAATTATTATGCTAATCCACATCTGCCAGACTACATCTTGAGTACTGTATTTCATTTTATGCCCCCTGGTATATGACATATTGGTACACAGGGAAAGCCAACAAGATGGTTTGGGCTGGAGTATGGTATGTACAAGGAGCAGCTGAGAGAACTGTGTCTCTTCAGCCTCTATGGGAGAATGCTAAGGGGAGACCATAGCTCTATACCTACTATTTAAAAACAGAGCCAGACTTCCTGGAAAATGCACAGCAAAAAGATAGGTGGCAATGAATGTAAACTGAAGCAAGGGAAATTCAGATTAGATAAAAGGAAAAAAATGTTCATAGAAAAGATGATCAAAAACCAAAACAGGTTGCCCAGAACGACTGAGGAATCTTGAAAATATCCAGAACAAGTAGACAAGGCCCAGAGTGGACCCCATGCCTACACAGCCATTCCCATTCCAAGCAGGCAGTAAAACAGATGAATTCCAGATTATACAGAAATGGTATGGAATCAGGGGCAGAGACTGTGTTGGGTCTGGCTGTGATGGAATTAATTTTTTTCAGGGCAACCCTTATGGTGTTCTGGTTTTTATTTGTGGCTAAAATGGTGTTGGTAACACACCAGTGCTCTACTTATTGCTGAACTGTGCCAGCACAGTCAGTCAGTGAAGAGCGAGCAAGAAGCTGAGAGAGGACACAGCCAGGACAGCTGTCACATGCAGACCATACCATGTGAAGTCATGTTCAGACATAAAAGCTCAGGGAAAGGATGAAAAAGGAAGAATGATCACAGTTGTGGCATTCATGATGCATGCAGAGATCCTACTTCCCAGGAAGCAGTTGGACACCTGTCTGACTACACAAATTAGTTTTGTTTTTTTTTTCTTTCCTTAAGCATTGTGCTTTTGCTTTTCCTGTTAAAGCTGTCACTTATCTAAACCTATCCTTCTAGTTTCTCCTTGTCCCACAGGAGATGGGAGTGAGCAAGATGCTGGGGCGGAGTTTGGCTGTTGGATGCTGTTCAACTTGAATGATTCTATGATATTTCTTCATATGTGTTTCTTATATATACTATAGGTGTCAAAATCACTTCATAATGCTGTGAGAAAGAAGTTGCTTGTTAAAATTTTGGACTGTCCCAAATTTTCTCAAGTTTTGTTTCGGTTTTTTTTATGTGAAAACTATGACAAATTCAGTATTGGCCAAGAGAGCCACAGATCAACCACTACAAGTCAAGAATGTATACATTTATCTTCCTATCTCTCCCATCAATATTCACTCAAAAGTGAAAGGAGAGAACAGTCTTAAGGAAGATGGAGCAAAACTGAGAAGAATGATTAGATGACACACCATACTCCAAGTTTCTACGTGGGTATGTGTGAATTCTGACATATTTAAAAAATTTAAAGCATTTTTACTGTTGTGGGAGTTCACAGAAGATAGCTGAGCAACTGTTGTAATACGAAAACTGAAATAAAAAAAGTTGCCAGATGCACTGGATTTGTTCTCCTCACAAGGAAGAAAAAAAACCTCAAGGCAAGTAATTGAAGAATAAGCCAGTAAGATAAATCACAAGGTTTGATGGTTAAGATTCAGAGATTCTTCTTGGTTGAGGTTGGGAGCATTGTGGTGATTTTTTCCCCACTATTACTTATTTATAGCAAACCACCTATTTTACCCCATGCAAGGGTGAAAACAAGGGTGTACACTGTCTCATTGGTTCTGAAAAGTCTAATGAGCTGCTACAAATGCCTCAGACAGTTTTCTCAAACCTAGAATAGGATGTGTGAAAACTAAAAAAAACTTTAATGAGCATGTTTATTTTACAAAGTTTGACAGACATGCTGCATTCACATTTGTGAGATGCAGGTTTGAAAGTATAGGCAGCAATGGACAACACAGGTACACTTAATTTGAAACATTCTCCAGACAGGCTTTTGGGGGCTCTTAGATCATGAAACTTCTTTCCAACAGATCACCACATGCTATCAACATTATGATCTAATTTTATAGCAGGAAAATGCTATTTATCAATACCTGACAGCCTTGCTCATAGACATCTGCAGAAAATCAAATGCTTAGAGATTTACATTGCCACATCTAGTTTCTAAGACAAATCCCAAATACAAATTCAGAAAAAGAAATTTACCTGCACCAATAAAGTGGGTCCTTTTTTCATTATTGTTGTTGATATTACTATTATTAGATTTGCTCTTCTGGACAAAACACTCAACAAGACCAACCTAAGTTTTCTCTGCTTGATACAGAAAAATGCAGCACGAATTAAGAATCCTAAAGTCCATTATGATGACATCTACCAGGACCCAGTTAACAGATGCCAGGGTATGTTAGTCAGAGTGAATGTGACATATGAGTTGTATGGATTACACACAGTATTCAGCTTTTCAAATTAAAAAGTGAACTGTGACACCAGGTTATTTTTATAGAGGGCAGTGGGAGTAGATTATATTCCTGATTAAGAAATCTAAAATAAGCAAAGTAAGAAAGAGTCACCTTAGGAATTAATATGTTCAAAGAAAATATAATGCATGAAAATAAAATTACTGTGCTCTAGATACTACGGTGATACCAATCCATGTTCTCCCTTACTTTAGCATTTTGATCTGGTTTTTTTGAGTTTATGCATTGATATAGATTAAACTGTAAATGTAATGCAGCAGCTACCTCTTAATTTAGAATTTCTCATAATACTAAAGGGCAAAACTCTTAATAAGCTCTTAAGGTTTTATTTCTTTTGTTATAGGGAGTTTTAGTTGGTTGTGTTCTGTTTGAGGGGTGGGGGTTTCGGGGTTTTTGTGTTGTTTGTTGTTTGGGTTTTTTCTGGCTGATTTTTATTGACTCAGCAAGACCAGGAAAAGGAGGAACAAGAAAGGAAAAGGAGGAACTAAAATTCAGTGAACCACCAGGTGTACATCACTTGTCACAGTGAAATAACAACCCTGTGCCTATAAAAGGCTTGTGCCTCAGAAAGAGACACACAGGTAGGGATGGATGCAAGAGTAAGTAGTAGTCTGTGTTGGACAGTTTTAGTGATGTGTCTTTGTTATCCTACATAGTTCAGAACTTGAGTTCACTCACACTTTTCATCAAGTCTTTCAAAATGGCTCTAATTTACTGCTTTACTTAAAAAAACTTTTAAAAATACCCTACTGCATCTGTCCCAGCAACAAATTGGTTTTTGAAAAACACAATTATAGACTTAATTTCATTAGTAGTTAGTTCTAGCAATGCTCACAGAGATCAAATTAAATTCTCAGCTAATATGTGACTTGAGCCACTCAAAATCTTAAACTCCCTCGGCAACTACTGAGATTCAGTTAAACAATACGGAGGTCCATTAATGAACATCACAGATGAGCAGACATGCTCTGCCATTTGCACTATCCAGATGTGCTCGAGTACTACACAATAAAACATTCATAAAGAGCTTTAACTAATTTTAAAAAAAAAAGGGGGGGGATGCTTTTTTCCCCAAAGGAAAAAGCCTTTAATTTTTACTTATTCAGCCCTTCCAATTTCACATCTGTGCTTTGTGACAATACTCTGTTAAGACTGAAGAGTTCTTCCTTCCTAGACTGATCTTCCTAGTTATACAAAGACCAAAATATACCAACCATTTGTTGATGAAGGGCTATAATTTCTGCATAAAAGGGTCAGATATAATAGCAGAGTCTAGAGATTCACTACCTTTTTTCTCATTAATGAGCAAACTTTCAAAAAGACAAAACCACAGAAAAGCAAAAATCTGTAATAGGCATTTCACTTATTCAGGCAGCACAGGGTCATTTTCCATGAAAGATTTCAGGAACCAAAACTTATTTTTAACATTAGATTAAGCACCTATTAAAACTCATGCTCTCTTCTCTTTTTGTATCATTCATTTTAAAAGATAATGGGAAAGATGACAGAAAGAAGAAAGAAATGAAAACAAAATATTTCCAACTTTCACCTTGTCTTGCCTTCTTTCCTGCTTCTCTTAGGAGACTCCCTGCAGCCATCATAAAGATTTTTCAAAACATACCTCTTTCTTCTCTGGACTGAGCATGCCATTACCAGATGTATGACTTAGAGCAGACTCACTGCTTCGAAGGATTCACTGGGAGACACAAAACATTCCTAAGCAAAGAGTTTTGATCTTTTTCGAGGGTGAGCCTGGTTTAGCCTTAAAATTAGCTTTTATGTCAAATCCGGGAATAAGGGAGTGGATGGGGATGAATGTGTCAAAACATAAACCTCCAGATTTCATTCAGGCCAACCAATTCATTAAAATACCAGCAAAAGTGACAAAACAAAATGGAAGACCTCCTCTCTGAAGGTGAAAAAGAGACAGTGAAGCTCTACACTTCAGTTTCATTTCAAAATATTTCATATGAAAATGTGTGAAGTCAGAAAAATTTTACTTAAGTGGAACTAAACAAAGATGACATTGATACAAGGAAGAGATTTGCAACAGATTCTTTAGGAACAAGGAAGGAAAGGTATTACACAGCACTTTGACAATGAATTAGAAGAGGACAGGTCTTCTTATTCTATCCTTTACAGGTGGCTGTAATAAAGTCATAATCAAGGCTTCCGTACTAATTTTAAATTCATGTTGAAAAAACCAAGATTGCCCAATCTCCTACAATCATTCAACCCACTTCTTTGGAAGTAAGGAGTTGGACACCACTAGAAAAACAAAACAGATTATTTCTTCATTGGGCCAATAATAGTTCCAACATCGTGTTTGAAAGCTACACATTCATTATATTTATGTGAAACTAAGTCACATAGAAGTAACTTTCAAAAAATATTCTTCACACTGAAATATAAAGAACCTTTGGAATCTTTCAAAAGGGAGAAAGGAAACCAATTCACATGACAGATTTTAAGAGAGTAAGCAAATGCCAGTGAACAAAATCACGTTGTACAGTGCTTTCTTCATGCACTTAAGTACAATTCAACACTTACAGAATATACTTATAGAAATTCTCTCACTTTGTATTAGAAATGCAATCACAGATGTAAGACCACACATTTTTTTGCATGATGTTTTCTTGTAGCATGCTTTAAAAAAGAAACAAACAAGAAACCTATAGGACTGTTATTTTTATTCTTTGTTCCTGACAGAAGGTTTTTGCAACCATCCATGAAATACTATATAATTGTAAGTGCAGGACAATAAAATGAGGAAAAAAATAATAATCTATAGATATTCCCGATCTCGATTGCTACAAATAACATTTCCTTAGACCATCTGTTCTTCTTTAGGTATAAAAGCTTCTAAAACAGATTAGCATAACAGCCATCCTGCAGAAAAGTTTCCTGTTGCTAAGAAACAGGAAGTAAAATAATATATCCAAGGTCAGCTGTTACTGAATTGATTCAGGCTGATAAAATTTTTGACCCAATTTGACATATTTCGTAAGGAATCAAATATACCGTTTTTTTAGGCTGGACTGTTTCCATAAGCCATATTCTGCTTCGAATTTTTATATTTGCAAGGAGATGATGAGTAAAATGGTGTTCAATGAACAGTGACAGAAATGTTGCTCTGGTTAGGCAAATCAACAGGGAATTAGAGCACTTTGAGAAATTATTTTGAGGACTTCAAAAATTCATCACATTTTGTATGACCTTTCATTTCTGGCAGCTTTATCATTATACAAACTTTAGTTCTAGGTTTAAGTCAAAGGTCAAGGCTTCTAACACACCACTTCTTTCAACAGGCAAATTAAAGACAACAGTTTCACCTGAGGCACCACTTCTACAAGGATGAAATAAGGCATTATTCTCTTGCTACTCCAAGCTCATTGATTCAGCTCCACTCCCCCTTAGAAATTAAGAAATCCAAACCATCTCTATACAAAATAAAATCCAAATAAAGTATTAATATAGTAAAATTACTGCATGGCCCCCAGTTGTGTCACTTCAAAAAGAGCACACAGAACAAGCCACACGTTTGCTACATAAACGTTTAGGAAAAGATAGCTTAAAAATATTTAGTATGTCTGCAAACCAGTATCACTATCCATGCAGTTTAATGAATTATGATTTTTTTTTTCAAAAAAGCCAAAACAAAAAAAAAGTCATAATTACTTCAAAGGCTTCCAATGCAAATTAGAGAACAAAATAAGGAAAGTTTGGAGGTTTGTTTCAAAAGCATTGTTCAATTTACCAACATAGGTTCTTCCCTAGCAAAGCTCTAGGGACACATGGAAGCAATCAGGTACTTTGCTATTTCACCTTCTACTCTCCCTAGAAGTCTGCATAGGTCTTATCAAGTAGCACATCCAAGAATTTCCCCCCTTCACTCTAGGGAGTTAATTACTTTACAAACAAGGCCCTGGAAAACAACATGGTTCCAGGCATAAAAAGTACTATGTTACTGTCTACTAAACATTAAAAAAAAGATACAAACCAAACAACATGTAAATAGCAATACATCCTACAAATAACCTAAACAAAACTGCTAGACAGTTAAGCCTATTTGTCCCCTATGCAGTCTTTCCCACTGGTTTCTGCATAGGCTCGAACACATACCAAATATAACTCATGTTCAAGTACAGAACTACAAATGTTTATCTTGATGCCTACATTCCTCAGCCTGAAAAGGCAGTTCCCAAAATTATAGCATATGCCACATGGGTATTCTTGTGGCTTGCAAAATACCTCTTGCTTACCAAGCTTGTACCTGACGTAACTGCCTGAACTCTATAAAAATAGTTTCCTCTTTCTGCCTCCTATTTGTTCTCTGTATTTTCTACTTATTATCTCCTCTGAAGGTAACAGCAGCGATAACACACTTTTTAAGAAAAAAGGGAACCCGACAGTGATAATGCCACACATCAGTGCTGAAATAGCCAAGGAGAAAAAAGGTCAAACAGCCTCCTGCAATCCCAAGATTTCTTAATGACATCAAAAGATGTTGGTACATTTAGGGATCTTGTATACCCGTTCAAAAAGGCTTGCATTAAAAATACCTTGCATTAATTTACTATTATCGATAATGTTGATATATATATATATATGATTAAAAATACTTATATTAAAAAGAAATTGTCTAATCAATACATTATACTCAGTAATAAACACTATCCAGTCTTTTTACTTCCCCTCTGACCTGTTCTTCCTTTATGGTTTAAATTTTAGTACTCTGGTGATACAGAAGATTTTTCTACTGTAAATTAGTTCAAGATGTTTCTTCCTTTGACACCTTCTAACCCTACCAACAGTTGTCATGTTTACAAGGAAATTTAAGGTTGTTCCAGTCTATGACTAGACAGTGATTTCATTTCAGCATGAAGCTGGTAATAGGAAAAGTTACTGCAGCAAAATTCTACATCGGATTTTATAAAACTGGAAGATACTAATTTGAAAATATCCCACTCATTCTCATCCTTCCAGAGATTTCATTCCATAAATCTTAGGCCAGGTTGCTTCCTACTCTGTTTTTCTTCATTTGTTGGGCAAGTAGGAAAAGTGTTAGTACACATAATAAGCTTTTGCTGACAAATCATCTGCTTTTTCAGAGGGCAGGCACCCTGGTCTTGACATAAGCATTCTTCAATCTTACCCTTGACAACAGAGTCCGGAGAGCTGCATTCTTGAAGAGTGGTTCTTCATTATCACAGGTCTTTCTTTTTTAACCCTTCTGCTGCTTCTGATGGTTAAAACGCCATTCCTACCTCATCCACACCAACACCATAATTCCATTACAGCTCTCCAGTAAAGGTTAATAAAGGTAAGCCAAGTCATCACAAACAGCCCCAATTGTCATTCCTAGAAATCACAGCAAAGAAGGCAAAAGCTGATGACTATCAAAAGCACCTGGACAATGCTCTCAGGCACGTGGTGTGATTCTTTGGGTTGTCCTGTGCAGGGCCAAGAGCTGGGTTTGTTTAGATTCTGTTTTCTAGATGTCCATCTGCAAAGACCATTCCCCATTATTCCATAAATCATAGGTTTTAGTTTTTCATTATGACAATGTACCATATGGGAAGGTTTCCAAAGGATAATTAAATACCAACATACAGTATCTTTATGGATAACAGCTTACATTTTTCCTCATAAAGAATACTTTTACTTCCTGCCTTTACAGCATTTGTCTCCTCTACCTTTATTTTGGCCATGAACCAGAGAGCACACTGTGTGCTCAGAACTTTCCACAACACCAATACAGATATGCAGGTAGGGAATCCTTTTCCCTAAAGAAAATGTTTTTGGCATCTGTGCAACAACTGTTTATCAACTGCACAAGCTTCACACTTAATGCTTTCAACTGAGAACTCAAGTTCTCAACAAATACAATTCTCTACTATACAGTACATAAACTAACAAAATTAGGAAAGAGGACTTGCTATGAAGGAAGATGTCTTCTGGGCCAAAGTAACTGGAGAAAGATGAAGTAGAGAATGAAGGAAAAAGTAGGTATGTCTCAATGAACATCAAATTGATTTCAAAATCCTCTCATAAGTAAATAAATGCTGATGTACAGAAAGGGGATGAGGCCTCTAACTAACTCTAGAGTTAGGCCTTTCAAAAAAGGTCAAAATTAACCATTTGTAACTACTTTATTTACAAGGTTTGGTGTCAATCAATTTCCAACCTAAACATAAAACTATTCAAGGCATTCTTCTTGTTACAGAACATTCCCTTATGGGATGCAAGCAATATATGCTGGCAGAAATACTCACAATTGTCAAATGTTTCGCTACCTGAAATGGCCTCTGTTATTTCTAAGTACTCGCAGTACCTGGCAGTTCTGCAATCCTTATAACAGCTGTCACAGGACAAAACACAAAACCTAAGCTTAAAATGTTGACTAAAGGCCAGAGAAAATGGCTTGATTTCTATCCATTCGAATACTATTCCAAAAATAAGCAGTAACTTAGTTCAACTTGAAGACTGTCAAAACCAGATCCTGCTTAACATTGTAATAATGAGAACTGTGGCAGAATATTTACTTTCTAGCATCATGAAGTTCAAGACTGGAACATTCAATTCACATCCTGAAAGAAGAGTGGTGCTTGTGCCTGTTTATTCCAGACTCAGAACTGAGGTGTTTGTCTGGCGAGGGTGCTACATTTGTCCACCAAGAGAAAGAGTAACCACTTATAGCACTGACTGAGACCTGTACACTTCTGGGGAGTATGACAACTTTTCCCCAATTATACTATCATATAATAGAGTAGCTATATGACAGAAGGGGTAACTCTCACCTAATTTTAAAAAATGGAAAACATGTTCCCTTTTGCTTCCGCATAGAAGAAAAATTTGTCTACCAGGAAGATATTTTACATTTCTTGCCTATGAGAAAGATCAACCCTCTCAGGTCTAGTTGAGAACAACTACTTTGATTCTCCCAGAAAAAAAAAGAAAAAAAAAAAATTAATCTTCGCAACCCAAGTTGCTAGTACAAGAGAAAAAAGGAATTTGTAGGTTTGTTTGTAATCCCACACCTTCTGCTTAACATTAAATTTGTATAGAGTTTATATCCAAATATTTAATTCTTTGGATTCTTTCAACTCATATGACTATTCAGATTTTGAAGCTCCTCTACTATGCCGTGGGTGCGCGGGGGGTGGAATAAGCCTCTGCTTTTACCGAATGTGTCTCTCAGGCGTCTGAGAGATCACTTCAGCCAGCACTGCATTGGTGCTTGTACAGAACGGCNAGACCATTGTGTTTTCGAGGGGGTGCTTAGTTTAGGAGGTTTTCCACCAGTGAGGTCCTGCAGTGTTGGTATGATCCACCACCACACTCTACTGTCTTCTCCTCATTGCCTATATGAGCAGGTGAATTTAAAGAGATGTGTGTTGTGGGAAAGCTGTGGAATCAGCATTGACTTCTAACTCCGTGTATCTCATCTCATTCTAGACACAAGCACAGATGATAGGCCATGCCACTGTCACAGACTGAACAAACTTGATAACCATTTAAAATGCAAACATGAAAGTGTAGCAACTGTATCTGACAAGGAACCCTCACCCCTGCAAGGCAAGATGTTGCATTTAATTGCTATCTGATTTTATACTTGAAAGATGAATCTATTTCACTCAGATAAAGTTCTTGCTGGAACAGATAGAGCCACAAAAAATTTTATATGCCTGTCTACTCCTAGATTTCTACAGCTGGGAGAAAAACTCCAGCAGTTGGACCAGCTAGATATTTCTGATCACAGCAATGGCTGAGGTTTACTGCTGTTTAGCATTTGCCTCTCCAGTGCACTGAAGAGTTCTACGTGGACAAGTACACACAAACTGCTCCAGAACCAGAACTAGCTGTGTTTTTGCTAATCAGGCTTGTGAAAAAGAAACAACAAATTTAGTAATGCTTACAAGAACAGAGCATTGTATAGCTTCTGGACTGAAGGCAGAGCACAGACAGCTCTGAATATGGGGAGAAGAACAATGTGTTAAACTAGCCAATTATTAAAATAAGGTAAATATCTGAAAAATTTGACCTTGCAAAGAGAATGCACTCTTGGATGCTACTCTAAACTGCATTTCTTCACCAGTTTCTGTTCCTCTTCCTTCTCTTCCCTACCTCCATTCTTAATTTTTCTCTGGAAGCCTTATGATTTGTCAGTTTTTCTGGGGTTAGTTTGTTGTAGTTTTTTTTAAGCCTTAAAAGAATTAATGGGATGAGAAAACAGCTTTCTGGGAGCTCTACCCAGGATGTTTCCTTGGCCATGAATAACTATCTAGTTTTGAAAACAGCATTGCTCTATTTCAGTTGCTGAGTAGGTGGTCTGTTAAATCTTAAAAGTTAAGTCTGTTACTTAAGTGTTCATGTAAATATTTCATTAAGCTTCCTGGCTTATCATAAGCATTGCTTAACACTATTTAATGTAACAAACACTGTAGAAATCATTCTACCAAGGAGGGGAAAAAGATGCATGAGATGTGAATAACGGCAGTTGGGGAGGGTTGGGGAGGGGTTAATATCAAAGGCAAAAAAGATCATGAATTCTAAGTTAAATGTGCCTGATTAGGGAAGATACATCTTGGTTCATCTCATCATCTTACAGTCTAGGCAAATAAGCTCACGTTATCCCTTTGTTCTCTTTCTTACAATCTTATTCAATTGTTTTTTAAAATCTTTCCTTAAAAATTACTTTATAAGCAGCTTAAGAAAGTATACGCTATGTTTTTCCACAACACCTTACCATAAATGAATTTATTTCTATAACCTATCTTTTCATCACAAAAGATTCTTAATCTCTTTGTGTTGCAAAGCAATAAAGATAAAAGGTCTTAACCATGTGCAACTTCTAGCTGTTTAGATGTTAACAGTCACTCCATTTGAATTTCTATGAAGTTGAGGGATCCAGTCAGGTTGACTTGTTCTCCCAGAATGCTACCACTTAAACACTACCAGAAGTTGCCTAGTTTCTCTGTCAATTTTGCAAGCCATCATCTGTTTTATTTCCTGGCATGGAAATCACCCTTGGCAAGTGATTTAAATCATCCTAAGACGCAAAAAACACACAGGATATTAATTATATTTTGAACAGCATTTTTATTCCCTTTTTTATTTTTTGTTTATAACATTGCAAAAGGAAATCCTTCCCTCAGAGAATTTTAATGATCATGTTCTCAGATGTCTCTTATTTATTTGTTTCTTCATGGAATAAAGAAACTCTCCTATTACTAGCCTAAAAATTAACACTGTTTGTCACAATTTTTACTAGTTTGTCAGGACAGATGAGTGTAATTCACTGGCCTTGCAATAACAAAGTTTTCTACACTTCAACAGTATTATTGTAGAGATGGTGAGGCATAAAGTCATAATTTAGAGATCCAAACTAGGCTTCAATTCTTATTTAACTAAAGGTGAAATGGAAAAGTAATATCTGGAGAAAAAAAACAACACATTATTTTTTCCATTTCCAGTAAAGCATCTGCATTCTCTCTGTGCATTTCAAGTAATGCAGCAAGAACTGTGACGCTTGCACAAGGAATTACAGACACTGTAACGCATGAAGCACCATTATGGAACGGCACAGCCAATAGAGTATTAAAACACGGACGACCTTCCAGCTCTGCAATGACTGTTTCAAGGGAAGAAAACCAAAATTTGTACAACTGCAGTCCTATGGAGACCACAACATGACAGAGTAAAGCAGGAAGGGAACTGGAGTAAGCTTTGCACTACTCCCCAGTAATATTTAATTAGGAAGCTAGGTCTGGGGCTAAATTATTACAAGTGAGAGAAGTAGTCTCTTTTCTGAACCTGCTAAACCAAAAAGTACTCAGGATAATGTAATGCCATTTTCTGAATAATACTGAAAATTGCTAAATGTAGACAGGATATCTGGCTCAGAAATATCTCCAGATACTAGCAGGTAGAGCTGGTACAGCCTCTACAGCAAGCAATCACTAGAATTCCTTAGGCTTCAGAAGCAATCATCTAATTCTTCTACAGATTAGATCCTGATTTTCAGAAAAGAGAGAATGACACAACAAAAATATACATCTACAAATAAAAGAAATAATAATAAATAAATGACACCTTAAAAAAAAAATAGGTCCAGCATCAAACAGGACCTTTGTGGGTAAAGAAGCCATAAGCCATATAAGCCATATCTCCAGGGTAACATTTAGCTGCCTAACTACAAAAAAACACTTCTCCCCTATTGTGTATTCAGCATGCACTATAAAATGAGGTTAGAGCTCTACAGATAAAAATGTCATACAGCTCTGATTTATCCCCAGCACATCAGAATTTTGAGCAATGGTTCTGTGGAAAGAGGACAAAAAGTATGGAAAAAGGTATTATATGTAGCTGCAATACATACACACACCCAAGAAACCTGCAGAGTAACTGGGGTCTGCTGAATAGCCAAAGTAGCTAACAGTGCTGTTTTACTACCCCTGTGATCAACAACTGAAATCGATGGGACATTTTGTCTACACTGTCATCACACTAGCACCTCAACCTGGCTTCAGTTGGGCACACCTGCCTGTCTTCCTTCATATCTCAAATCACACAAGCCGTGTTGTTCTTGTTAACTAGCTCCTTGTCATCGTCTCTCATTACTATCCTCATCTGAATCACGTCCTACCAGATCAATTCTTATTTTATTTTTCAGGTCAATATTCTAGCCTGGACTCTGAATATCACCTCCCCATTGTACAATCTGACTTCTCAGATTTCAAGCATTCATCTCTTTGGGTTTGTTCTCTTCCCTATCATTTTCTTCTCCTTGTTTAGCTTCCTCAGGACTTTTACCGCTACGCAGCTTTCTCTTCCAGAGCTCCTGGGCAGCAGGCAGTGTCAGTTCAGCTGCTCACACCCTCATCTCCCCACAGCTCGAATGACTCACATTTGTGATTTCAGAGTAATCCTCTTGGCCTAGCCATTAAATGTTACAGAGGCTTTAGCCAATAAAGTCTAAGTCTTTCTAGCATAAAAACAGGTGTTTTCAAGCTCTACTATTTTCCACAAGCAAATAAATCTTCTGAGGAAGGGGAGAAACTCATTCCTTGGACAAGACTCAATCTATTTTATTTCAAGGCCCCTATCCTTAAACATCAGTGTCTGTGAGTTTCCAAAAGCATTCGACACTTATCTTCTGCCCGCCAGCTCAGCTCTCTAACCTTGCTGAAACCTTCAAAAATTTCTACTCAAAAGACTGGCAGACATCATGCAGGAAGTTTAAAGCCCAGCAAAAGGCATAAGTAACAATGACCAACACCATACATCAAGAAGAGCTGACTTTAAATAGATGATTAGGGGAAGAGTATTCATAATTTATCACACGACATTCTTCAACTATCATCTCAACTGTCTACTTCAGAACTTTTACCCAAGAAAACTCCTTTCTAGCTTTTTTAGCAATTTTAAATTCCTACATGTTGAAATCACCTCGCTAGGAAAAATGCTGTTATCTCCAAACTGTTTTCACTTTGTTGTAGTTGCTGAAACTGGTTGCTTCTGTTTGAAAAATCTTTCTCCATACCACCATGGACAGAGAGACGCATCTGCTATCAAACATACTTTTATAACATTGTTGCATTCACTTTTTCTGAACTTTATTTTAGGAAAATACTACAGAAAATAGCTCCCTTTCCCCACAAATTTAGTTCCTTACTCTGACAGGGACCTCATGATCTTTATGGAACCTTCTTCATAAATCTCATAGACTCTATTTAATGCAGTAAGATATGGCTTGATATAAAATACTTTCAATTGGGAGGCTATTCTATTGATTAGAAACTCTAATTTTTTAAGTAAATTTATATACAGCCAACATCTTTTTTTGCTCTTCTATCAGCACTGTCTTATTCCAGGTAATTCCTCCCTTGCGATTATACTTCCTCTATAAATTTCACCTTGCCAAAGATGTCAAGCTTCCAAATAATTACATGATACAAATCAAAAAAGTTGACAGTACATTTTGTTTCTTAGAAAGAAAATTTATCTTATTTAGAGTTTAGCCTATGAAAACAGCTATATAAGCACAGCTGAGGCAAAGAGGCCTTTGATCTGTCACACTTCCTTATAGTACCACTCTCCTTAATAAATTCCTAATACCTTTCTCTAATTTTCTTTTACCATTATGCACAGAAATATCCCTTCCTACAAAAGCAGTTTAAGAACTTGATTAACACTGACGTCAAAACCATAATCCTGCAGTTCCTTGGATTAGTTTTTCCCCATTTAAAAAAAAAGTACACTGCCCTGTTAATGTTTAATTAGTTAGCCACTTCACAGCCAATCTGCATTCAAATTCCACCTTAATTTCCATTTCCATACTTCTATTCCTTTTCCTCTAGGTAACTGGAATCACTTGGTCTAAAACATGGCACTCAATGAAGTTTTTAGACAAACCTAGACTTTCATTGTTTTCCATTCCCACTCTTGGAAACAGCTCTGATGAACTTTGTGCTCCTGTCCCCAATACCCTTTGCAGGGTCTAACTCAGCTTGACAGTTTCTCCATGCAGGATCCTGTCTTCAGTCCTAAGGCACTGAAAAATCTGGCTGCAATGATGAACACAATCATTCTTTCATTAATTCAAGTGTATCTTAATGACAGCTTTTCAAAATACACATATGTTTAATCATGATTTAAAAAGATGTAATTATAATGGTTTACAGTCTTTAGAAGTAGTCTAAGTTTTGAAAGACATATACAGAAACATTGATGTCAATTCTGGGGAAAAAAAATTACTTCTCTTCCATTAGCTACAACACCATAGGCAATCAAAAGCACTCCCTCAGTTTTTGTTTTGCAACAATTACCATTACCTGGATTCCTCACAGATGTTTAAGCAGTGTTGTAACCTGGGCTGTTATTACCTTATTGCTACTGACTAGTCCTTTAGCTGAACAATAGTCCCTTTCAACTTTTAAAATAAAAATCTAACTTGACTAGATTTCACAGGTCACACATTACATTTAGTATTCCACGGCATAAAGCCAAACAAGGAGGAAAGAAGCATGTGCTCTATAACAATTACATATTTTTCATTCCTGTGCATTATTTAACACAGTATTTTCATCACAATTTTACTCTTTAAAATTCCCACAGCAAATGAAGATGGTTTTATACGGTTAAGACTATATGATAAAAGTTCATTTGCACCCCAACAAGGGAGCACAGAGAGGCAGTGGCAAGTGGGGAAGTACAAATTATACCTTGCCCATCTTCTTCCAGGCCCACCACAAGAGCAATCAGCCCATTAAGGGATTCTCTCTACGAGGCCAGAGAACCACAAGGCTTCAAGCAGGGACACAAATTAGGGACTTGAAGGAAGGGAGTCCCAATCCACTCTTTCCAGGGCAGTCCCAAGGGGGACTTGAGTCACACTGTCCAGTTTTGAAACCCATCACATGAGTGCCCACAGGTGCAGGACATACTATGGGATGTAAGGGAGGGGCATCTGGGGATTGCAAAGGACTTGCTATGGGATGTTCACAAGGGAAACCAAAGGCAGGAACAGAGATGGATTTACAGAATTAGGGGAAGAACAAGCACAAGTAACAGAGCAGAAAGTGGATAAAAAGGGCCAGTTGCATGCCAATATTTTGGTGGTTGGTTCACCTGCCTGGCTCTGCGCTGCCCTGATCAGCACAGTCTGTCCTATCTGCTTATTACATCTTTCCCAGCTCTTTTCTGGGTGAGTGGCTCTGCTCATTCTGCCAGTGTGCACAGGGGTCTGACTGCAGCAACTTCTGACTGCCAGCCACCAGAGAGACTGGGGCGAGTGACTGAAAGTGTCAGCCTGAGCCGGGCCGTGCAAACATCTGTCTGCAGCGCAGCACCTGCAGGAGCAGGTGTGGGAGCACACTCACCTGTGTGAGTGTACTGGGAGGATGTGTTCCGCCTGGCTGCTGGCTGGAACTGGGGCATGGACCTGTGGCAGTCTCACTCCTCTCAGGCTGAAGAACTGGCCTGATATTTTCCCCTAGCACAAGGGAAGAAAAGGGTTTTGAAAACTTAAACACAGCACATGTTTAAAACAAGATTTTCTTTTCCTGTTCCACAGAGTGATCATCATCCTGCATTCCATATCTCAATTCTGTTCCTCTTCCCACTATTTTTCCACTCTGATAATTTCATCCACCTCAATCAATCTTCTCTTATAAATATTTTCTCTCCTCCTTTTCACTTCTACCCTATACCATCACAGATTATAGCAGTTTGTTTTCCTTTAACTTGCTTAGACCTTTCTCCATTTCCAAAAATGTTACTGTTGTCTTCCACTCCACAAAATTATTTTTAATCCTTTCCTCTTTATATTCCTCAACCACCCTTTCAGTAGGGATAAAAACTGCCCCTTACACATTCTATCACTTCTCTTCAGCATTCTTTCCACTTGCCAAAATTCCTTCTTTGTAGCATTGCCTTCCACTCTCTTTCAAAGCAAACACATGCATTTGAAGTCCTATTGTTCACAGTTAAATAAAACATGGCTATTTTCAAACAGTTACTGACCAAAGAAGGTTTGCATTAACGTTTTTTCAGAGAGGACAAAAGAGAATCAGCAGACTATTACTACGAATGCTGCTCAGAATACACAACAAAGAGAAAAAAGTTACAAAGTGCAAGGGACTGTTCATGTAACAAACTTACCAAGAAAACACTCGGGGGTTATCTACATCTTGTCTCCTCCTCCCCTGTTTGTGCTTGCAGAAGAACAGAACTTGATAGAATTTAATTTCTCAGGCTTTGCTCTGCCTTAAGTCACCCACCTTACCAACTTCAGCACATCCACATAAAATTGCAGAGTTGAATTCAGTTCTTCACTTTAGCAAGAGTTTATCAAAGAGCTTTTATCTTTTTGAAGCATTTTGCCTCCACTGGACAGTCGGTCTCTTCCTCTCAGTTCCACAGAATACTGCATCCCACCGGCTGTGAAGACCAGCATTTGAGAGGCATGTGGAGGTGGAATTAATCTGGCCTTTTTGCAGGTATGTTACCTTCCATCCAATACTTCATGTCATCTGTTAGGACTTCCACTAACCTAAGGCACTGATGCTACTGTTTGATTTTTAAGGAGGTACTGTACAAACAAGGACCATTCACAGTAAACATTTTCAATCCTGTAGAGTTATGTTTATCAACTTTATGGAAAAGCATCTGTCTCCACAAAAATTCATATCCATCAGCTGTCTCTTTAATAGCCATTTACCCACATAGACAGCTAGCACAGACAAGGACAATTTCATACTGTCATTAGATAGAGAAATTTTCTACATGGCACTGAAATTATTAGTACTCACCAGAGAAACAACTCAGTTGTATTAGCTGACCTGTGCTTGGTTACAGTTGGCAGACAGACCTTAAATAGATCTCACCACTGTGAGGCCATAATCGACATCTTTTGAAGTTAGCACTCAGAAGCCATGCTTTAGGTTCCTCTCCAAAGAAGCAGCACAGACCCTCTGAGCCTAAAGCAGCAATGAGGTAAAGTAGCACATTATCCACCACAGGCCAGGAGGGCAATGTGCCTGTATTCATAGATTACATGGCAAGGACTGGTCACACAGCCTGATGTCAACTTCACACATTAAAAATGCTGAAGTACAAGGTCTTTCCTTGGGAACCATAATCATCCCTTTCCTGTGATGACCCAAAACCAGGGAAGCATGATTAGATTTCATCCTGTTGCACACTGCTTTGTGCTAGCATGCAGGACTTTCATTCTGCAGCCTACTTCTGAGCAAGGGTTTTTCCTTATTTCCTTACTCCAGTTGATGGCTGCCTCTGTACCCAGCCAACCCTGAAATCAGAGATCTGGAGTTCACCCCGAGTCCTGCTACAGAAAAGTGTATCAACTGATAGTTTCCAGCAATACACCACGATTAATGATGCACTCCATGTTACTCTCCCAGTCTCCTTTTCATCACACTTATTAAGTCTTACAATGTCTTACACTGAACAAAACTTTGACCATGTAGAATCATAGAATACCCTGAGTTGGAAGGGACCCACAGGGATCATCAAGTCCAATTTCTGTCCCTGCACAGGACACCCCAAGAGTCACACCATGTGCCTGAGAGCATTGTCCAAATACTGTCAAGATTGGTGCTGTGACTGCTCTCCTGAGAAGCTTATTTCAGTGTCCAACCATCCTCTGGGTGAAAAAAATCTCTTAATATTCAACCTAAATCTCCCCTGACACAGCTGTATGCCATTCCTTCAGGTCCTGTCACTGGTCCCCAAGGAGAAGAGATCAATGCCTGACCCTCTCTCTGCTTCCTACAATAAGGATTGTAACACATGCACACCCCTGTCCTGGCAAAAAGATAGCTCCAAACGTTCACTTCCCCATTGCCTAGAAATCTTATGATAGTCCCTATTTTATTACTACTTTATCTCATGCCAAAATTTTGTCCCTTAGGTTAGGTACGTATTTAACTTGGCTCATGTTACATCAGTTTCACTTCTGAAGCCATGTATTAATAATTGGCTTCCACTTTGAACTTTTCCTCCTCTCTAAAGAAGTCCTTTTGTTCCTTAACATCATTGGTACATTTTTTTTCCTTCTGGAAAAGACTTCAGAGAAGATGACCTTGGGGAAGGGAGATAGAAACCTATCTCCTATAAGACCCGCAGCCATCAAGCCATCACAACATAAAGTATACTCTGTGGAAGTCAAGGAAGCTGCTCCAGTGACTCTAAAGATGGCCTGGCTTTCCCTCACTGTGCTTTTGTTTGGAATGTCTTCTCTGCTTTAGAGAGCTAACAGGCAGAAACTGGAAAACTGGGATTAGTAAGGTACTGACCTCAAAGACATTTTCACTCAATGACCCAGCATAACCAAAACAACTTTGACATGCACAGAAGCTGCCCCCTGCATTTCCTTACTGGATGACCTGGAATACAATGCCACAAGGATTACATTTCCACAAGTTCCTGCAGAACCATGGGGCCATTTCCCTTCTACAGCATGTCCCCTCTACAGCTGTGTAACACAACATGAAGTTAAAAAAAAAAAAACCACAATACAAGGGAGCAGTT
Source organism: Pardalotus punctatus (assembly GCA_013400915.1). Classification (NCBI taxonomy): domain Eukaryota; kingdom Metazoa; phylum Chordata; class Aves; order Passeriformes; family Pardalotidae; genus Pardalotus; species Pardalotus punctatus. The sequence continues at coordinate 1,475,532 of VZTX01010332.1, read as the reverse complement.
AATTGTAATACTTCTAAAGATGTTAAAAAGTAGAGAAACTGTTCCTTTAAGAAAAATAGAAAGCCTTACAGGAAATCAGTCAGCAACCACTATAACTTAATTTTGCAATGACGATAAACAGTCAAGGAAGAATGTTGTTCCAAATCGCAAATGAAACAAGCCTCTGGTTTTCAGATTGTGAAACTCACCTGCTGAACAGATTAGAAGTAATTAAACTTTTCAGTATTCTAAAGTACTTTGTACCCCACATTGCCCACTATTTTAATACAGTCAAATTGAACATAACATTTTTGCAAAAATCACATTTGACATTTAATTTTGTCTACCTGAAAGTCAATTTGGAGGTACAAATAGACCACACTTAGATTTCATTTGCTGGTGGGCAACTGTAGAAACATTCCCAGTATATCATACCCTTCTTGACCTTCCAGACTTAGACATTTTATCCTACTGAAGTCTGAAGTTTTGGACTACCATTCTTTGCCTACATAGCACAACCACGCTGCTATCAATGAAACAAAGTCAACTTGATATCATGTAGTTTGCCTTTGCAAAAATGCACTCAGCTGTGACTAAGATGAAGTTCTACTTCACCCCAAAGCATAAAAGAGTTCAGCCAAGCCAGTACAGGGTAGCAGCTAACAACTGAGGTTTCCCACTGTGCTGTACTTCCCACCACTGTCCCAAAGCAGGCATGCTCACATGCCATAGGGACAGGTATAGAAAATGGATCAATTCTGGAAGACATTCTTGTGAAGAAATCTGGTAACAGACAAGCAAAGTTATGGGGCAAAATCCAGGCAGGAACATTAGAACTTTTCCTGCACACAAGGTACTAGAAATACTTTCAACAGCTTGAAAGCCACACTCCTCATGAAAAAATATTAGTTTTATAAGATTATAAAACAGCTGTAAATATAGTATCATCTTCACTGTAAAATTAGAAACTTTGTTTTTCAGTAGTCACCTAGTCTGAAATTAACTTTACACCCATCCACGGCTCAGCACTGCCAAAGTCTCTCACAATACAGTACAAGAACTATCTTGTACAACTGTCCTAAAACATACATGACAGCACTGTGGCAGTACAGTCACCCAAAGCAACTTCAATGCCTCTCCATCCCAAAAATCATTCCATAGAACAAAAGTTATAAGCAGTATGGAAATACCCGAAGGAGCAGTGAAATTACACTGAAAAATGCAGTATTATCAAACTCCCTAATACTTCCAAATCATGAAACTCAGATTAATGAGATTTAAGTTTCAGAGTATGCCTGGTTGCCAATGAATTGGGGGGAAAAAAAAAAAAAAAAGGCACTGAACCTTCAATATGGCACAGAAAACAAGGTAAAGGTGACTTACCATTCCCTATTGCTTTAACTGTATCATTAAGTCTACCTTTTAAATAGGTATTTATTCCACTTTCATGAAGAATCTGATGTAAATTGCTGTATTATTACACAGCTGCCTGGAACAAAATCCCCTTTTCAATTACCAATGAATTGGAAAAATACTAGCCAGCAGAAGAGAGATCCTTTTTTCTGGCCTGTGATCACTCTGTTCACTTTAAAGGAATGCACCTCATTAACCCTGATAATTAACAAGGTTATTCTCATCACATTAAAGGTTTAGGTTCCTCTATTAAGTCATTATTTGAATTTGCACTGCTATTAAGATGATGAGACTATTCTGGATTTAATTTCACATAACAAGATGTTTCTCTTTAAAGATCCTAATTTTTTTCAAGTCAAGCCATATAATTTCATTGTCTTGTATACTACACAGAGTCATAGAATGAGTTAGGTTGGAAGGGACATGTAGCATCTAGTTCCAGCCCCATCCCATGGGCAGGGACAATTAGCACATATACTGAATTCAGAAATGTATTACATGCATATAAAAAAAAACCCTAACAAAATCAAAATTGAAGAACTAGAAGGGGTAAGGCAGCAATGCAAACTGGCAGCAAAAACAGCAAATGAGCATCTAGCAGCAGCATGACTGTGGCAGCAGAAACCAGAGAGAACTGAAAAAGGAGAAGACCAAAATTACAAGGAGATGTATACAGCATGGGAAAAGACTACCAGCAGATGTATCAACTCGTAGCTGGACCATTCCAGTAAGACACCACAGACTAAACAGAAACTCCCAATTCCCATGATGTCCCTGACCATGGCATGGGGTTTGAAACTAGATGATCCAACCCTTCCAACCCAAATCATTCTATGATTCCATGCTCTTTACACTGCAAGTGTACATATTTGGGGCATTTTGCTCTTAGATCATATGTGAGGTTTCCCAGGACTGTCTAGCCAATGAAGTCTTCTAACTTCTGCACATATGTATTATTCTGCACATATTAACTTTTGCGCATATGTATTCCCAGTTCATGAACTTCCTTCCCCCAAAAGAGAAAAGCCACTTGTCTAAGTCAGACAGTTATTCTGAGAATATTAAAAATTGCAGCAGCCACGTATCAACATCCCACATCAAATATAAAAACACAGATTATGGTTTATTTCATTATACATGCTGACATCATATTAGCTGATGTGTACTGTAGTTAACAAACATACAGAAAATCAGGGTATGGAAAAATTAGTCCCAATTACTTAAGAGATTTCACTGTATAGGTTTCATTGGCAGCATACCTCACACCAGGAAATTCGAGCACCTTGAATGCAAATATCTAGTGATGTCCAATTAACACCAAATGTTTTGCAAAGAAGCTTTTTTGCACAGAATTCAGTCCCTATGAAATAATTATAACAGTAATATCCTTTAAATGTCAGAAAATACAAGAGAACTTTCTGTCATAACATGAGTACTATCACAATGGTGACTGGGTCAAACATTGAAAACAAACAAGTTCATAGAGTTAAGGTCAAGCTCAGCTGTCAGTCTACAGGAGAGTTCCGAGCACTGCTAGTTTGTCCCATCCGTGCACCTTAAAAGCATGTCATTTTCCAGAACTTCATTTTTTGTAGTTTCAAGAACCCATTGCTAAATCTTGTCGCAAGTGCTTACCAGTGTGCAAAAAACATTAAACTCTTCCCATAGTGTCAAGAGCACTGTGAAATATTCAGAATAAAGACACTGTAAGTCTTATCAGCATAACAACTCCCTCGGGAATTATCAACTAGCAAACCTCTCAAACCCCTAATAGGGTTTAAAATGTTGTAAAAAATATAGCAGGGTACCCATGAATGAGCCATGTATTGCCTTTTTTTTTTAAGGCTAATGCAAGCAACTGTTCTTCAGCAGAATGAAGTCTGAAGTATACACATGAGATTAATAGAGGACATAATAGAGGGCAATATTTAACCACTATGACGGCTTTATGTATGTTTGGATGAGACTTTTGGTCAATAACATTAGACAGTAGCAGAGTTTTTACCATTACTAGGAATCACCATCACTGTGCCTCCAAACATACCCCTGTACAAGGTTTGAACATTGCGAAATTCACCTGTGTGCTCACAGGTTATCCACTCTATCCACATCTTAGTTAACACATTCTAGTTTTCCTTTGCAAGTTGGGGTTTTGCCATTGAAACCAATAACCCTTGAAGAACAAACATGTGAGTTTCATTGCCATTAGTTAGTTTCCTTCCTCCCTCTAACACAAGATAAACATAGCATGCATCTTCTCACCCCCCACGCCCAAAAGAATCAGGCACAGAACCCCAATCGGAAGTGTTTGTTTTTCAACATGAAATACAAAGAGCTTAAAATTACTCATTTTTTTACTTTTTTTTAAAACAAACATTGAAAATAACTAGGGTGGCTTTGGCATTGCTTTAATCAGTTTAAACTTGGAGACAGGAACTCTAATTAGAATCGGGAACTCTAGCTGTAAGAAACAGCTAATTAGCTCCCAACTTTTTAATGAAGTACTGTGGTGGAGTACATATTAGCTGTTCAGTATTAAAAAGGAAATGCTCTGCAAGATAAGCTCCTTCTCTGAGGTAGTACATCAGTTTGTCTATTTACTTCAATCCATGCACTGTCAGAGGAATTTAAGAAAACACACAACAATAACTATCAGACTTACATATCTCCATACACATTAAGATAAATGAACTTCACCGCATTTCGAACAGAGAAGGACAAATACAAGGCAGTTCATTACCTTTCTGCTAGACAATGAAGACAATTTAATTTGCATTAAAGTAAAAGGTTGTGTTTCCTTCTTTTCGATTCGTTCCTGGCCACAACTTGAAAATACAAGAAAGAAGATAGGGAAGAAGTGAGAGGAGGCATTTGATGCTTGTGTTCCCAAGAAGTCTGGACAAAACGTATGGGATAGAGGAAAACTGATAATTGCCAGGTTAAGAGGAACCTTGTCCAGATAGTCTCAGCAAGATACACTGACAGCAGTGGGAATCTGAACAACTTCGTTCACATTTCCACAGCTTTTAGTGCCTCGTTTTGTAAAGGCTGGTATTTCTATTCACCTTCTCACACACTATTCACCTTCCCACATCAACTAAAAAAGAAATTACTTAAAACATGATTACAAACAAAGGCCAAGTTCGTCTGCGTTCCCGTGCCATGGTCTTCTATCTAACCTGGATTCCCTCTTATCGCGACATGCCACACTTACTCAGAAAGCCCCACTAGTAAAGCAGCATTTACGGTGGTGTTAAGCGAAGGAGGGTGTGAAATCGTCCCCGAGGGACCGGGGTAGCTGGGGCCGCTGCTGCCCCAGCGCCGGCCCGACGGGGCTGACGGGAACCGACGGTACCGGCCGAGGGGACGGCGGCAGCGGCACCGGCCCGCGCGGGTGCCCTGACGCGCTTCGCCCCGCGAAAACCCCCAGGACAACAACACGCAAAAAACACCAACAAACCAACCAACCGAACAACCGAACCCAACCCGCACTCCTCCTCACCTCAAATTAAAATTTAAGAAGGAAGCACTCCAACCCGCCGGGACCCCGCAGAAGCGGAGCNGCGCGGGCAGCGCCGCGCCCCCGGCCCCGCTCGGGCCGCGCCGCCCCCATGGAAACCGCAGCCTACGGAGCTGCCGAGCCGCCAGGGCCTGCCACGCCGGGGGATTCGTCCCCTCCCCGCCGCTCCTCTCCTCTGGTTTCTGCTCTTCCCGTGAAACAGCCTGAAAATCAATTTGTTGCAAGTGTAGAAATCGTGCGCGGAATCCGCGGGCGAGGAGAGGCAGGGGGCTTATTTGCATGTTTATTTCTCTCCGCATTAAAAACCGGAGTGGTCTCCCGGCTTCTGCCCGTCCCTTCAGAGAGCTGTGCGGAAATGGCATCTCTCAGCCTTTAGTTGAGCGCGGAGACTGGGGCGGGGGACGGGAGGGGGCACAGGACAACATGTACCTCCATTGCTGAGAATCCACTTTGTGCCATGATTCTCATTTCGCGTTTGGAAATAAGTCTGAGTTTGAATGGCTTAGACACCTTAACAAACTAACGTCCTGAGGCAGCAGTCCAGAGTGGGGTTGCCAAAATTAAACAAAATGGAACATCCAGTTTAGACCAAATTTCCACAATACATCTGCTATTCACCTATCTTGATACAGGCTTCATCACCAGAATAAATCATCCCAGGTTGATTTAAATAATGCCTCTACGTCTTAAGTGACAGCAGAAAGAGGACATACAGATTTTTTTTTTCTTTTTTTTCCTTTTTTCCTTTTTTTTTCTTTTTTTTTTTTTTTGGATAGTTGTGCTCAATTGACATATCTAGAAATTAAAGAAAACATCAGTCCAAGCTGGAAGGAGTGGTAGTACGAGCTTCAGGCTCCTCCAGACAGGTCCACTGTAAAGACTGAAGACCATCAAGTCTCTTTCCATACGGGCAAGTGTCTAAACAAGCATCACCTTCATCATGATCAGAACATTAAGCAGATACCTCTGTATTATGGCGCTCACTCAAGCAGATTAAACTATTTTTTCTCATGTTTTTCTGGGTCATGGTGTATGACCTGAAGATCAAAACGTGAGAGGTTTTCTAAAGTCATATCTGCTTGTTATGTATTTCTTCTCTTTTTCTGATATATAATTAAAAGGAAATAAGGCTGTTCAAAATTCTCTCACCTTCTGGCACTAGTTTAAAAATTCTCTTAATTCTCAGCTATACGCAGGTACATTCACTCATTGTTGCAATTTTTATCTTGCCTTATTCATCTTTTTCTTTTTTTTTTTTTCTTATTGAGACTTCACCTATTCAGGCTTCTAACAGCAATTTCTATACCCTGAAAATAAAATTGAAAATGGAGCTACGTCAGCCTCAATTATTGCTGTTTTGCCTTACCATTTTAACACACTTTCATGACTGCTTGCTACATCAAAATACATCTCTTCCTCCCTTCCAAAGAAAGTATTTGGGTGTTAGGTTGTTTCCTGTTATCTGCAGAATGATTTTTTTCAAAACTGGATCAGTAAGAGCATACATGCAGAAATGAAGACTCCTTCCACAAAAGTCTTGCACCCACCTGGGACCCTGACATCCCAGGCAGGGGCAGTAGTATGAAACTTTTGCTCATTGCTCTGCGTAAGTGGACTAATCACCAGGGTCTAACTGATCTCATGAGTCCAGTGCTATGGAGCACAAAATTTAAAAGACTAAAAACACCTCAAACTTACACATCAGATGATTGATACTGAGTGAATAATGAGGCTGCTACCAACAAAAACCAAGGGGCAGGCTGATATTTGAACAGTAATGTCTAACTGGGAAAAAGATGTGCACTAAAGAGTTGCAGCACAGTAGGCAATTAATTCAGAGAAGTTAATACAAAAAGAGGAGCTCAGTTTGCCATTGCAGAGCAATTTCTTCACAGTGAATGCCTCAGGAGAGCAGAGCATCAGTCTGTCAGTGGGAAAGGCGAGTTACAATTGCTGCTACTCTATCAGTTACCACCAGTAGAAATACTGGTTTACAGGGAGCTGCAGGTTTTTCTAGCAAAATTTTTCGATTCCTTGACACCTTAAGCACATTAACAACTCTGTAACTACAGCTGCTGTGATTCCATATGGCTAACACAACCAAGAACCACACACCAGAGTAATTTATTATGACCAAACATGTCTGAGTTCTTTGCTTACCAAACCTGTAATTTTTGCTTTGGACATCAATATTTAGTCTATTTGCAGCCAGTATATTTAGATTTTTTATGGGATATTAAAGTTGAGGAAGAGTTTGTGTGGAAGAAGCAGCCTTCTGAGTTTAGAAGCATAGAATATAATACAGGAGTAAACCTTTCTGATTCAGTCCTTTCAGATGTCAAAAATTATTATTGTATTTACAAACCTTTTCCATGTGAGCAACAAACATCTATAACTACATGTCACAAAAATTCTTTGTCAAAATCTTGGTTTAAAAACAAATATATAAGACCACATTTAACATGGAGGACAAGGCAAGCAAAAGAAAAGAAAGAATGAATCATGGTATGCACATTATTAAGGCAAAATATACAAATAGGGAATTCAGGTAGGAAAAGTCACAATGAGTACTTAATTATAATTTTTGCAATAAAAGTAAAATTTACATAGCAATATGACGTTAGCTTTCCCAAAGATAGTAATAAATTTGAGTCAGATTTTGTAGGCTTGATCCATGAAATGAGAGACAGCAACAATACCATTCTGTTAAAAAATAACAAACTTCATAGTGTGAAAATAACAAACATGGTGTGAGCTATTGCCACACTCACAGTATGTGGTATACTGCCAGTTCACACTTCAGTAAGATCTGCTGACTAAAAGTGACTCTTCCTTTCTTTCAGGTATTCCCAAGTCTCCCGATTATAGGCATTAAATATATATATATAACTGATACGGTGAGCAAGATCAGTTTATTTACTAGACTGCCACCAAATCTGGATGTTTTATAAAATATATGTATATACCCTTCTCCAGCTGTCACCAATTGCTGGTGCGCTCACAAGAGTAGCAGGAGCTCAGATCAGCCTGGAGGAGAGAAAATGAAGGGGAAACCCTCCAATAGAAATATGGTTACACTAACACAAGCCAGCTACAAAACACATGAAAGTGAAGCAGTTACCCCACAGGCAAAGATTTTCAGTGCTCTTGATTTCCATTTTTTCACTGAGTTGAAAATAGCTATCTTGGTAACCAATTGTACTTTCCAAAAGTAGATGTAGAACATCTCAAAATGGGAAGGACTAAGGTAGTGCTTTCTCAGAGCTGACCACACCCTGGTAGTTAGGCTAAAATGAGAAACACAGTTTTTAATCCCTTCAGGCAGAAAAAGGACTTGAAGTCTAATATATAGACTGGACAAGCATGTTAGTCACAGAGATAAGAGATAAAAAGAGAGAAAAGTATTCCTGAAATTATTTAGTGAATCTACAACAACTTTGCAGCATCATCATTTTCATTACTTTTCAGTTTGTGCTTTTAGAAAAATAAAGTCTCATTTCCATTGTAATTACTGTCGCATTGAGGATTTTCTTCAAGATGAAATAAAAAATGCTTCATTTGTTCACTTTGAAATCCTCACTGGACTTTGGATAAAAGCTAAGCATGGTGAAATGGTGCTAGAAATACATATCCCCAAGACCAGACAACAGGTGTTTGTTAAACCAAAAACCCTCAACCCAGAAGCCAGCCACTTACTCTGGCTTTACTGGATTGCTCCCCTAGCCTGCTGTTTGCCATGCTGCTAGGTGTTTAAAGCATGAGTTTATATGCATTCAGAAGAAGGAGGTAAGAGAGAAGGCAGAAAGGTAAAGCTATCCCAGGGAATGACCACAGAAGTTCAACAGGGGAAAGACAGAGGCTGCTTTCCTTGTTCTTTTCCCACCTCAGAGTAAAAATTCTACCAAACTGAAAACTCTACCAAATTCATGTCATGTTTCCTGCTATATATTCAACAACAGAAAAGCATACTGCCCAATGCTTGAACTAACCATATTAACAGGGATTGTCCAATTACCTGGATGATAATATTAAGGCATAACTCTGGTTTCTCACTTTGACCTTGATTTTACATCATTAATGTGCCAGTTTCACTTTGACAAATCATGCAAGTGATGTCCTCATGTATATGCCAACCATCATAGCACCCTGTGAAGGATTCATGAGTTTCTTCACAATGCTTCTTGGAATAGAGACATCTCTACACTAAATATTTTTATTACAAAGAATTAATGTATCATCTTTTTTATAAATAAACCTTCTAAATTTTATGCCTAGTTATGCAATTTTTTCCATTACACCTTAACACTAGCTCCTTCCTTTTCCTTCTACTTGAAACATCATAAACCCGTGCTTACATTGGTGCATGGAGTACTGATACAGTGAGCTCTTAACAGCATCTGGTTTTATTAACTTTGTATAACCCAGACATTTGGTTTTCCTCATTCTACAAGTGTCTGCTGAGAGCCTAAGGGCCGAAATGCAAAAAACATTGGTTTGTTGTAAAATAAATCACTTCAAACTGAGAACTAGAGGATAGCTGGCTGTAAGGAAATATTTGCCGTGTGTAACAATGCAAGGTCTGCTCTGAAGAGGACTGAGTCATCTTTGTTGTGCTAATATAAGATCTGTATCTTATGTAGTTCTATAGGTGAAGGTGTTACTTGCTGAATTGTCCTTATTAGCAATTTGAAAAGCATTTCAATAAAAGGATACTCTATGAATATTAATGTACTACTGAAACACAGCAGATATAAATGCACATATGTAAGGATTTTCTAACAGGAAAACTGTCTTGGTAATTTAGAATCATGAGTGTGAAATATCACATCTCCTGCTACCTGCCCTCCTCTTTTATCCTTGTAATAGCATGCCGACAGGAACTGCACTTCAAGTTGCCTCTCATATGATTTTAATTCAGACCTACATATTTTCATGTTCTACACATGATGTGAAGTTGTTGCACTGGTTCCCCAGTAACAAGTGTGTTGAATACCTGTTATTCACATTTAAGAAGGCATGAGACCTTCTTATCCCTCAGGTTGTTCCTGCTGCCACTTTGTTCACTGCTCTTGTACCAGAATTCACATTACAAATATTACACCAAATGTTTTCTTCTCTGAGCTTCCAGTAGTGGATTGCAAATGTAATGGTGTTTTGATAGCTCACTAAAGATGACCAATCATATGAAAACACTGAACATTTTGACAAAAATTAATAAAAAAGCTGTCTACCAGCAAAAGTGAGTAATAAATTTTTTTTTAAAAAAAAATTTAAAAAGAGACAGAGCAAAACAATGCTATGAGGTAAGTGCATTTTGGTACTTGTACTATTTTCCATCTTGTGAACTTTCACTCCATGATACACTTCCTAATGTGTATTTTCTTCACAAAGAAATCCTAATTCAAACAGTGAGTAAAAATAAACAAATTTTACAGAACTGGAAAAAAAAATTGTTATCATGACAATCCAGGATGAATGTTCTGCTCCTGAGCAATGCTTAAAGATCTAATAGAAAGGGTAAGTTAGGTATTACCAGAGCTACTCCTATTTTCATTCTCGGTTTCTTGGTAAGGCAGATATCAAGTATGCTGTACTGATTTTTGCCTATAGGTGTGTTTGTCCTCTACATCATATTTAGCAGCTTAAGTGGAAGAGTTAAATGATGATTCAGAAGTGTCCTCAATTAACACGATGGATTGAAGTGTATTGTCTATTCAGTTGTATTGTTTTTGTATAAGTAGAGTGTTTTAATTATCAAGATTTCTGAACACATTAATATAAAACAAAGAGTTAACAAAGTTCAATGGCAAATGTGACTGTGATTTAACAAGATTCAACAGCAAGCTTGATTATTTACTGCATAGAGGACAGGGTCAGACAAAACTGTCCTGTTGAGTCATGAGGTTCAGAAAGGACCCCCTTGAGTTCTAAACTCCTTGTTAGGGAGGAGTGTAGGTGCAGATGGATCCACTGCTGGTCCCAGACTTGGTCAGTGGTTTATGTCTACGGGATTATATATGCAATCAATCCTTTATATCTCTTAGCTAAGATTTCAAAGTTTAGCATGCTATTAATCCCTTACCAAGAATCTGTTACAGCAAGGAATCCCTCAGCCTCAAGGAGTACCTTGAGAGGCATTCCTGCTCAAACTGGGTTCCTGTTGTGCAATACACTGCTATGCAGGAGAGCTCAGTCTGCACTGGACTCCGCTATTCGTGGAGTAGGAGAGAATGATTTACAATCATATCTGCATACCAGCAAAACATCTGGGTCATCATTCCAGACAGCCCTTGGCCACCACGTTGCCATCCATGCATGGAGAAGGAGGATGTCTCCTCTAAAGAAGGCACTGCCCCATGCCCTAACTATCAAAGATGTGGTGGTTTATATATTCTTTAATGCTTAACTGTAGATTACCACAGCAGCTCTATTGGTTTCATTCTTCACTTTAAAGCAGAGCAAGCATTTTCAGTCACTAAAAAAAGTGCATTTTACAACCACATCTTACTCAAGAATTCATCAACAGTGGCTATTTTGTTGAAATAATGCTCTACAGGACCTTCATAACTCTTTATAGGTTGTCATTATGCTGATGATGCTAAACACTTGCATGCCCAAATTTCATCTGCAAATGCCACATCTACCTGGTTCTCTCAGGCACTTACATGATCAGGATTAAGTCTCTATTTGGATACTCCAGTTTCTCGTTCATTCAGATGTGGAAGACCAATCCCACTGTATAACTCTGGCCACTGAACTTTATTTAATTTGGAATTACTGTCCTGTGTCCAGATGGGCTACACACCTCTGCTGTGGTTCACTTGGTGGTTTCTAGTTTTCACATTTGTACGTGAGCTGAAAATGCATACATATCCCATAAAGTAGATATTTTAACTATGCTGGCAGTGGGTTGTTCTGATTTAAACTGTTGAATGCTGCTACTGCAGTCACAGTTTGTGATGTTTTCCTTTCTCTTCACTTGAATACTATTAGATCTACATGAACCAATTTGTCTCTTTTACTGCATTTGATTATGATTAAATACTTGAAATCTCTGGATTCTCATTAGATTTGTTTTCCTTAATTGAAAGGATTTTTTGGCAATAAAAACTCCTTCAGTCTTTCTTATATGTGTGTCTTGCTGATGAGATAACTTAAGTAATATTTTCCTTTATGCCTTCTTCTCATTTCATTTTAAGAAAGGTAATAATTGGAGCCTAATAACTTAATCTCCCAGAATTCATAGATCTGACTTGCTCACAACTCCAGAACTGAAAGATATAATAACAAGGAATCACTCTTTGTTTCATATTACTGCAAATATTTTAGATATAATTATTAAGATATTGCATGTCCTGGGCCAGGAGTTGGACCCAATGATCTTTTGGATCCCTTCCAACTCAGGATATTCTATGAATGTCAGTCTTAGAAAATCAATTCATCAATTTATTCCAAATTAAAGATAATTGAGGTTCAATTCTTAATTAAAAATGTATGGCATCCATCTTTACCTGCTGGTGAAAATGTAACCAAGCCTGACAACACAATACTACATGAAAAAGAACTCCCTGCAGAAATTTGCAAGACACAGAAAAGAAAGGTCAGTCAGTTACTCATTTAAATATGCTCAGATGTGTATTTTCATTTAGATCTGCCTGCAGTGAGCATTAATGGGTAAAGATAAATTTTCTTCCCACACTTGACAAGACTCATCCAGTCTTTAGGCAGACAATACGTTCCAAACCACAACAAAACCTATAAAAAAATCTGTAATAACAATTTATCTCAAGAGTGAACCTGCCACACATTCATTGCTTTGATTGCTGTAATATCACTCACACAAGTGACTCTAGGAAACTACATATGCTCATGCTAAAGAACAAATGCTATAGCATCACCCTATAAATCAGAACAAAAGCCCTAAGTGAGTCGAGGTGGTTATTAAGACAGATGAAATGCATCTTTATTTTACCCAGAATGAACAACAGGAGTTATTTCACAAAGCCTTAATACAGCATCTGTGGCTCCAAATACCCACAGACCAACATTCATATATCATGCTTTGATTGTAGGGATAAGCATGTACTAACAGACATACCTAGTTAAAAACAGGTTAGCTTTCCAAACAATTTTGCTGTAGCTGTCACTTCTGACACTCTTTACCACTCCATAATCACTATTATCATTACCTTCAATTGTTCAGGATTAAGTTAGTAACTGTTTGTTGTTATTTAAATTACTTAACACGGATTCCTATCTTTTGCAGCCTTCCTTTTCCCCGTAGTCCTGAAAATAAAACTAAAGTTAGGAGGGTGTTTGTACCCAGGAGAAATTTTTGTTTGCTAAGTCCCCAAAAAATCTAGTGCCTTATTAATTTTTAGGTACATGGCTGACAAAAACAAAATTCTCTTCCTGGTTTCAGGTCTAATTATATGCAGACACACAACATCTTCTGGGTAATGAAAATATTACGTAACAAGAATCCAGGTTTTAAAATAGAAGCCGTGTGGTGTACTTTCTCACAGTTCTACCGTTAGCCACTACAAATAGGTATTATTTCAATACACTATGACAGTTCAATCAAAGAGGAAGTCAAAACCCTCAGAAAAATTGCTACCCAGTAGTATCCAGCTTTGCCAACTTATACAACTCACTAAAAATAAACAAACCAACCAAAAACTTGTTCTTAAACAGAACACATCGGTTCTCACACCATTTAGTCTTGACATGCCCACATGCAAACAGATAATCTCAGTAGCTGAAAGGTTTTCAACGGCACATGGTGTTCCTGTTCCTGCAGTGGTGAAAGTCCTTAGGGTTTGAAGGGTAAGCAAAAGTTTGTGGTAGAAAAGGGTGAACAGACCCATTTTGGGGGGTGGCTATTGTATTTTACTCTTTCAAAGGTGTTTTTTATCTCTGTAGATCAAAGATGGGGAGACTCTCATGGTTCTGGATGCAGAAAGCAATGCTCAAACAGAATGGAATCAGGATTATGTGGGGAGTATCTTCATTCTTCAGTTTCTTGGTCTATCACACCTGAATTTTATTGAAGACCACTGGGAAGATGTTGAATCTTTCAGATACTTGAACTGGTCTACATTCAAGTCTTTGAAAGTTAGAGCAACTATCCTCCAATAAATATTTCATTGTCCAATTTTGTAGCTTCTTTGATAAAGCATTTTACTGGGATTGTGGCAACATTCTTAGTATTCTTAAAATATCATTTCAGTTAATAACTCATGCAGAGAACACAAAAAATATCCTCACTGTACACAATGCCCATTTTCCTCTCCATTCAAATAGTTAGAAATTACTAAAGGATGTGTGTTACTGCTTTTGGGGAAACATTTTCTTCAACCTGTCCTTTCCTCCCCAAGTCAAAAACCTGTTGGAATACACTGAGATCTTTTAACTTGTTTACTCACCATGGGAATGTTCCTTGAAGGAGAACCTGCTCCAGAGTCCAGGTTCCAAAAAGTTGCTGAGATTAATGATGGGGCAGGTGTTGTGCACAGCAGGTTACAAAAATGGTGATGTAAGAGCAGAGCTATTACTCATGCTGCAGAATTGTAGGAAAGAGCCCTAACTCATATTTTCTAGGAAATAGGGCTCAGACAGAAAGATACGATTTTTAATGGGATCCAAAGTTGGACTCAATTTTAAGTTTTAGAGTTTTTCTTAATGCACTAATGATAATTCAAAAAGTTATTAAAGGATATATTTTATAAGGCAACAGCAGAGTCAACTGCAAAGATGCAGGTATCTAATTTATGCTTCTTGGAATCGGAATTTTTTTCCAAGTTGATTCAAAAGAAACTAGAATTCATGTGTATCAATTAAAAGATGTATCACTGCATCCAAACTTTTCCATAAGTATTTTCTTTTTGGGTTTTGGGGGGATTTTGGGGGGGAGAATTTCAAATCATCTTTCCTGAAAATAAATTACTGGTGAACAGAAACATAGTTGCTCTCTGACAGTAAGTTGTCTGCTTGTAGATAATGCACACCATTCTCACCAAAAAGATCTAAGTATCTTATTTGATTTAGAAATCTAATTTAATTATATTTAATATAATGTTCAATTAATATATTTAATCTAACTTAAGTATATTTTATTTTGTTATTGCCTGAAGCATATACTGCAAAGTGAAGGCCCATCTTGGAGAATTAAAAATGAAGTACTGAAAATATACGGAGAAAACATTGGGTATCCCAATAACATTATGACAAAAGGTGTAAAAAGCTAATAACAGAAGGATGAATAAAACCAATTTTTCTCTAGAAAAGGGCTGTGTAGAACCCTGAAAGACTTACAGTCATGGCATGAATTAAAGCATTTTTCCTTCTCTGGACTAGTCAACCTTTCAAAGCTTGTTTTGTATTACATAGCACATGCTGTTTTGAATGTTTTGTACCCAGTTTTCTTTCTATCCACGTGTTTCATACATATTGAGAAATAAACACTAATTAGTTAATTGCTTGTTGATTTTGTCAGAGTACAATAGTACTAGTTTGCATGGCAGCTGATATGCACAGATACTGATTTTTAGAAACTGTCTCATGTTTTCGGAAGTATTTTCTTTGTTTTGATATGGGGGAAATCAGTTGTCTAACAGACCCCATAATTAATGTAAGAAGCATTTTATAAGGAGTGGGAGGTTTCCACAGTCATTAAAAAAAACTGTGTTAAACTATGTGGGAACTTTTCAGATAAACTGTATTCCAATGTTAAAGCATTTTCTCGGGTCTGTATTTACCTTGGGTAACATTTAATACCACAGTCCTTTTGCAGAAAGCTCTCAACAAAATCTAAGCAATGCACACAGATAAAAAAGAAAACAAGAATTACGCATGCAGTACTATACTTTTTGTCAATCTCATTTGCTTTCTATCAGGATGCAAAAGTAAAACTATGCTCCATGTGTCCAGTAAAGGCTGATAAGGATGCATTTCCATGCTCACCAGTATGTAACGTATAATAGCCCAAGAAGATGAGAGTTTCTTGTTCAGAAAATGAGCAGAGGGAGAACTTCCATTTCACAGGCAAAGATTAAAAAGTGCCCTTTTTTGCTGTACATTTGCATGCTCCAAATAAGTTCCTGAGGACAGAGTTCAGATCTGTCTCTGCAAACCACCTGATGAGGAACTCCAGAACTAGAACAATGGTTTAAATCCAAACCAGAGTAGGATGGTTGTTGTGCAACCTGGGCAGAACACAGCTTCCTCAAAAGAAATTCCTGCATCTCCTGCCAGCAGATGGGAGTTTTATTGTTGATTTTAAACTGATGTATAATGAAACCAAGTCTTGGAAGGAAAGTTAAAACCAAGACTCAACAGATCTACAATTAAACTTAAACAATAGAGATTTAGAAATAAAACAAATACTGGCATGAGTCATCTGATTACCAAACTGCTGTAAACCACACAATCCTGATACCAGGCCCAAGCACATATTTTATTCACATGTCTAATACATAAAGCATCACTAGAAGCAGAAGTCACAATCTGGGATTTCATTGTCCCCCAAGAGACCAGAGAATTGCTGTACTTTGAATCCAGCGCAAGGAAGCGTCTCAGCCCAAAGTTGCCTCTGACTGTATTGAAAAGCAAGTTTGAATTGCTGTAGCTGGGGGCAAGACTTGAACCCCAGGCCCTCCTTTCTGGGTAAAAACTTCCTCCCTCATAGCATTTGTGTTGAAAAGGATGATCTGTAACAATTCTCAAGAAAGAGGGTTGCTTACTGTCATGATCTTTGCTGTAGGTAAGACAAACTCCTTTGAGTGGGGTGATATTCTTGTTAGCCTATGATCTTAAAAGTAGAAAAAAAAGCATTTTTAGAGTTTAAGTGGCATGAGAAGAAGAGTTTTGATTTACAGTTCCGGACTTCATTCCATATATTTGTCTTTGTTCTTTATGCTGAACTTTGCTTCAAGCACAATCATGCTCCTCTATTCTATGAGGTACATAAGGAAAAAATATTAATGTCAGAAGTGCCAGTTAACTTCACGTTTCCTTTGAAAAATGTATAGCTGATCTCTTAGCATACAAGCAAGATGCAGCACTTCATATCCAGCCCTTGCTTCATATGCTCTCTTACAAGCCTAAGAGAAACTCTCTCTTGCCCCCTTATGGAATACAATATCAAAATTAACGACTTGTCATTAATACACATCTAAAATCAACAAGTGTTTGTTCACTTGTAATTCTTTGTAAGTTTTAAAAATTTGTGTATGACAGTACAACTACCACAAAACTTCAGAGCACAAGCCTTTTATATTCAGCTAGGGACCAGCACCCCATTATTGTTAGGAAGAACTTATAACTCTTAGTAAAGCTCTTATTAAACTGATTGTGTTTTGACCCATAAGTTTTCATGAGCTTGCTCTTCCTGTTGTCTCCCCACCTTCTGCTGGGGTGGGGGCAGTGAACAGCTGTGTGGGTGCCCAGCTGCTGGCTGGGATCAACTCACAACAGTTTTTTGCAGCTGAAAATGGCCATTTTGATGTCAAAAACCAAGGGTCATTTCCAAAGTCTACTCAGAGAGAAAGTGAGAAAAAAACAATTCTCTATGTTTGCTTTGTATATTGACTATGAATAAGGGATATAATAGTGTGGAGGAAAAAACCCTTATCTTCCTCCAACCAATTTATATTTAAATAAAACTATTTTAAGATATATGAATTACAGCCACCCCCTGAAATTACTAATTGCTATGATAAATTAGTTCTTTCATGAATAAAGTGATAAAGTGATAAGTTTTCACTGTTTATTGCCATCTATTTCCAGTATCAGTTTGAACACTAGCTTCAAAGCAAATAAATGATTTTCATTAGAACATCTTCCCTTTAATGAACCACAAATTCAATTAATAATACAGAAGATTTTCTATATTTCATCACAGAAAATCTTCTTCTCTTTTGTGTAAAACTCATGAATGGAAAACAGTTATTTTTTAAAAATATAAGAACAGGTTCAAACCTGATTCAAACCCAAACTGAACATTTTTTATTTTGCTAAGTTAATGTTAGCTATCTTTTTTCTTTGCCAATTTATTTCTCTACATTCCAACTAAATTGTTATTAACCTACAATGTTATTATCCATTTGTACCACCTACATTTTTTCAGAAACAGCACTGAGATACCATAGTATAACAACATGAGCACTAATATTAAAGAGAAACATCAGATGTTTAACAAACTCTTCATTACAAAATATCAAGGGTGTTTTCAGGCTGTGGACTGTCTGAGATGATTGAATCTGTTTTCTGAATCTTAAACTCATTTAATTTCTAATTTAATTTTCTCTTTTTTAATTAATGGTTACACTACCCATATTTGTTAACCAGATTCCTTCATTTTCAAGAAAGGATCCTTTTGGATCCTGTCCTATCCAAATACCTTTTTTTTCTTTTTTTTAAACAAAGACTCTTTTTTTGACTAGTTGGGCTGATGAAATACTCCTTAGACTAGGCATGAGCATTTTTCCTAATGCTTCGCATTTTGCATTTCATATCAAAATCTCTGAATAACTGAAGCCATAAACCTTGAAGAAGGGAGGTTTAAGTGATGGGAAATGTCATCAGTCCCACTGCGTAGGGGGTGCCACAGCGGTTCATGTAGCTCAGTAGTCCCTCTGTTACAACAGACCCACTGAAGTTCACCCAGGAGAACTAACCGCTGCATTGAGGCTACGGAATTCTGGCAGAAAAAAAAAACCCTAGCCTTCCAGCTGTACTCAGACATGAGGATGGCTGCATGTGGCTTGTCTTAATTTGATTTTGGTCAATTTGACATTATCAGCCTGGTTGAGTTCAATAAGAACTTGCACAAGTACTGATTCACAAATAGTGCAGTGTCTTGGCTTAACCCCAGCAGGGAAATGAGAACCACACAGCCACTCACTCACTCACTCCCCTCACCCCCAGTGGGATGGGAGAGACACATGGAAAGTAAGAAAACCCATGGGTTTTTGACAATTTGACAGGAAAAGTAAAAACTGGGCAATTTGATAGGTGAAGTTAAAACTGGGCATGCAAGCAAAATAAAACAAGAAATTCATTCTCTCTCCCTCCCATTGTGTAATGGGAGGACAAACACCATCATTCTGAACATCTCCCTCTTCTTCCTTCTTTCCCTCTCTTTGTATACTGAACATGATGCCATATGGTGTGGAATATCCCTTTGGTCAGATGGGGTCAGCTGTTCCAGATGTTTCCTCTCTTCTAATGAAGAAACCCAAGGAAAAAATCTGATAATATTCTACTCTAACTGGACACTTCTTTATATTTTTCAAGGGGAACACATATTATCTATTAAATGGGCTCAGAAGCGATTGATCCTGAAAAGTTACACTATGTCATAAAAAACATCTTTTCAAAAGGAACTGGCATGTAATTGTATGTGAATAACATTCTTCCTTAAAAATATTTGCACTTTTGTTTGTTTGAAGCTTTTTTTGTCACATTATTTCTTGTAAACAAACAATAAAATCTAACAAACTACAAACTACTTGTTGCTTTCAGTGTATTGCAGGAAGAGATGACACCACAGGGAACAATTCAAGTTAATATATTTCTGAATCAAAGTGTGCGTAACTCAAGGCCACATTTTGAAAAACGTGATCCTTCCTTTTGCAGCTTTAAAAAGAAAACAGTTAAAAGCATGAAAATTGACAACGATTATATTGGTTCAATTACAGAGGCAGCAACTGCTTTTCACTCATCTATGTAATTACCATACCATGGTTGTTTTCTGGGAAGTGATTTCAAATGTCTCATGTTAAATTAAAGTAAAACTGCCACCTCCTGAAGATCTGAATTAAATTTTATCAATAAGGAAAGTGTCATCTATGGCTAGAGGAGCATGACACTTTGCCTATGAAGAAAATCTTCCTTGCCCCTTGCAATGCACTCTAGCAATGTGTCTTCATATTGTAGCACACAGGGGTGACAAAAGCTAATTAATTCCCTTTGTACAACTGCACTTTGCAGGGCCTCTGTTCTGAGAAACTCTTGCTTAGTGTGGTTTCAGTACATTATTTGTAATGCAAATACTTGCAACTTAAGAGTGGAAAACTGTATAAATCTCCCAACATGTGAGAAATTAGCAAGTGTTACTTCACCATTTGATATGCAGCACACAGTCAAATTTACATTCCTAAGTTTTACTTTGAAATAAAAAGCATACTCTTTGAAGATAAGAAAGCAAAACATTTAGAGGGAACATCAGAGGTACCTCACATTCTTTCTGAACTACATTTTACATGAAATCATTTTCTGAAGATTAAAGGTGGGGCAAATTGTATGCTTTATTCTACTTAGACGGTGAGTCTTTAAGTGAACTTGTACGTGAGCTCTGTAGGATCCTGGTTTTCAGTTATGTTAAATGTAAACGCCTTTAATTGTTACAAATTCGCCAATTTTTGCTTATAAGGCTATATAATGATCTGCGTATAAACTAAAAATGTAATTTTCCAAAGAGGATTGTATACTTACAGGAAGAAAATAGGGTATCTGTGAAAATTGGGAAGACACTGCTCAGAGAATGAGAATACAACCAGGAATGTTGCAGTAGAGCCTCAAAAAGTAGGCTGAATTACTGAAAAGTAGCAGTGTCTTGGCATGGGAAATAGTCTGAATTGTCAGTTACCCCACATACATTATATATACATAATATTTAAGTTATATTTCAATTTTTTCTAAGATACTACTACATTAATGATAAACACAGGAGAAGTGGGAGCTGAGGCCAAAAAGAGGGCTAAAATCTATGGTAAAAAAGGGACTGAGAGAAGGCAGAAAACATCTTTAGTGTGGTCTGAAGCCATTGCACACAGAGAATTGAAGAGGCTGATGCTTAGTCTTGAATTCTGCCTGTGCTCTGAGTCAGCCTGGCATCATGAACACAACTGCAGGTGCCCAGTTGTTTCCAGAGCATCAGTCTCACTGTAGGGAGCTTAGTAACAAGGGCAGCATCTTGAGGTTTGAGGATTCAAGCAGTATGACAAAACTAATTCTGATACCAGTTTCAAGTGTGGTATATATTTACTTTGCATGATGCTGATGGGGATATTTAAACAGTACAAAGCTGGAATTACTCCCATAATATAGAATGGAAAATGCATTGTTTGACAGAACATTTCACACATGTAATAGTCTGTTAAAACACTATTAAATGTTCATAAATTATTTTACAAGCATAGGTATATAAGCAATTCTATTCTATAGTCAACAGTAGCCCATGCACAGGCCTGCCAAATATGACTCATCTCACTGAGAAAGAAGACATTAGCCCGAATTATTTATCTAAACTATCAGCATTAAGTGTCAGTTTCTGAATGGAAAACAGCAAAATAAGTAAGAAAACCTTCTGTCAAACGAAAATGAAGTCTTCTCCCACAAAGCAAAAACCTGGGGTATGCATGTGTGTGTGTTTAAAGACAAATTAAATTGTACCTTTGTTTTTAATCTTACAGGTGCTTTCAGCAAAATCAAAATATGTGGTGAAACCTCATTTGGAATAAAATGTACACCTTTGCTGGCTAGAAAGATGAATTCAGGAGGTTAAGATGAGCAAGAATGTGGCATCATCAGAAAATAATTCCCTGACCGAACATATATGAATGAATAAGGTTTATAAGCCTGTATGTTGGCAGTGAAAGACAGAACCCATATCAAAAGAAGAAGAAGGCTATTACACTGTATGATGACTATTTCTGTGAAACTTGGGGGGTTGTGTGTTGTTCTTCATAATTTTTCAAGTGAAAGTCAAAGAGGTGAATTGTAGTGAAGTACAGAGGACAACTTTTCATGCATTTGGGAGAGAAAAATATCAGAACAAAGTTATTCTGATCTGCCACCAGAACTACCTTTGCTCTGTGGATGCAAACATGAATTTACAGCACTTTGTGATACACAATCTCTTGGTATCCATGTAGGTTCTCACTTATTCACATAATTGACTAAATAAAGAGAGTATCTTCCTGAAATGGTTACATCACTGTTTCAGAGCCAACGACATTTCACAAAATGGAAATTACAGTTGACAGTTATAGTAAAGTCACAGTGAAATATTTCTGACACTATTAACTATCTGAAAAGTGCATTACCTGGATATGCCTAATCATCATTATTATTTTTCTCTTATTTGATAGAATGGACAGCAAGGCAAGTGTCAAAACCCTGAATCCCTTATTTAAAAATTTCAGCACTATGTCACTGACAATTTAGGTAAATCTCAGCAAAAATATAAAGATTATGTTTTTCAGAGAGATAATACCACTTAATTATGCTTACAAAGTTGAGGTGAATTTTAAGGGCAAAAGAATGCTAGGGGTGCACTGGGTGCAACTGCTGTTCTTCAGAGTTTTTACTCTGGTATTTGGATTTCAGTGCAGAACTGAATAGCTAAAGTTCCTCACATTTTTTGTTTTTTTCAAAATTTTCCATAGAAACAAGGGAATTGTTAGTCCAGGTTTTCTTGTTCCAAAGCATTGGAAAAAAACCTAGGAAAACAGGATCTCAGAATGGCTATTTTCTGTTCAAAATTATTTTTAATATATGGTAGTGGACTTTGCCACATGCTTAGAAGTTGGGGGGAAACAGTGCCTATTCAGACTCTGAAAGACCCAGAGTTCATTCTAAGATCCGCCCAGCTACTCTCAGGTGGTGGATCAGTCAAGGGATCCCACTCTACTCAGCCATAATGAGGCCACATACGAATGCTGCGTGCACTTCTGGGCTTCTCAGTAAAAGACACACATGAAGCTCCTGGAGTGGGTCCAGGGAGGGCAGGCAGCAACTGCAAGGGACTGGGACATCTCTCCTGTGGGGAAAGGCTGAGGGAGCTGGGGCTGTTCAGCCATAAAAAGAGACAACTGAGAGGGGACTTCATCAATGTCTGTCAGTATCTGAAGGGAGGGAGCCATGAGGATGGAGCCAGGCTCTGCTCAGTGGTGCTGAGCAACAGGACAAGAGGCAATGGGCAGAACCTGATGCCCCAGATGTTCCACCTCAAGATGAAGAACTTTTTTACTGTGCAGGTGACCGAGCACTGGAACAGGTTGTCCAGGGAGGGTGTGTGGAGTTTCCCTCACTGGAGATATTCAAGAACCATCTGGACACAATCCTGTGCAATGTGCTCTGGGATGATCCTGCATGAGCAGAGAGGTTGTGCAGGATGACCCACTGTGGTCCCTTCCAATTCAGAAAAGGAATGTTCCAAAGCTATCAGGGCATGACTCTCATCATTCCTGCTCTCATCTCTCATCTTGTCCAAGCAGCAGTCAGTGGTACTGTCAGTGCTGCTGCCACCATAGCCTTGGAGGAGCTGCCAATATGATCAAGGGATGCTTCACCCCCAAGCTCTTGCACGAAGGTCAAGACCTGATAAGAAGTTATTGAAACTGTAGAGGAGGCACAGAGCAGGACAGAAGTAGAGAAGGGGGGAAAGGGGGAGGATCATGCACCCCGCAGTAGTTTGCTGCAGGAGAGTAATTAGTTTCCTTTGTAATGAAAGTGTGCATAATGCTCACAGAGAATGATTTTCTCCGCTGTGAATGTTTTCTCAGTAAGTTGTAATATCATTAACTGTCTATAAAGAATAGTGACTTCTATAATGCTATTCGTGTTTCTGGATGTGAGTTTCTGATAGTTTCATATCAACTTCTCATATTTAAGGCCATAACCTGGACGTGTAGAATTCCAGACAGCCATAATTTTCTGTACCATCTAGCTCAGAAGAGAATACACTATTGACAAAAAAAAAATACACAACCTTGTAAAGATAAGAGGGTTTTTCTTTCATTACTCCACAGAGAATAAGGATTTTTTAATTTTTTTTTTTTTTTAAACAAGTAAGCACAAGGCTGAAAGATGGCCTTAAAACTAACAAAGCACTGATATGACTCCTGGAAGAGTTCCCAATGCTTCCTTGGCTACTACAGTATATAAAAATCTAATGAACCACAAAATGATGATGGAGATATCCAGTCTATTCAGACTGGCTTCTGGACACTGAAATATTGTAAGTGCTCATCACAGTCATTACGGAGAACATAATAGGTGGAAAATAGCACGATTATGAAATTACTAAATTCCAGTTTCCTTTACTGTTTCTAGATTCAACAAAGGCTTTTTTTGAATGTTTCATTTTCAGATGTTTTCAATCTGTATTACAGATTGCAAATAATGTATTCTCATCTAGATATAAAAATTATTACTATAAATACATTATTGTTAAGTATATATTAATATCAGTATATTGACATTAATAGATTTTTATCTAATTAATATAATAAACTGAATTATAAATAATACTGTTATATTTCTGGGATTTCTGTTACAAAATATCTGGATTGCTGATGCTACAGACACTTAGTATATTTTTGCTTACTATGTCAAATGCCAATATCATCATGCTGTCTTGTCCTCAAGAAGTCAACCTGATGAATTTTTTTCTTTTTCTTAGTGTTACAGACATCTTGTACACTGCCAAATATTTGTACCAACACAAATGATATTTTATTTCACTACAGATCAGAATGTTGGATAAAACCTTCAGCAAGGTTTTGCTAAATGCAAAGGTTTGTACCTCAGCTATTGCAGAGATTACTTTTCCAACACTGTGGCTCTCTACCCAACATTTTGAAGGAGTGTGGGATGGGAGATATGAATGTCGAAATAGTCTTGCAAGTTTTTTCCTTGGCTGCTTCTACCCATATGAAAATATGTCAAGAGTTACAGCATCTTGGCCTCTGTCTTCCACACTGTGCTTCAGTTTCATGGTGCAATGACTGTCATCATAACAGTGCAGTCCACTTGGTACCTAAACCATGTGTGCGCACACAAACATGAATTCTCAGCCTTAGCATTTATTTGTAGCTAATCTGTATCACTGCATAACATAGACAGTGGCAAGAGAAAAGAATTAAAGAGCAGCAAAAATGTTATGGAGATGTCCAGCTACAGCTTTCATTGAGTACCCTGTAGGTGTTCAACTGAAGCTACAGTTCACTTTCTCTTTCAGAAAAAGTCACTTCATATTTTTACATGGCATCCATTTGGTAATTAGCACATTTTTAGTTATACTGCTTAACCTAATTTTTGGCCATTAAAAGTTTTTTAGACACAGAATGAGGTTACAATATTTCCCATATTCAAAAAGTATTTATATTTTGCAGAGACTGAAATGAATCAGATCCTCCTGTTAAGAGTCAGAATATTTTCCCAGTTGTCAAAAGATCTGCAGTATTTACCAGCTATATTTTTAGCAGCTGAACCAGATGTGAATAAATTTATTCTCTCACATTAAATTGCTTAATTAGGATAGTAGCATATTGTTGCATCTAACAGGGAAACTAGGGATGATTTACCACATTATATTATAGTTACCTTTTCATGAAAGTACCCCAAGTATCACAAAGGGAGCTTTAATTTTTCAAGGTGTTACTTTAGTAAAAGAATCTGTATTATACATGCTCCATTTCCCTTATTTACTGCAGACCATTATACATACATATACATGGTATTATAGTACACATATGGATTATAGGGGGACCTATGTCAAATTAGCAGCTTTTCTTTGATCCTTCTCTTTAGATAACAGATTTTCTAACTCAGAGCTTCCTAGGGAAAAATTTCATAGGGTTTTTTTTCCTTGTTGGACTATACAGTCTAGGTTTGTTAATTACTGCAGCTTGGATAGAAAGTTTCTCTACTTCCAGATACATCTTAAACAGAGATATTTTAAGGACTACCATTGCCTATGTAGAGCTTTAAAAGCACCTTTTACATTCAGTACTGTGAAAAACAACCATTAATTTCAAATTCTTGTCAGTGATCAGTACCACTGCCATTATAAACATCACTTACGTTCATTAATGCTCTGCTTGACTTGTGCTAGCTACTCTCATGGGCACTCACATTTTACTTAAAACACAACTCCTTGTTATATTTAAATCCCTGCAACATATGACCCCAAGCTAAATGTGTGTTCTAGTATCAGACTAGTCATGACTTTATGAGCTTTCACTAGTACAGGAAGACCCCTGAACAAAGTTCTTGTCTGAATGCTTGTCCTATGATAATACCACAAAATATTTTCCACCATGAAGTAATTGCTGAGATTGGAACTGGGCAAGATAAAACCTTTAAAAAATACTTATTTAAATGTTCTTTTTCAGAAAAAAAATTTCAAGAAGAATTTTCACAGTACCATTTCAGAGACCCATGGCTTCATCTTTTTGTGTGCATATATACATATATATATATGTGTATATATATATATGTATGTATGTATGTATATAAACACACATAAACATGCAATGACTGGCGTTGAGCCTGTGTTTGTGAGGGATTGGGCAGTGGGATGTAGAGGGAAAGAGGGAGAGGACTCCCCAACACTGTAAACACCCCCAACAGCCCCAGGAAGTACCACAACACTCAAAAAGAAGCCACAGTCAGGCCAGCCAGTTTAAACATCTGGCGATATGAAAACAAATAAACAAACAAAGCAAAACACAAAAAAACCCCACCAAAAAGCCAAAACCACATTAAATGTGTTGAAATATGAAGCCATCTTCTCTTTTCTTTAAACCAAGAAAATACATGCATACAGGTACCTACTGCTGGTAGTTCACACAAAAGGTTACTCTACATTAAATAAATATTATCCCCATCTGGGCAAATAACTTAGTATCCTCTTGTTTACTTTTACTAGCCAGAACTGAGTGAGTCAAATATATGGGCTGTGAGAAAAAATTCCTATAAAAAATATTGACTACTCCAATGAATTTACTATTTCTACTTCAACCGACTGAAATCCTAGATGAGTGTTTGCTCCCTTTCTCTGACTTTTCAGAAGCCAGATTTTTGTACTTCTTTTTATCATTTTTGCCTTCTCAAGTGAGGAATTCTGTCACAATTTAAGGGCTCAAAACAAGTACTATCTGAGATAGTTAATTCAAATTCCTGTAACTCAAAACAGCCTGGCTCTCAGATGATGCAGATGGTATGGAGGAGGAGAAGGATCGTTTTGGCTGCAGAATCATATTTAATACTTTTTTTTTCCCTCTATCATAATCAAAGTGATGGGACAAGACTCTTGAGTCTACTGCTCTGTCCCCATTCTTTCCTTTTTTCTGTTTCATATAGTGTGGGTGTGAGCGTGCCAGTGTTTTCCCTTGGGAAGGAATCTAGCAGAGAGGATGAACAATTGGCTGTCATTCCAAGAGAAGACAGAAGGTCACAGAATGACAGATGGACACTCCATCAGTCTCCACAGAGAGGCCATTGTTCCTGGATTTCTTGCTGATGTACAGCAAGGTTTATCCCCAAAGCTCACATACGAGGTTAGCATCCTACACTTTTGATAGGGTCAGAATTAGGATTTCAGGCAGTAGTGAAAGGAATAAAGAGGATATCAAGGTAACTAGAAAAATCCTAACCCAACACATCAGATCCATCAACCATGTGATAGTTCTTCAGCTGTATTTCATGTCAACCACATCCCCACCACTCAGTGTGCATCTCTGTTCTCCCTGTCATAATGTTGCCCATGCTTTGAAAACTCAGTGGATGTCATGGCAAAAGTTTTGTACTACCTTCTTTTCCCTTGAAACTGATGATAATTTGTTTTCATCTAATAAAAGTGATAGAAACCTAACAGAGAATTATTAATTGCTTGATGGTTAATCCACAGATCAATTTAAAACCACAGGATGACACCAGCCACTACTACAGCAGCCAATAAAAGGTAGGTAGAATGTTATATTTTCATCAAATCTATTAATTATAATAATTATTTGCAAACTGCATTGCCATGGAGACAATCCTCCTAAAATCACCTGAATTAATGAGGTTGGTAATTAACTTTATTTATCTCATTTCAAACTGGTCCTTAGGTTTTGACATTTACTGATTGGATTCTGCAACCTTTATATCATTTACTTTGGAGTAATTTGTAACCAACTTTGCACAACCCTCTGACAATTTTACTGAGCAACCACAGGTGACAGAAAATCTTTTTCTTGCAAGATATTCTTGAGAGAAATAGGTGCATAGGTACATATACTCCTATAGGCAGCTTACTCAGGATATGCATCACTGCTGACATATTTTCAAAGTTAAAAAAAAAAAACAAACAAAAACCCCACAACAAACCCTACCAGAATTATGATCAATGCTGACACTTGGGTTTCTGTGATCTGATGGTACAGACCACCTTGGGAAACACAAATAACTACCCCTCCCAAAAAGCAATACATGGCATACACAACTAGAAAACTCAGTTGTTGAAGGCTCTTATCCAAGGAAAAGGAAGGCAGATGCTGCATCTGTTAGATGTAGTGGTCTAACTGACGTAAAGTTGCCAGGTTTTTATAGCCATCACCATGCATCTTTATGAGAAGAAAAATTCTCTAACCCAGTGCACATTGCAGCTGGTGGAAGAGAAGCTATTTATGAATTTTTCCATGGGTTCTTGTTCTGCATGTTGACCGAAAATTTGCAGGCAGCAGTGGTACTAAGTGACAAATTATTAATATACACCCAAGAAGAAGAGCACTACTATGACTTTCTAACCCAAGGACAGAGATTATTTCTGTCCTCCAATAACTTCAAACCTTCATCTGTTTACATATCTGTTAAATCCTCTAAAAGCAAACTTGTGTCCCTTGTACTTTATTTTATAACTCATGAACCCACAGTGGGCTAGCAAGTAAGTTAAATCTTGGGTTTAATTGTTAAATCAAGCGTGTTATCTTGAAACCATTTTGACAGAAGAGCTGTTTACTACAAGCTCAGTGATCACTTTGATTTCAAGCACATTTATAACTGTTTTCTATTATTGCAGAAGATTTTTTTAAATGCTATATGTAAAACCAACTGCTACATATAAAAGCAAATGAAACTTTACTGCAGCAGTTGTTCTATCTGGTCTCAAAATAATTGTGGAGATAAATAGATATATAGATTAGATAGATAGGCACATGGACACTCACATATTTGCTTACAAATTTTATACTAAAATTCTGCAGAATTTCTTTCCCTCTCTTCCTTTCCATCCCTGCCCCCTGAATTTAGCAGCAAATGTAATAATGTTAGGGTGATGTAATGATTTAGTGTAAGTAGTTCCTGCATGAATATTACTCAATTTTAAAGTAATAACATAACAAATTTATACAAAACAACTACTGTTTTTGTGTTTCACTTCTCTTGGAACATTTCAGGAATTTGAGTTTTATATTCTTTTGAGAAGTACGGAAAAGATTTTTACTTCAGTAAAAAGTGTATGTATGACGTCTGCACAAACAATTCAAGAAATAGAGGATGTTGGAAGGTACACCTCTTCTCCTATGATCACTCTTAAAGAAATAAAAAAATGAATATTTGCATAAATGGCATGCTTTATAGGAGTCTGTATATAACCCAAGAGTGTTTATTTTTGGTTATCAGCTTCAGTGACTACAATGTTAAATTGCAGTGCTACCGTGCCTGGCTGCTAAAATGCAAAACCAAATGTGCATTTGGGTATAAATTTTACATCTTCTAGTAAAAAGCAGAAAAAAAATCTCCCCATTCCCAAAATCATAGGAACTTTTTGACCTACTGTTCGGCTAGAATTCCTCAATTTTCCCCAAACTGCTTTTGACAAATATTTGGTCATGGATGAAAGTCCCACAATAAGTACGTGCAGCAGAGTTGAGAATGCTTCAGCTTCCATCTGCCAAAGTTGAACATATTTCCAGATAGATTTGGACCAAATAATAGTACAGATCTAAGCAGTAGAATTTTGTAGTTGATAACAGCAGTGCTAATAACACCCTTCCCTCACATCTGCCCAAGCCATACAGATTAATATCTTAGCACCCAGTACAATATGTTGGATTAAAACCATCAGAGAAGTTGAGGCAAAAATGCCATCTAATGAAATGGTTACAAACTGGCTCATTGCAGCCAAAATAGTGTTTCACAGTGATGCAGATCACAGTACTACCAGGCATCTACACACAGAGAAGGGACCCCTGGATGGAACTCAGTGGCCCACTAGCTTTAAAACTTGCTATATATACTGGAGGATATGTATTCAAATATTAATGACTTGTAAGCACTTCGCCAGAAGGGACTTCTAGGTTAAATTGCACATAGTATGAGAAAACTCATACCCAAGAGTATCCAAGGATCAGGAAACTAACTTGATAACATCAGATTCTGGAAATAGTATTTTTTCTCTTGTCATTCTCACTAGGAAATGTTTATCTCTGCTTTGAATTGGAAAGTTTTCCCCATTCTAAATTAACAACAAAAACATTTATAATAAATCAATCCTACTGCAAAGTCCTTGGTAATTCCATTTAAACCAGGAATGAAAACTGATACTAAAAATCCAGTATTGTTTTTGTTCTGAACAACAGGTTTATCTGAATGAAACCCATTTCTGTCATGCATAGACTGTTCCTAAGGGCATGATCTGGTTTCTAGTCTAGGTGGCAAACACAGACATGCTGTATCTCTACCCAGTAAAAAGCTCTAAACTGTTTGGCAAGCCAAGTTATGCCTTCTCACACACATCTGCCAGTTCCCACATAGTAAGCATCATCTGCACTAAGCCAGGATGGTAAATCAAAATAATTCCCTTGCAAGATTTTGGAACATCCTTTAGGACAGTTGCCATCCACTAAATTCTAAAATACAGGGATCAGTGGTATTAAAGCACTGGCAAGCCTTTCATTACTGACAGAAGTAATGATGGTAGGTTGATAGCCGATTGAATCTGTCTGCCAAAAAGCTAACTAAAATGAAAGTAGGACCATTTGGCAAGTAAAAAAAAAAAATTACCTAAGCAGTAGCTGAAAATTGTTCATCTATGCTACATGGAACTTAGAGTGTAGATGCCAATGGTCTAACTGTGGTTGTTCTAAAAAACATTAACTTATAAGAGTGATGAAAAGTAAAAGACATTAAATATAATAAGTGTTTTCAAAAAAAGAAAAAAAGAAAACACTAGCCATGTAATGTATCAGTTATATGTTTTCCTTACCATAAATCTACACACCAAGGGAATGCACTTCCTGATCTGTAATCTGTATGAATTTTGAGAATCTGAGAGAAAGAGATATTTCTGTCAGTGCCCTAGGCCCATTAATATCCAAATAAATAAAGATCAATGTTTTCATATCTTCTCAAAGATATTCAGGTGAAATATAAGCTTCCTTTTCAGCAAATTGAAGAGCCAAGTTGTTCACTGAGGTTTTACTGAGAATTTCTAGAGGGTTTTAGTTTTGTACACCTCTGGCTTTAATTGCTGGAATTTTTTTCTGGCTTTGTTACTAAATGATACTTGCTATAGATTGTTTCTCTGAGTTCTGCCTGTGATTTTCCTACCAAATATGAGTTAAGAAAGAATTGATTCAACAGTTGAAAGCAAACTTGTTATCCATAATGACCTCACACAATTGTCTTCAGATAACTGAATCAGCACAGGGATAGAGCATCCCTTAAAAATGAGACCGTGAAAAAGAAGATTGAACTATGTTGCATCTGTGTAAGAAAAGAATTTAGTTAACTGATTGTCATGTATATGTCAGGAGTGTCATAAGCCCAGTGTGACAAATAACAAATGCAAACAGAATCAAAACCATTGCATTAAATGCTAAAAGCCTTTTTAGTAAACCAGATACAGAAACATCCAGACACTGTCTTAGACAGTTTAAAAAATTATTCCAGTTCATCTTGTGCATTCAGTGCACGTGGATATCTACTGTACTTATTTTTTGTACAGACATTCAGATCACATCTCCCAAGTAGGAAATATACAGGAGAAGGAAATCCTCACAGAAGAGTGTCTTATCTGCGAGAACAGAAAAACAGAGGAAATGCCATGTTTTGCCATGTTTTGATTCCCAAGACAACATGGCACTTAAGATAGAAACCTGAAGTGTGGCTCCCAGACAGCCTGACTCCTGTCAAGAAGGAATTCTTCCTGGCTTGTAAGCTTCTTCTTCCTCCTTTGTTTCTATCTCATTCATTACACCAGAGGAAAAAAACTCTCATTGCTTTTTAGGATCCCTTGGAGTTGTCTCGATCAGTTCCACAGGATCCAGGGAACCCAGGTGTGTTTTACTATGCTCTTAGCATAAAATTTTCATACTGGGCTTATTTTGAAAATTGTCTTTTTTGTCTATTCCCTACAAACGTTCTTTCTTACTGTGATGACTTGCTTTGCTAGTTTAAATAAACTCAACTTTTTGAATTATATGGCAATCTGATAGCTATTTTCAAAAGTACCTTTAGGACACCAGATATTTGCCAAAAAAGAACATTTTTGTTCTTATTTATGAAAAATAAGAACATTTGTCTTGTAGAAAAAGAAGAACATGGGAAAGTAAATATTTGTTTGATTTTTGCCCTGCTTTGGTTCATAAAGAAATGGCTTGGCCTTCCTATTCCTGTTGCAATGCTTATTGAGTTATATAGTCTTATTATTACTGGCTAAAATATATTGCATTGTTATCATATATCCTAGATCTTTGTTGAAGCTATCACTTGTATTTCATCCACTTAGACTAATTGCAGTTTGTTCAATAACATTTCTTTAAAGAATTTAAAGGCAAAGATTATAGCAGAGTCAAGGATCCCCTGAGACTTTTCAAGAATATTCCTCCCTCCAAACTGAAAGGGAATCTATGTAAAAGTATAGGTTAGACAGAAATGCATACACAAAGTTTTGCTTCCAAAATTCCTAGACAGTGCCAACAGTGGTAAAAAATATGTGGCCAGATGTTATTGCCTTCATGAAAGTCAAGTTACAAAACTTGTAAACTCACACTCTGTAAATGAAGGGGAGAAAAATTTGCTTTGAGTAAATCTGAATGTGATAGCCCCATGGGACAAAAACAAAACAGCACAAAGAATTAGTAGAAGTTCTGTCAAAGACAAACCTACAGCAATTGCATTTGAACCTGTGTAATCAGTCTAACATGAAGTATCTTCAGATACCTCTCCATTGTCCATGCCTTTTTTATGCAACAAATGCATAAAGGGCTTGCACAAGTGAAAACATAAAATTTCGGTAGCTGTAATATCATTTGTCTAGAAATCTTTAGGATCTGAAACAAGAGATGATACTATAATAATCATCTTATTTTTTTCAAGTTTTCATATCACAAATAAGACCTAGGAGCTTCAGCCAGCAAAACTGGTATTTGTGTACACATTAGAGTATTACTTCAAAACATTCTTGTTTTAGAATCTGCTTCTTTTGGTGTAGTTTAAGATAATACAGATCAGCAAGGTATGACAATCCACAAACTGCAGCAGGAATTGCGTATTTTTGAATAAAAGGATTCACGAGTACTCAGAGTGAGAGTCCTCCAGATTCAGTGTTTGCATTCAGTGCTTTTCAATCTGTGCAATACCCCACTCAACATTTTCCTTACAAGTTTTTATGCACTGCTTTGGAATTTGTATTTGTTTCCTCAACAAGAGGTTGAGTGAGACTTTGTGAATCACCTCAAGATCCCAGACACTTGCTTCAGGATATTGAGATTGAAATCAAACTTTTCTGAAGAAAATATCTTGCCCAACACGAACACCAGTTTTTCAGTGCTCCAAATAAAGAACTTCTCCTTCGTACTACAGATGTAGTAACTAAAATTGCCTTACTTCATGAATATTATACTACCTTCAGGCACTTCCAAAGAACTTGTGAAAAATGTGGACAGTTCTACAGAAAAAGGAAGCACAGTAATCGTCATGTGTGGATTGCAATAATTATGCTACCAATGTTATTGCAACATCTATTCAAAATATATCCATGCAAGATACAGAAAAAGAATTCATCAGACATTCTGCACTCCACTAAATGGCATGGCAAACTGGGCATGAATTATTACAATTTCTTCTGAAGTCACAGGCAAGAGACAATGATTAAAATCTGATGTAACTGTTTAATGCACAGAGTTCCATGTTAAACTGGCACTTTGTACAGTGTTTTAAGGTGCCTTTCAATTTCCTGCACCTCAAAATGAAGATGTTGCCACACAAAGACAGTAGCAACAAGTTACAGCTATCAAAATAGACTGCAAAGTGAAAGAATTGCAAGTTTATTGTAGTTCTCCTAAGAGTCTGCTCATTTTGTAAACAAGCAGAATTATTTACACGAGTTTAGAATTTATTTTGTAGGAACTTTGAAATCCTTCTGCCATCATGTTCTTCAAAGGAAAGATTTCTAGAATCTTGTACTCTTTAAAATCCAGCTCTAAAAGTTATTGAGTAATCCTAACTCTGAAATAATCTATTTCAAATGAGAATCCAGGGGGAAAAAACCACAAATAAACAAACAACAAAAAGAACCAAAAATCTGTTTTGTCAGCATTTTGAAGTCTTTGGAGAGGAAAGTTCATAGATTATTTTTCTGGAGGGTCCCTTTCCATATTTTGATATGTACACCTATTATATATCATCAAATTCATGGCAAAATTTTACTGATTATTAATATAATTTTTTACAGAGGTGATCTCCACAGAGAGAGTGATCTCCACAGTTTAGTAGATTAATAAAATTTGGTTTATACAGTTTTAATATCAATACTGTTCAGTAAAGTTTACAAATTAAAAAAAATAGGGTGCCTCTTATAAAATTAATTTCAGTATTTCTGTGAAATAATTCTTTTTATTAAATAATAAACAAGAAGTAGCTGATGTGTTATATCACGAAAACAGTTAGTCATTGATCCATGGGAGAGTAATATTTGAAGTTAGACATTAATAAACCTTCTTCTGAACACCACATTAATTCTGGTTCAGTAAGTTTATTTTTCAGCAGCAACTTTTATATGCTTCCGTCACTTCATTTCAGCACAGCCTTCATTCGACCCAGGACTGCATCTTTGTAACTGGAATATACCCCAGTGAATAATTTCTGAGAACACAGTTCTTGCTCAGCTAACAGTAACTGCCAAAAGTGCTCTAACAAATTAGGAAAATCAGAAAAATGCAATTACTTTTATCTCCAGCTACTGATTAATTATACTACAGCCACTAGAATTTGGATTAATGAACAGTAACATCCTGCTACCATAGAAAGGAACCTAAATAGTGAAAATGAAAGCAAGAAAATGCAATTGTGACTAACATCCTGCTACCATAGAAAGGAACCTAAATAGTGAAAATGAAAGCAAGAAAATACAATTGTGACTTGAGTCTTATGCTGTCCTTTGCTTTGAAAGAAAACTGGACCATGTCTTCTTTTCCTCACAAAACAGGTCTATATTTTGACTTCTGGATGAATTTGATCTTTTTAAATAATCATGGCAAACTAGGGCTAGGAACAGGCGGCAGTGTGTATTGCTGTTTCTCTTGGCATACAATTTTCAGAGATGAGATTTCTCTCTTCATATGTCAGGATTTAAAAACTCTAGAAAGAGAAAATATATTTTTGTAGAAATTGCACATGTGATAGGGTGAAGGGAGGGTTTGCTCATGTCTGTACAGTGGGGCACAATCCACTTCCCATGATAAACCTTCCTCAGCCACTAACCAGGGGAGGTTTAGTTTCAGTCAATAGTAGTCAAAGCACACAGCTGGAAATGGAGTCCAAATACACTTAGTGCACTCTCGAGTGGGGAGTTTTGCATGTCTTATTTGCTGAGGCTAAAACAATCCATTGTACCTTTGTAGTCACAAGAAAGAGGTAGCACAGATAACTATGTTTAGTGAAGGACTGGGAGTTGCTCCTGATAACGGCTGACCAGAGGCAATTGCGGTCTACCCTGGCTGTTCCTGTGTTGTCACACCCCCTGAGAGCTCGTCTTGTAGCCCAAGTCTGTGTTTTGATCACAGCACAATGAACAATCATGTTACACTTTGCAGCTGCAGATTCCTTAGGATTTGAATACAAGGGTGATGTAAATAGAGGGTATTTCTGTGCTCTTAACCATTAATTTTTTTTCCCCAAAGAACACAGTTTAAGACAAACAGCTTTTCATTATACGTAACATTAAAAAATACTGGAACTAAAAAAGGCTGCAACTAAAACCTGGAGTTATCCATGTACCTCTACCTCACAAAGGCTATGAAAGTTGTCCTTATAATACCTACAAGGTGAGCCATTATTCAACATCTTTGTTTCACAGATAAAAAGCTTAAGCACAAAGCCCTGTCAAGGTAACATGAACACTTGCATTTATCTTGGTGGTATTAAAACAAGTACTGGAATCAAAAGCAGTGCTCAGGCAGATAATATACAAAAGAGAAAACAAACAGAGAAACAAAAACCCAAACAAAAAAACCCCAAACTTACCTACATCTTCTGAATCCCAAAGCAATAAAAAGAAGCATCAAGCTATACCTTTTCAGTTTCCATTGTACTCTGTATCACGTTATCCTGACATCTACTAGCAGTACATGTTATTTATGTTACATGTCAAATGTTAAATATCCTTTCTACACATTCTAAGCATGCAAAGTGCAGAAAAATGTTAACTTCCTTGAAAAAATAAATTCAGAAACACAAAATATTTTGTAGGCCCTAAGAGAATCCCAGGTGTGTTACAATAAGCAGACAATATCCCTGCACACACAGGTCACTTTGCTATTACACACAGGACAGCTCTGAACTGAATGTGATGTATTAAAACCCATTCAAAACACCTTTACACCACAATACAAACACAACCATTTTATACAGAAAAAACCAGCACTGTACCTGGTGGGCAAAGCTAAGAAAGTTTTGCCCATGAGATTCCTTTTTTCTATAGGAAATCACTCTCTTTCTCCTTAACAAATATTTTTCCCTATGTTAATAATGTAGAAAACATGGATTATGCTGGATACTGCTAAATACATTTTAACTTATAATACATTACATGTGACAATTTATTTCCAACTCATTATTAACATCAAACAAAAAAGTAGCTATGATCCATACTCCAAGTAACACCTCTGAGCAGTGGAACACAGGAAGGCTCTGCCAAGGGTAGTTATATTTTCCTGTCAGCATCTTGGCTGTAGAGGCATATACTGATTTAGTGTGTATAGAGAGAGAAGGTGCTGCCACTGCTAACACTAGAACTGAAAGGGTGGGAGGAACATGGTGCAGGAATACTCAAGCCTGCACGAAATCCA
This sequence comes from Pardalotus punctatus, assembly GCA_013400915.1. Lineage (NCBI taxonomy): Eukaryota > Metazoa > Chordata > Aves > Passeriformes > Pardalotidae > Pardalotus > Pardalotus punctatus. Next base: position 1,438,497 of record VZTX01010332.1, on the reverse strand, counting down.
GGATGTACTGCTCCACCCAAGGGTGGATCCAGAGCAAAATGATACAAGGAGATTTAGAAACCTGAATCTCTGATAGCTTGACAGTCTCAAGCACCAAGCAGAAGACACATGCAATGCTATGCAGCCTTTCATTACAGTGAAAGACACCAAGAACTGGCAGCTTCAGGGTGTTCACATTATTCATATTTACTTCAAGGTCAGGCTGGATGGAGCTCTGAGCAACCTGTTCTAGTTGAAGGTGCTCCTGCTCATTGTAGGGACATTGGACTAGAGATAGCTTTTCAAAGTCCTTTCCAAAACAAAATGTTATAGGATTCTGTGTTTATACTGCATGCAGTGATACGTGCTTTTTAAATATTTACTTTACTTACTAGCATATATCACAGAAGCTAATTCAGAAAACCTTGGACTTCCTTAGTTATTGCCACTAAAGAAATGAACGTCAATTTTAGCCTTCATAGTCTGAGTAATATGTCAGCTAAAGTTACCCTACTTTTACATATGTATACTTAATAATAATAAACTCCAAATCAGAGTCTTTCCCTCTCTTATTTTTGTCCCTCCATATTGATCTCCATTTTCTGGGATATCCAGTCTATTCACAATGGAGTTGAAAATAACTAACAATTATACTGGATGATACCCAGGGCTGACAAAGATCAGGAGCAGACTCAGCCACACAGATAGTTAAAATTCAGTCACAGTTCTTTCTTTTTTTTCTTTTTGCTTTTAAACCTATTTTCATGCTACCAGCAATGTTGAGAGTGCTGAGTTAGTTGACAAAAGAGACAAATGATCTGTGTCTCTTATTTCATAAGCAAGTAGATGGAGAGCATGGCAGTGACGTAATGTGAACCCATTGCAGTGTTTGCAGTTCAGAAGACATGAGGCTGTTTTTCTCTTCTGCTTGATGACTTCACTACAAGGACATAAAGAGCCAGTAGACATGGCTCACTGCACAATTTTGGCAGCTTGCATTGTAGTTTCTTAACTTACACAGCTATGAAGACTGGGAGAGTAGCTCAAAGAATTAATTGCCAGTAAACATTTTTTCTCCTCACTGGAGAGAGAAAAGGGAAGAATAGAAATTTCAGCCATCTCACAATAAAAATCATGTTTTCTGTTAGGTAGTTGAATATAGATTATTATTATAGACATCGGTTATGAAGGTTAAAAATATTTTTAATATTAGTGTTTATGTCCTGGACCTGTCATTTACTTGCCTGCCTGGAGACAGTCTTTATCACTAGCTAACAGACTAGCCTTACAAATTTACCTGCCTGTGTCAGTGAGGGAGGACTGCAGATAACAGTTCTGCACCACATCTTCACCTGAGCCAGGAGGAAGTGAGAATAATAGGAAATACTTGAGAATTCAGGTACTTATCCTCTCCCTGTGGAGTGACCGGAGAAAGCCCAGCAGCACCGATAGTGATGCTGATGGGAGAGAGCATCACAGCTTTGAAGTGGTGTGGTCTACACTGCTACACTGGCAGCTGTCAAAGCAGATTTGCTTCTTTTGTTCAGAGAATCTCTCTCTCCCTCTTGCCTCTCTATGGGCGGCATTCAAAGAGCAGACAATTCTGTCAGGGAATTTTCCTCCCACTGCTGAAAACTGCATACTGTATCAGCAAGAAAGTATGGTTAGTGTTTGCTAATGACTAACCTTGAATTCCTTCTAATGAATCAACTGTGATAAATAACAATGAGATGAAGATTCAGTGCATGGAGTTAGGTAATACAGGGGGTTACTAAATAATGACTATGAAAAGAGCAAAATAAAATAAAACAATGTAAAAATGTTTCAGAATTTCATCCCATGTTGATTTGATATTCTCAGTTGAACTAGGGGGGGAAAAAAAATAAAAGCTTTTTTCCCCTGGAGAGCAGGTATTAGCTCTTAAAATTTGCTTTGGGTCAACACCCACATGAAAAACAGAAACATACATAAGCATACACACACACACACACACACACACACACACACAGACATGCAGAGAAATAAGGAAACATCTGAACATAACTGCATGAACAGACTCAGGTTACAGACAATTCTAGAGCTTTCTGATATCCCTCTGATGATGCAAGGACGTTTTGTGTCATGGTATCAACAGCAAGATATGGAGTCTAATTCAATACTACTTTAAAGGTAGTTAAAGTAAGTTTTTCTAAGACAGTGCCCTAGTACTACTGATGCCTTCTTTTTCTGTCCTATCCCTTCTCCTTCAACAGAAAAATATTTTGTTTTTATTAGTTATAGTATCTATAATATATTTGTTATAGTCTTTATTAATTGTATCTATATTCATTATATATTTAGTCTTTATAAAAATTAGTTTTAGAGAAAGACTGCATAAAGGAAAAGGAATTACAGGGTTTTAGTAGGTTTGTAATATACTCCTCAATAGGCCTAGAATTTGACAGATACATGCCTAAGGGAAAGTGGCAAATTTAAATACAGACTTTAAGTTTCATTATCAGTATTACTATCTTCAAGTATTTGTCTTTGAGTCAGTCTCTTAAGTTTCCATACATTGTTATTGGGCAAAGGGCAAAAGAGATGCACTACTACCTTTTGCACTTAACTCCTTTTGTTAATGCATTTTTAAGTCAAGGAGAGTATCATCACACATGTGATTCATATATAGAATGACCTTTGATGTTACTAGTTCTGGATGTATATAAAATTCATTATATCCTTTTTAGAGTTACTCCAATAAACAAAGAAAAGTTGTAACTACTATTATCTGTCTGTCCTCCCTTATAATCTTTTCAGTTTTATTTGTGTTTTGATACAACTTTTTAAAATTCCAAGAGTGATTGGACATCTGCTGAAATCAATTCGTAACTACAAAACCAAATCCAATCACCATGCAATGTTATTTCAGATCTTTCATAAGACAGGAAGACAACAGAAAATATGCAATAAAAAAGACACCCCACTGTTTCCTTCTGCATTTTTGCCTCCAACAAATGCCTCCCCATTAAGTTGCTTTTGAAGCACAGCTCAAAGGTCAAGGACTTATAATGAGCATACCTAAACCACAAGTTTGGGCATAAGAAGCAGTTAGTCCATGGCAGATCAGGTCTCCATACAAGCTAATTTACTATGCAATGCTTGTGCTCTGTAATATACAGTAAATTAACTCACTCAAGCCATGGTTAATTTGTGACTGAGAATACTTGGTGGTATCCAAGCTATCTTTCTTACAGATGAATCAATATATCATCAACGCTGCAAGTTGCCAGATCTTGAACTATTTCAGAACAGGAGCCACCCTGATCTAGGAACACATCATTGTTGCAAAAGGAAATGCTCCAATAAAATCCATGAAAGCTCAGTGAGTAAGTCAATGTTTTCTCAAAGATCTCAGCTTAAGATCCCTTATACACTTATTTTCCTCAGTTATGACCACAGAATATCCAGCCAGTTACTCATTAATTACAAAACTGGCAGTACCACTGTGCATGGGGTTCCAGACCAAGTGAGATTTTTAGGATCAAAAATATTACTTTTAGCTTCACTGGAAGCCCCTTCATGAGACAGTCAAGGAATCCTGAGCAAGGAGATCAGTGAGAAAACCCATTAAATGAGTATCTGATGGATTTGAGTCTATATGCATATGAAATACAACAATGATTTCCTCTTTCTTTGGTGGAAACAAGTGGAACACGAGGTAGAGCTGAGAATATTGCACCAGCACAGCCCAAAGGAAACACAAAGAGCTGTAAAGAAAGGCAAAGGCTTTCAGTTACAGCAGAGCAGAGCAAAGCTTGTAAAAACCTGAAAAATATAAACCTCCTCCCTTTGGTTTTAAATTGCCTTGACATTTTTCTTTCATGAGACTTTTCCTTTCCTCTTGGAGCTGGATACTCAAACCTTGCAAGTAAATAAGGAAAGCAGCAGCTTTAAAGATTGTCACAATTTGTTTGATAAAGAGCAAGTTGTCAAAATTACGCATAGAAGCCCTAAGGCAGAAAAGAAAGAGTTTTCAATCACAGTGGTAAATAAAATCCTTGACACAGTCTTACTAAAGGGTCCAGCTAGCAAATTAAAGATCTAAGTTCTTCATTGTGACAGAAAAATCAAGGAAGACATACATAATTATTTTTTATCAAAACCAAAGTGAGAGAAGCTTTAAACCTGCTGGGGTTCAACTCTGTGTAAAATAGTTTATTCAGCATAGCCTCTCCAATGTATTACCATGCTTTATATCAAATCAAAATGTTTCATTCACATGCAATAAAAACCAAAACCAGGTTAGGTCAAAAAGGATCTGTAAATAATTTTGATGCTAAGAAAATGTGACTTGCCTTACCACAATACACACAAAAGTATATTGCAGCTTCCTGCAATAAAGATTCAAAATAAAGGCAGTATAATTGTAGCTACTGTGGTCACAGGAGCTATTTCAGTTCCAGGTTTGAAGCAAATGATCAAAGGTCTACCTCCATGCCTGCATACCATGTCCTGTAGGACGTTCTTTCAGTCAGGCCCTGATATCCAGGTGTGACATATGGAGGATGGATTTGTCTTTTAGCACATGCAAAGCCACACACCCTGCATGTATATGCTTTTCTAATAGCACAAAGCTTTCTATGCTGAATTTCTAATTCAGGTGGTGTGGAGCTATCCCACAATCTGGTACTTATTTGGTAAAATACTTGGGGTAGGAATTCCATTGTATTATCTGTCAGTAACTCCTAGGAGGGAGTCTTCTATGCTATTATAAAACAAATATCAGCTTAAAGAATTAGTTGTCAGCTTCTGTTGAACACCAATACCTGGTGACTTTCAGATAAAAGGTATTTCTGCAGGTTTTGTGGTAGATTCAAGGAGAACGCTGAAGAATCCCTACTTGATATGCACATGAGCACCACAAACAGATTAGTTTGTTTATAATTTGGAATCGAGTTTCAATTTTGCTTTTTTTTGATCTGGATTATTTTTAACAGATGCTGACTGGTGAAGGAGCACAATCAGCGGAAGCTTTCTGCATGCCTCCCTGCCCATTTTCCTCTCCTATAATTCCTGCAAGGTTTTACGATCAATGTCACTGTCACACAGAACATGTAGGGAACAGTCAAAGCAAGTGATTTCACATTACATAAACTCTAACAAACAAGGAAACACAGCCTGATATCCACCACAGACATCTTCAGCCCACAAAATCCTGCTTCACAAAATGAAAGGTGACCTTTTATTTCTGCTGACCACAGAGATCTTGCATTTCCAAATCAGCCACTCCATGCAGCTATCACTTGAATGCATGAGTGGACAATGCACCTCTAGGTGCAAAACCATTAAATTTCTATGGAAGTAAAAACATAAATGAGATATTGCATAAGGATAGGAAAGAGATCTGAAGCTAAAAACTTTTTTGTATATTTACTTCAGATGCAAGATAAAGAATTCTGAAAGTTCCATTTTTTCAGCTGTAACTAAAGGGGTTTCCACAATTAAATATTTTCAATTGTTTTCTATTTCTTGATTACAGTAGAAACCATTAAAGATGATTAGGAAAATAAAAAAAATCCCAGAAACTAAGCATTTCAAACAGTGATTGTTCTCTAGCTCATAATAGGGAACAACTACAAGCAAAATTTTCAGGCAGATTAAGCATAAATCACTGTATTTTATTTGGGGTTCTATTTTTTAAGCAATGAAGTAATTAAATATTCCTGTTAAATGTAAATTACTTTTGGATGATAAAGATAATTGTGTGTTGAAGATTCTTTGACCCTAAGAGAATAAAAGACATAAAAAATGTCTCATAAAAACACAATCCTACCTCAAGAATCTGACTTACTGTTTTTGGAGTGAAAGGGGGCTGTTTTCAATAGACTACCATTTTTTTTTCTTTTAACGGTAATTGTCTGTGTTAAATAAAATACAGAAGTGTTTTTGATTATTACCTCCTGCACAAACCAGAAAACACTAGAAAGATAACATAAAAGAAATAGATTATCAGAATTAATACATTTAGAAAATTTCTGGTCCCTTGTTCACACTACATTTACAGCCCCAGGAAAAATAAAACTATTTTCTGTTCATTCAAGTCAAGGCTCCTTTTAAATGACAGCTCTAGTATTCAGGAATAAGGCAGATTTCATGCAGGTTGGTTGCATGCTTCATCACTAATGTAATTTTCTTTTCATACAGCAGGGGATCGTAAGGATGAGTAAGGGATTCATGTTACAGAAGGTTCACATTACAGAAATCGTGGACAACACTGAATGGTGACTGCCAGTAAGTGACACCCTGAGACAGTTTCACAAGGAGTCACACATGGAGAAAGGGGCTGAGAAAATTACAAGTTGGATTCCTTTTCCAATTGCTTGACAGACTGAATGCAGATTCAGTTAATGACCAAGTCTGACTTAACAAATACCAGAATATACATTGTAGGGAAAATAGTGTTAGAGCTAGATTTATCAGATTAAAAATAAATAATGTCGTTATAAGATTGACTGTGTTTAAATACTAATAATAGAAACTTGATTTTGAAACATGAAATGAAATCTTCATGTATTTAGCAAATGCATACAAATGTTCTGTATAAATTCATTCAGCTCTCACGGCTTTTAGAGCTACTGGTCCAGTGCAAAGGGGTTGCTATGGCTACTACTCCAGAGAAGGTCCATTGAATCCCCCATCACAATAAACTATTGCTTTTCAGATGCTACAAGCCTACACATTGAAAAACACCTCCCACTATTTCCTCTTTCCTCCTCCCAACACAGTGAGCTTTCCCCATAAACTGAATGTTAGTGCACACGTGTGAAGAAACATGCCTGCTCTTTCATCAGCTCTTCAGCTGTGACCATTTCACATTTATTGTTATCAAAAACAGGAGTCAGAATCACAGAATCCCAGAATGGGTAAGGTTGGAAGAGACCAGACTGCTCATCTGGCCAAACCTCCCTGCTCAAGCAGGGTCATCCCAGAGCACATGGACAGGATTGTGTCCAGACAGCTTGTGAGTATCTCCAGTGAGCAAGACTCCACAGCCTCTCTAGCCAATCTGTTTCAGTGTGTGATCATCCCCACAGTAAAGTTCTTCCTCATGTTCTGGTGGAACTTCCCCACCCATCAGTTTCTGCCCATTGCCTCTTGTCCTACTGCACAGCACCAACGAGCAGAGCCTGGTCCATACTCTTGTCACTCTCCCTTCAGATACTGATAGACATCAGTGAGGTCCCACCTCAGTTGTATCTTTGAGGCTGAACAGGCCCAGCTCTCTCAGCCTTTTCTCATAAGAGAGATGCTCCAATCCCTTAATCATCTTTATTGGCAAAGACATCTGACTTGTTCCCAGACATTTTGCTTGGAAACATCCCAGAAATGTTTTTATACAAATCCACAAACCTCTTAAATCCACTAATCAGTCACATTCAAATTTTATCAGGTCTAGAGGTCCCACCATCTCTGGTTTCCCACAAATTTCATGAAGTTCAGTTGCTGAATTGAATACTCTCAGTGTTTCAATTACAAGAGCCCAAAATTTGGGCATTTGCCACCAAGGTATGTCACAGCCTTCTGGGTAATCACTGCATGAGCCCTGAGATTGCAGCCACTGCCTGGGCTGATTGACACTAGCCAGAGAACAGGTTTCATCAGCCCAACTCTCCCCAGTAACAGCACAGGGAACGTGGAGGGAGGGGACTCCCAGCACCTCGGGTGTGGGCTGAAAGGAAAAAGGAGAGTGCTGGAAACATCCGAGTTGAGGTGCACTGAAAGGCAGCCAGGGTGCAGAAGGGCAGCTCAGGCACTGGGTGTTTTTCAGTGAGGAGTTACAGGGGAAGTACAGAACTGTTTTCTCAAGTTCACCTGATTTGATTTAAAATTTGTTCTACATCAAAGAGTGTCCTTCCAAAACTCCTTCATTACAAAAAAGCCAACTAGACAATATGATAACCTCACATATCTGAAATATGGGAAATTTATTCTTAAGCTGTTTATTTAGAATACTTTAACCCTAGTCATCCTTGTGTAGGCATCCCAGCAGTTATTTGTTCCCTTTGAGGTCTTGTTCTGCTTTTAACTAAAAAGTAAATCCTGAGGAATCCTCCAGTTAAACACCCACATATATTTTCTGTTTGTGTTTTGTAACGGGAAAGAAATGTGAAGATGTCTTTCTGACAGGTTCCAGCAGTATCTTTTCCAAAGACTTTGGACTTCCTGCAGTTAAGCTGAGACTTCAGCCTTGTTACTTTCTGTCACATGGAGTCATCCAGAAGTGATGTAACTTCTCCGTAAAGCAAATTTTACTACTCATAAGGACGTAAAAGGGATCACAAAAAACCAAGAAATTTAAAGATTTAATTAACTCAAAGTTAATATGGTGCTTTCATGAACTATGGACATTAGGAGTGGAAGAGTTGAGAAATACCATGTTTTTAGTGTTACAGAAAATATTTCAAACCATGACCTCCTGCAAATTTCCCACAGGATGCTTGTGGTGATACTCTTCACAATTTTCAACTACATTGTTCAGGAATTTTAGTGATTAGAATCTCACACTCTCTTTCATAATAAATACAACACTTACTGAATGAACCTCATACCCTGCCTCAAGAATATGCCAAATTCTCCTCCCCTAACACTTTTCAGATACAAACTTTAACAATGGTCTTCAGTTTTCTTCAAGTTGTTGATAATCCTGTAGCTCTGTATGAAGCTTTGCATGAATTCAGAAAGTTTTAAGATCAAAAACAGGGATTTGGAAGACTTAAATTTCCCCTTCCAGTGTCATAACAGCAGCATCTCCAATGTTTTCAGGGTCCTCTGAACGTACTTCTTAAGTGTTGTTCTAAACTGGCTTTAATCAGAACAGTATATGTTCACTAACGTGAATACACTGTTTTGGAAAAATCTTTCCTAATTATATATTCTCAAAAAATCTAGTATTCATGATGTTGCTAGCATCAAACACTTTCCCAGTCAATGTTAGCATTGACAGACCAACTCCAGTATTTGCTGGGATTGACAGAGTGATTTAAAAGCATTGTGTTCTGGTCAGTACTGAGAGAACAGGGATGAGAGAAAAAATTGATTATGCACACTGGGGGAGTTTTGTTGCTTTATATCCCTGTAGCCTTGCACATTTTTCAGATTCATTTTTCTGTGCATCACAGTGGAGGGAACAACCATTTTTGCCTTGGACTTTCTGAACAGGTTGGGCACCAACTAAGAGCTAATACGGTTTTGAGGTTTTAGAGCATAGTCATGACCCACTCACCTGCTGTCATCACAGGACAGACCTTTGCTCTAAATGGACAAGGGACTTCAGCAGAAATTCCCATAACATGGCATATTCTATTAGCCAGACTGGCTCTAAAGCCACAAACTGCATCACATGCTGATTTTCCGACTGTTCAGGAGTACAGGATTGTCCATGAGAAACACCATTTTACCACAGGTGGAGCTGCTCACTAAATAAAACACTTGGATGCCCTAACAGCATCCTGCACTCCTGAGTTCATTTTAACCAAAACATAACCAGTCACTGGCAAGGGTTTAGGTGTTTTCTTGGGATTCACTTTTGAGAGAATTTAACAACAAATAAATAAATAAATGAGATACATTTTTTTAAAATACTGTGGTGACTAGTTCCTTGGTTGTCCTATTTCCTTGACTACTCTGCTGCCATCCCATAACACACCATAAAAACTTCATAAACCCCAAGTGCTAGACAGTAATCCAAGAAGCATTGGCATTAACATATCAGATGCCAAATCCTTTGCCAGTACAACTTCTGATTGCTATGTGAAATACTGGCAAAAGCAATCACATCTATGCCTCAGTAACCTGTATATCCTATAGTAATGTGTATATGCATATGTCATCAGCTATTCCATCTCCAAAATTTTCTAGCCCATGCCCAGCATTAGGAAAACACTTTTATCCCAGCACTTGAAGTCCTGTGGATGTTAACAACAAAAGGCTTGAGCAATTCTGTAACTAACTTCTTCAACTGAGTAAAACGCAAAACAAATGCCAAGTTATCTGTTTCTGTCAATAATATTATGCGAACCTGTAAGTGTATATGTATAAATATTAAAGTCTGCTAAGTCACTAAGCACGTATTGTTACTTAACCACCCTATGAAAAATGAATGCATGTCCAACTGAAGTAGAAACATAGAAGTAGAGTCTATAGTCACCTTTTATTAATGATCCAGTCAGTTTAGTCATGAAAATAGCTGTCTTCCTAGCATGTTACAGTGATGTAAGAAAGAAGAAAGCATTAGCATTTCTGGTGATTACATTAAGCAACTACTGACTCATAACGTTTTGTACCTATGTGGTTTTGTGAAAGAGTGAGTGGGTGCTATGAGATTGTCAAAGAATTGCGTGGGACAGCTGAAATTCTAATAAATAAGAAAAACATGCATATCCCACACACTCATCATACCTACACAATGTATGGCATGCTATCCTTTGTTCTTGGTAAGTCCAGTCTTAATTTTGGAGTCCCTATAAATTTAGAAATCATAGCAGGTTAAATTACTACAAATTCCTACTTTGGGCGTTTAAAATATGTATATTGGAATCAGGAAAGAATGAATAAAATTCTGAGCACAAGTAGCTTTGAAGACTCCAGGAATGTTATACTACCTTCTGCCCATACATACAAGAAAATTAATGTATACGCTAATTGTTTTAGCTAACACTGTGGACTAAACTTCAGGGTGCATGAGTTACATCAAGCCTATATAGGGTCCTTTGCTCCTTTGAATCATTAAAACTGTTTCCTGAAGAAACAGACAAGTCTGACTACTGCATACATAATCCTATCTGGGTAGTTTCTCTATTATATCTAAGTAATAATATGCAGATGATGTATACATACATAAACCATCACGAAAAGGATAAAACTTACTGGGGTAAGTTCCATGTTGTCATAACTCATGGCAACTTCAGTTAGTTTGTTCTACCATCTAGAAACACACAAGACCATGTAATATTTTAATTTGCCCTTTAGTCATTCAAGAATGCACAAAAATTCAATTTCCATTGCCTATAAGGCATGTAAGATCATTACACCTTTTAAATGACAGAGTCTCTCCCATTCATCTAATGAAAAGAAGAGAGTGGCCATGCTGCGAGCATACAGTGTAACTGGCCAGCTGGTATACAGTTATTATCATGCAGAAAGATATGTACAATCTGGTCTATCAATAGGTAAGCTGAAATCATCCATACATCAAGATTCCATGCTTTGGTCCTAAACTGCTCCTCACAGATCCAAGCAGTGACACACAGACTGTACAAGGTTGCTCAGGATTTCAGTTCCCCAAACAAAGCAAATTTAAAGATTAACGTGGAACGTGAACTTGTCTTCTTGATATTTATTTAGTGCAAGAAAAAAATAACTTGTCAATGCTATATATTTATGGTAATTTTCAGGTAGTGTACTGTGTTTGCTCTTTGCAACTCCAGTGACAGAGTAATGCACTGATTCAGAGTAATGCACCGATTCAGAGTAATTCCTGATTCAACAGGAAGATTAAATGCAAACCGTTCCTGTGAAACCAATGAAACTGGGTGGGGGTTCTTTTCCTAACAGGAGCCCAAATTTTAACCTACTTAATGCTTTGCTCACAGAATTAAGAGAAATCATTTACTTTGTGAGAAAGGTCTCTTTTTTCCTCCCCGAACAAAATGTTCAGCTGAAAATATCCTTAATAGCTGAACAAAAATTTCAGTGACAGAAGGTCCATGGTAGCTACACCAGAGCTGAAAACATGTTACATTGGGGAGGGCTGTAACTTAAATCCTGCAGTAAATACAAAGGCTTGCAGGGGCTCCTCTTTGTTACAGTAAATCTGTTTTTAAAGTACTTAGAATAGAAGCTGTTTTAAAGATGCTTTTCACTTTGCAGAAAACAGATTTCATACTTTCCTCACCTTGTGAGGTGAATTGTAGGTACCTTTGGACTGCTTTATTCATGTTATGTTATGGCTCATTGTGATATGACAACACATGACAGATTAAGCTAACAGCACTTGGCAGGCCAGATCATCTCTATGCTGCTGCATTTCAGAGATTTTATTTTAGTTTTTACTCCCACACAGTACATAGGGTCATGATTCAATCCTAGGCTTGCAGGTTGGAAGGTACCTCACAATCTTTCTGGTCCAACCGCCTGCTCAGAAAGGGTGAACTACATGGTCAGACAACTTTGTTCAGGGCTTTCTTTACACATTCAGGTCCTGAAAACTTCTGAGGGCAGAGATTGCACAACCTCTGTGGGCAACCTATTCCAGTTTTCACCATGAGGGAAAAGGTTTTCTATCTATTCTGCGAGAGTATTGCATTTCAATTTAAAATCTTGTCTCACATCTTCCCACCTTGGCCTGCTTTGAAGGGCCTGGCTCCATCTTGATGACCTCCTTGTGGGCACCAGGCCATTGCTACTAGGTGTTACTCCTCTCCCCAAAGTCTTCTCTTCTCCAGGCTGAACAAAGTAGATTCCCCCCAGCCTCTCTGCACTCCCCAGACCTTTGCAGTCACTCTTGGTAAGCTTGAGCTCTCCGCTGGCATTATCAGCGGTGCCCACACACACACAGTCTGAGAGCCCCACAGACCCCCGCAGCCTCTCTTCAGAGCCCTGGACGTGAGCCCCAGGCCGGAAAAATTCCTCCGAGGATGACATGGTCAGGTCTTCAGAGGGCCATGCAAGGTCCAAGTGCCAGCCCCATAATCGGGAGGGAGGGTTCCTTGTGCTGGGCTGCCCAGGTCTGCACCCCTGGACCTTGGCTTTCACCAAGGCCACCTGCGGCCATGGCTCTGTGGGCAGACAAGCAGCTGCTTCTGTTCCTTCAGAAGCCACAGGCCTCCAGCCTTCCTCCTCACCTCCCACTGACCCTCCAGCTTTGCCTCAGCCTCTCCTTTCCACAAAGATCCCCATGAACATCCCCGTGTCCTCTGACAGCTGCTCCCCGCCTGGGCAGCTCCATGGGCCGGCTGTCCACCTCACCTCTCCCCAGTAATGACAGTGGGAAGTCTACACTGCGCTGTGTTTTGTCCTGGAAGTTTAAAAACTGCTTTTCATTATCTAGAAGGTTGTAAAAATGAAGGGCAGGATCATTGATAAATGGTGGTCAGTAAGGAAGACTGTTGATCATTCGGAGGAGCAACAGAAATAATAAATAAAGGCCTGTGTGCACATTTGAACAATTGAAAACATTGTAAATAATCACTGAGGCCTTTAAGTTATAAATAATCACTGGAACTTTATAAGGTTTTTTTCAACCATTACTAGTAAACCTGAGAAACCCATGACAGAAGGAAAAGCAAAATTCACAAACAATGGACAAATTATTCTGAAGAATTAAAAACTTCAATCAATATAAAAATTAAGTTGCTACAATCTTGCAGTACATTTCTTAGTAGTCCTACAGAAGGTCAGCCAATAATGCTATAGAATTTCCCCAAAATATCTTATTTCAAAAATTCAGAAAACAATTTATTCCCTGCAACAGGTCACACTCCTAATCTGTGGAGAATTTTTTTTCTCACAGGACACCTGCCACTGATACAGACATAAGTGAATAAGGTGGATGAGATAGCAATATAATCAAGATTTTACTCAGGCCATGAAAGAATCTGTGTACTCTTTCAAGTTCAGGAAATATTCTCTATCTGCCAATCCTTCATTTGGAAAAGAATAAAGCTGGTAATCTACAAAAGATATTTTAAAAAAAATCTTTCTGTTCCTGATCATGTTTTCACTGTTTTTTTTTTTTAACTTATCTCACACTTCAGTTAATTCAAAACTACAAACATTTGTATTCAAGCTTCAAATACCTTTCAGAGGGGGTAGTTCTAGTCTGCATCCATTTATAATTAGACTACCAAGGAATTTAATTTAATTAATTAATTTAATTTGGTTATTAAAAGTCTCATAGGTTCAATTTTTAAAGTATTATGTTGCTACAGAGACTTTAGTATGCAAGGATTGTTTTAAACATAACATATCACTTCCAGATTTTGTTTCCCTTCCTGCACTTACATTCTTCTACTCTTACACTTTCTCTGACCTGAAGAGTTTGAAAAAGCATTTTTACTATAAGAATGTAAAATTAAATATTGGTGCCTATTAAATCTAACATTGAAAATATTACAGATATCAACTAAATGCTTCGCTTACCAATATTTTTGTTCAACTGAATAGGGAAAGTTCACTTTTTTTTCCTACAAGAGCAGAATTAATGATTCTGAAAACCCTATAGCGCTCCTTAGAAAACAGCTCAGTTAGGGAGAACAGAAATATGGTCATGAGGTTAACACTGAATATTTTAGTCTCCTATAAAATGCTTCCTTCATGAATTTATTGAAATAAGCCTTGTATTCTGATTTCCAAAGGATCAGCAGCTCTGCCTTACCTTAGTTGGTAATATAGGCCAGCAAGAAGAGAGCAATAGAGCTGAAGAGCTGAGGGCTGTGCTCTGTACACCAGAGCTGCTTTATCTTGGACATCATGCAATGAATTGCATGCCCAGTTGTAGCTGGAGTGTTTTATATGGGCTCACAGGTCACAACTTCCAGTTTAATTTTATCCCAAAGAGGTTCACTGTACGTGGTCCATGACTGCTGTGAGATGTGAGCCAAGGCTCAATAGGGGAGAATGAGCAAGGGATGTGTTTCAAAAGCACACTCCTGATCCAAGGCCAGACATTAAGACTAAAAATTCCCAGGTGTGCCTCCATTATCTTTATTTCAGTGGCAAGTGATTAACTAATTTCATTACATTGTTTGTAAGTTATTTGAACCTAGGGGAGGTAAAACATTCCTAGTGTCAACATGCAAAGTAATAATAGTACACAGTGTTAAGTCTTTTCAGGGTACTTTTAGAACAGAACAAATTTTATACATCTAAAGCATTTGAATTTTCTTTCCCATAATGGTGTCAAGTATCATAAATATATTATTCATTGGGGAAAAAAATCAAAGAGTTACTAGAATCAAGAAGACAATTTTATTTTTTACATTTGATTTTTTATTATTTTAATTTTTTTCATCTACTATGCACCTGGAAAATGCACATTCTTTAGTTATTTGTTTTATGTTCCTACTACACCTGAACATATACAAACGTATTGTTTCCTGACACTTATACTGACATCCTGTTTTGCTGTTTTTTAAGTCATGTAGGTGGAGACAGAGAAAATATGTTATTTCAATTAAGTAGATAGTCAAAGAGAAATTTGCATTATATTGAAAATATATATGTCATCATCAATAATAATAAAGAGTAAAAAAAAAACCATTAGCTAAACATCTACATTTGCAAAATATAACTTTGAAAAACTAAAAATTGGTTAAATTAAGATTGAAAATCTCAACAAACAGATAGTGAAATATATTGTAATGGAAAAAAAAAGAATTAAAAAAAATATTTTAAAAAAATAAAAAGGGGCTGTGCCATGAAAGCGGAACATGGAAAAACAAAGTAACTACAGAACAAGCTTAACTGGACTGTGTGAGAAGAAAAGACAGCCTAGACCCTGAAGTTAATTGAGGTTTATGATTTGAATTGAAAAACTTTGCATCAGTTTTTCATAAGGGTTATGGTGTCCAATGGGGTGTCAAAAGTACAAGGGCAAATAGTTTAGTACTACTGAAAACAAAATTATGATACAGTAAGATCAAACTGAAGAGGATTTTATGTCTCCTGACTATACCATATAATCTCCATCTCAAGACAATAAATTAATCAAATATAATTTTAAATCACCTCTTAAGGCTAATAATAAATCTTCCAAATCGGGAACTAGGTATAGAATTAATGAACAAGCATAGAACTAATAGCTGAAAAAAAGAAATGTGATCCAGACAGCGGCATGTCTTGTAATGTGACCTTAGTAGTAAGCAAGTCTCAAATACGCTGTGTGCAGTAACATTAACTTTAGATATAAAAGTAAATAGGAAAAAAGGATTAAATATTATATCAGTTTTTCATTGCTATATTATGACAGACTAATCAGGCATCTTTGTTTGATTAACTAATCCTCTAAACCAAGAAAGTGCATAACCATCCCGACTGTTCTTAAGTACTTCTTGTGATATCATGTGGGAATTACTAGCTACATACAGGAAGGTAGAATTGCCAGAAGAATAGGAAACAGAGGTCATGGCTGAGATGGGATTGGCATTAAATTGGTGGAAAAGGCAATAAAGCAGTAAGGAGAAAAGAGTGAATATGGAAGAAGGAAAGCATGAGAGATAAAAAGAGATTAATTTTAAGTAATTAATTGTTAAGTAAAGCCATCATTGTTTCTGGTTTGTGCTATAAAATTAAGACAATATTAAATTAAAACATCTGTAGTACATCAGGCTACTTTGAGCAAGCCTGTATGAATTACTTCAGTCACCCAGAGCCTCTTTTGGGACAAAGCAAAATATGCCATTTGAAATGCAGCCTCAGTTTTACTAGAAGTATTAAAATCTATTTATGTTTTGAATATAAGATAGTTAAAAGGCCAGGTAGCAATTTTTTCAGGGAATATTTCACATCAAACCATTTTTCAAGCAATAATTTGCTTGTAAAAATCTATCTTTGACTTCATCTCACTATAATTTATGTTGGAGAAATGTATGTAGAGTGCAGCTTAGTAAATATGAAAAAAAATTAATCGTCTAAATTTTTGTATGCTTTTTCTTGGACTGTGGCTGAAATTCAAAAAGTTGTCTTCTTATCCACCATATTCATAAAAATTAAACCTAGAGAATTCTGAAGCCTACCCACTAACATTCTACTCCCCAAATCATTCAGCTGCAACCAAGCAGAGATTACTTCCTAGACTGCAGCATTTGGTGAAAAGGAAATACCTCAGAGAAACTGCATTTTGTTGATGTATTGAAGAAATACCTCATCAGGGCAAAACTATTCGAGAATAATTCTCAAGGCAGCTATTCCATATGGCCTTTTTCTTACTCCTGTTTAACATTCTCATTTTCCATAAGAGAGGTAGATGGAAAAATACAGAAAGCACATTCATCTAGTTGAAAAACTGTCATCCCTTCAAAACCATTCTGGCATTTAGTTTTTTTAAGTATTTCCTATAAAATTGTGCTTCATGTGACAAAATCTGTATTTTAGCAATGAGAGCAAGCGGGCACTGAAGAAGGCATAAAAAATTAAGATGCTGCCCAACAACTGAGTGATTTTTGGGGGTGTGTGCAGAGGAAAAACAAACAAGATATTTTGTGAAATAAATTGTACACAACCAAAGGATCATTCAGATTGGAACAGAAGATCAAGTACAAACATAAACCATACTGCCAAGTCCACCACTACATTGTCCCTAAGCACCAGCCCTACACAACTTTTAAACACCTCCAGGGATGGTGACAAATCTACATTAGTAGTTAAGACAACTGTGGTAAAGCTAAGAAATCTGAATTTTCTTGATCAATGACTTTTCTCTAATTTTTTTTAGTTTATGCTAAATAGCTGCTACACAAGAGGACTGCCTCCTAGAAAAGAGAATTGTGTTGCCTTTTAAAAGACACTAGGAGAAGTTGCAAAATGTGGGGAAATATCTCCCCTCACTTTTTGACATCAAACAGTTTAATCAAAAAAGTCACATTTCTTATTTGTCACTTAACTGTATTAGCAACCTCATCTTAATACCAATACAAGCTATATATGGTATATTTTAATCAAAAGTTAGTCCCAGTTATTTTTTCCTTCCAAAATGTATTATTTCAGTAGCCTTTACTGGGACAGGAAAAAGGGCAGGAGTAGGTAGAGCTGTGTGAACCATCGTTTTATTCACCACATATTGTAATGCACAAGAGGATTAATTAATTCTTTCCCAGAAACTTATTTTGTTGCTGCAGATTACGATCATCAAAATTATGATTATCTAAGGCACTTCCCCTGGTAATATCCTAAGGCATTGTGGTCCTATCTGTTTTCAGACCCCCTGGCAAAATATCACAACACCAAAAGTTTAGCGAAAAAGTATGTAGGATTTTTTTCTCTCTTCTTTTGGTGCATGGATTAAGTTGGCATTAGCAGTCAGTCTCCAAAATAGTTTTATACCTGCTAAAAATGTGTACCATTTATAGAATCCCAAAACTACCAGCTAAAAAAAAAATATTAGAGCCTTGTGGGGAAAATACATTTTCCTGTTCATTATTCCCAAGAACTTTCAAAAATTTATCACTCAAGTCAGGACAAAATACACTGGATATGCCTCCTGCAAAAATATAAACTGCTTTAGATAGGACATATATATAGAAAGTGTATTCTGTATTCTTTCAGTAAGGATACAATGCTTTTCACCTCAGTAAATCTTCTTGGGTAGCAACAAGATATAACAGATAGAGTTATTCTGTCAGACATAAAAATGGTGTGAGAACTGAAAATCTATGCATTCTGCAATTTATGATTGCTGCCTAGCAGCATCCTGGATACTTCAGAAAGGTATTCTGTCTCAAAGTACTTTGGAACTTTAGAAAGTTTCCTTGAACTTCATAAGACCCCTCAGAAAAAAAGTAGTTTCTTTAGGATATTTTCATGTTCTCATCCTTAGGAATTTCATCCTCTTTTTTAACAGCTAGTTAGCATTAGATTTAAAGAAAACTGCTCTTTTTTTTTCTTTTTTTTTTTTTTCTGGGATTTCACAGCAAATGGAGGAGGAAAATAAGCCCTGGGTATGTTATTTAAATTGCCTTTTTTTTCTTCTTGGTGGGTTTTTTAAAGCTTGTGTGGGATCTTGTGATATATGGGGGAAAAACTGCAAAGCAACATAATGATTCATCATGGAAAGCAGAGCTCATTCTGCACAGATGAAAACAGTAGATGACTTTTCACACACATATTTCCTAATAAGTGTTACTTAAGCCAGCCATCCTAACTCTTCATCACTCTAAATATGAGCAAACAAAAGTGGTGCTCCCAGGATATCTAGGTTTTGGTCCTTCGTATGTTCAAGGAGAATATAGCAGTGACATTTGTACATTTGCTGAGGTGCCTAGAATAACTTCAGCTGACAATAAGTCAGAAAAATATGAAAACAGTTCTGTCTCCTATCTCAAGCAGAAGAGAATGGTAGGGAGAAGTCACTGAGTTCAAAATGATTGCCTTTAATGCTCTGTGTGTTATCTAGCGCATAGCAGAAGGCACTTGAAAAACACCAGGGCAGTATTGCAAAAGAGGTAAAAATGTGAAGTGATGAGTTTTTGCTGGCAAGAAACTGACCGACATCACGACCTTGTTCCGTAGGAAGCATGGGAATTCGTACAGACAGGCATCTGGGTAAAACAAGAAATTGTGCATAAGGCTGCCCTTTTGTGCAAAGCAGATGCTAACCCAGAAAATCCCATGCTAAGTTTTTTCCTTCAGGTTCATTTCTCACAGGATGCACCTACACACATGCATACATATATTCACACACATAAGAACCATTTCTAAGCTCACAAGAAACTCCTTATGGCTTTAAATCTCTGTGTTGAACCTCAGGGCGTTTTGCATCTTTGCAACAGATGAAAGGAGAAATAAATGTAGTTCTCCATTTCAGAGCAAAAAATATCAGCAGAGAAAGCAGAGAAACATTTTGTGACAGTTTAATTTTGCTGCATGAGTGTGAAAATGGTGTGAGAAAGAACTGACTCATGTATTTTTTTTAAAACCCCATCTTGTAAAAACTAAAACAATGACACAAATTTACAGTAGTTATTTACTCCCATGGAACTCAACTGGAGGCAAAAAGACACAAGATACTCAAAGGGAAAGAACAACCCTGTGCACTCTGAAAGTTGCCCACTCTTTTGGGCTGTGCAGGATTGCATACCTACATGAAAAGGATTACACACCTACTCAAGAGAAGGCAGGCTACAATCAAGACTAGACCTTGGGAAACAAAATACTAATTTCCTGTACAGTTCCATGGAAATTTAGTTGTATTTCTCTTGTTTGTTCATAAGCTACCCTCAAACTAAAGAAACCAAAGGTGTTTTAGTACATGTAAATTTTTTATCTCTGCTCTACCTGGTGCTTCCATAGGTGGCTGAGAGAGTGGGAACCTGGCATGCCACTACTTTGATTCATCTGAAATTACATTCTTATTTCTCTTGAGAAGGAGTATGAAAGCAAATCAACAAGTTTTCAAAATCTCAAAAGTTATTCATATATGAGAAAATTTCATTTTAACGCACCTCTGTAGAGGGCTGGCACAAGTTCCTGTGGCATTCTCATTATAATAGAAAGTTCAAGAGAAAAACAATTCTTTGTTACATAATTTTTGCACAGTAAATATTTCAGCTTTTGTAAATGAAAGCCACAAACAAGCCTAGAAGTGCATTTCAAAATAAGAAGTGTGGACCACAATTGTTTTACTGAAGCCAACAATTTCTGTTGCTTTTCAGGACAATTATCATTTCAATATCTTATCTCTCTATTCTCTTTTTTCAGGTTAGATTCTTTGGCTTGATTATACTTTTAGCATAGTAGGTGGGGTGATTGTGAAGAAATCCAAGCAGGATGCTTAAAATTCTGTATAATTACTTTGTGTAAAGTTCTTACCTCTATGAATTGGTGTTAGAGTGCATATAAAAAAACCTTATGGGATTCCAAGCATTTTGGACCAGCTCCATCTTGATCCTGGTCCCCTGGGATATATGGCATTCCCAGGATTCTACATGTATGCCATATATCCCCTGAGATATATGACATTCCTAAGATTCTGTGTCAGCTGTAGCACATTTGGGTATTTCTAAATGGTCAGCTAAAATGGTCAGTGGGAGAAGAGACTGTCTTCACCAGAGGACAATGTATGGGAATTCTGTTCTGCCAGTCCACTCAACATTCACCTTACTGTTAAATTTTACCAGAAATCTGCAGCCTGACATTGTCCCACTGCCTCTTCACATCCTAATCAGCCTTTTTCTTATGGGTGCAGTGTTAGGAGAAAAGTAACTGTATCCAGCTAGTGTGGAGCAGAGGAAATGCAGAGCAGGCTTTGCAGCTCATGCCAGCAAGTGGATGTGGAATTCATCCAGGCATGTCCTTCCACAGCACAAACTGCTCTCCTGATTACCTCATCTCATGTGCAAAGACAAAATGAGCCAAGATAGCCAGGATTCTTTGCACAGGCAGACATAAAAATCTCTTCCTGCATATGTAGTCCCAGTTTGAAAGCTGATATCATTTTCCATGGCCCGTTTACCAGAGGTTTCCTAGAGCTTCTTAGGGTTGACCACTTTTTCAAGCAAATGGACATGGGAAAGAAGACTAGGGGTAGATGATACTGTTTGAGCTGTTGTTCCAAGAATGCCCCAACCATTTAGTCTCTGCAAACATATATAAAATGAGTCAGAATGTCTAGATTAGGGTGGGCTTTTAAATATAAGGAAAGAAAATGTAGCTACAACAAATATTTAACAAACTGCTGCAGTGTACTTATTCTCTGAATGCTCAGTTTTAATGCACACAAAGAACACCTGCAACCAGTTGGATACAGGCCTAATCAATTCCAAAACACTAAAGACATTTTTTTCCTTCTCATTTTCAGATGCTTACAGAAATGAGGCTCTGAAACAGGGCTGGCAGTCTCTCTCATGCACAACATCCTTCAAACTTTGTGTTAATCACAAGATTTGCATCAGTTGTGAGGCTTTGTTCTCAGCACTTTCAGCTCCATTAATGTGAAAAACGATGTGAGTATGCACAGTTCCTGACACTGATAATGTTTTACAGTTATCACACATCAAAATACATACCAGGCACGATTGTGTATAAGAACTACTGAATTATTTTCTAGATAAGGTAGAATGACAGGTAGTATAAATAACTTATTATTTACATACCTGCCCAACATTGTGATGTTGATTTAGAGAATTAAAATGTCATTACAGATAGGTTCCCCCCCC
>VZTX01010332.1:1324670-1416600 GCA_013400915.1 Pardalotus punctatus | reverse complement strand
CAATGCATTACTACAGTATTTTAGCAGAACAATAGATTTCACACTTCAAAGGAGTTAGTAGTAAAAGGCTGCATACACTGAAATGGAGATTACTGTTTAACAGAGGGGACCAGGTCTGCAACATAACAGTGCTGATAAAATCTGCCCTATATTTCAATGACATTTTCTACTAAAGAATGGAGATAATGGGGGAAAAGAGGAAAACAAGCAGGGTAGTTATAGGTAGAGAATGATGGGGCACAGGGAATAAAATCATAAAGGGTTGATAAAGGAGGTAAAAGGAAGAATACAGGTGAAAACTTGACGAAGAAGTTAGACAAACAATAAGGACACAATACAAAAAAACAGAGAATGAAAAATCAGAGTGAGGAAGAAAGTAAAAAGTCCAGGAAAAAAAGGAAATGAGGAAACTGAGAGGCAACAGAAAAGAGCAGTTGGAAATTGAGTGGGAAGCAGGGATTGGTGGTATCAGGAAGGCATGGAAAAATTGGGGTAAAAAAGAAACAGGAAGGAAGGAGGGGAGTGAGCAGGGAAATGGGCTATGAGTATGAATGAGAGAGGAGCAGGAGCCGATATGGATATAGAAGACAGAATAGAGATGCAGAGACTATGGAAGAGTAATAGACACCTAAGGGAGCAGGCAAAAAAAGAGAAAGAGGAGGAGTGTGTAGGGGCCTACTAAAATACGCTAATGGTAACAGATAAGGCAGGATGGTCCTCAGCTTGATTTCAGATTTTGCTTTAGACTTCTGTACCTTCTCTGTCGCCTTCCTTTTTTTTATTTTGATTGTCACCTTTTTCCTGTCTAGCAAACATAGATGCAGACTATACCAATGTGTTTATATCTGAGTGGATATAAGGGATTTCACATGAGAGATAACAGGAGGGCTACTTCTAGCAAATGCACAGTGAATGATTTCTTTTCTTGTAACAGTGTGCCAAGATTTAGATATTTCAAGTTTTGTAAGAACAGATTGTTCTCTACGTTCAAAAGGAGAGAAAAGAGACAAGGCAGATTCTACTCTGCTTACCAAGCCATGCTTCTGTTAAATGCTCTGTTAATATCTCTAGGGGTTGTTCAAGTAATGGGTTCAGCATTTAAACCAAACTCACCTTCTGTGAATTCTATATGAACAGAATCCACTACCCCAGATCTGCACATTCAAAGTCTGCATGTGTCAAATTTGGATGCTGCTTGGGAAAATTATAATCAAAATGAAGGAATAATACAGCTCCAAATGAATGACCACATACATCTTCATCTATTAAATGTGATGATCATAAAAATACTGTGTTTGCTATGGTAGCATTATGGGTTGTCAAAACAATTAGTTGTGACTATACAGATCAAACCATAAGTTTATTCATCTCTCAAGATACCCAAGTGTTCTCTTTATTTTTAATTAATATTTTGTCCCTGAAATTGACTTAAATAGTGTTGTATTGTTGATAGGATTTGTAATAAGTAATTTCTTTTCATTTGTATTCTAAGATATGCCTGGTCAAGTTATAATTCTTCATTGTTCTGACATTTTATCTAACATTTTAGGATGAAAAACTATGGTGTTTTCAACATTATACAATCCATTAAATACACTGTAATAGTTTGTAAGTGGTCTTTTATTATTCATTAACTAGAAGTTTAATGTGAAAATGAGCTACACACTGACATAAGAGCAACCCACCCATGGTGCCCTCTTGGATAATCTTGTCTTCCCTACATTGCTTTACTTCAGACATATTTAAGAGCAACATTTATTTTCTTGCCTTTAACTCTACAGCTGAAGTGCTTAGATATATTTGACCTTTGTTTGTCTGTCTTCTCCCCATGTATTTTCTGGCAATATGCTGCTGAAGTGCGTGTTGAACTTAACACACTTAAGTGCTGGGTGTTTCGGCTGTGCAGGCATGGAGAGAAAGAGCTCTACTGACTATTGGTTGGTACATGCATACACTGAGAATTAACCTACTCATGGAATCAAAGCTGCATCTTCATTGCAAACTAATTTTTATTGTTTTGATGGCCATTTATTGCAGGATATATTAATTATAATGGGTAGGCTTATGTTACATGTAACAAGAATATCCCATCCTGGTTTATACTTATTATGGTGAAAACATATTGTTGTTTTAACTTTAGGGATGAAGATATACAAGTAAAATAATAATTTTAACCAAGTACTGTCTTCATCCACATATACTTTTTTGCTTATGACCTTTCCCAACATACACACCAATATAATACCAGGCAAACTTTATATCAGAAATTACAATGCGTATCCAGTACACTTAAAATTTATTAAATGACAAAAAGTGCAATTAGTTTCTCCAAGAAATTCACAGATTTTTTAATTTTTTTTTACCATGTGAATTTTTGGGAACATTTATTTTTCTAGTATTTCATTTTAAAACTGAGAATTTTATCTCAAATTATTGTATATACTTGTATAAACATTAATTTAGGACTGAGAAGAAATTAACCCAATTCTTTCAGAATATTAGTTATAGAGAAGTAATTACTCAGAATTCAACTGCTTGTCATGGTGCAGAGACCTGCAAAATTCCCAGCTGCATAAATCTGTGTATAAATCAATCTCAGAATAATTAAAAAACTCTGTTATTTTAGCCAGAACCCTCTGGGACAAGTTTGAGCCAACAGCAATATTTGTTTTTTGAGTAAGTTTCTGTCAGGCTTTTTCTAAGGAAAATTTTAACTGATGCTTTACTACTCTGTTGTTAGTTGTGCCTTTTGCATGGTAGGGATTCTCTCTCAAAAAGAAAGCACATAAAAATTATTTGTCTTACCTAGGTGATTTCAAGGCAACCTGTGAACTACATCTCACTATTCAGTCATTAATAAGATCTTGATTCTTAAACCCGTTAAGATGCAAGATTTAATTTATCGAAAATAATTCTTACTTTAAAACTGATGTATCTGCCTCTCCTCAGGCTCAGAAATATGGTGCTACAGTGAAATATTGTCCCCAGCTCCCTCAGGAAAGGAAGCAGGTTGCAAAGCCAGGCTGCAGTGCCATTAGTAAGAGAGTCTGGTGCTGTGCAGAAAACAACTGATTCAAAAAGATAAACCAAAGCAATAACATAAGCATGTCTTTTCCACATGTGGTCTATGAAGAATTATTTTCAGGGCTATGTCTCAGCCCAATGAGGAACATGATTAGGGCTTTGAGTGAATAATTGTTATTTTTTTCAATAAGATGGTTTAAATTCAAACTAGTGCTATGAATGTCTCTGTTCAACTACCTCTGTGAATCCAGAGGCTGAATTCAGAATTTAATCTGAAGATCAGATTATGCAGAAAAGTAGCAGTGACTATCTAAAGTGTGTGCCATCCAAGTTGTCAAAAAGAAGATTTACCATGAGATTTTTATATCCTATCTGGATCAATTGTGTAAAACAGTCTGACCAGCTTTAAAATTCCTCATCAGTATCTTAAAAAACCTTCTGGCAAAGGCCTTGAGATAGATAAAACATGTTTGAAAGAGATGGATTTATACAAAGTTCAAAACAGGGAGTCAGCCCTGAAAAGAATGTGCAGCAGCAGAGAAAAATGATGTGGTGGTGTGACTACCGTGTCTGTAAGTCCCACTATTGGTTGCTCAAATATATTTAAGATTAGCCATTCTGCTACAATTTAATTAAGACAATGCATACATCAGCTTTAGTTACTTGAGCATCTTTCAGGCTTATTGTATTCCTAAAGATCAATAAATAATCCTTTGTTTTGAAAACTCAATCCAAAATCTCTGTCATTTCAAAGTCATTACAACTCCCTGAAAAAGAGCCTGTAGTGGTAACTGAAACAGGTTTTATCTGTCAGGTTAATCCCATACAAAATCCCTCTGCGTGTACCTTGATCAGTCCAAATGAACAGTATAGACAATCATCCATTTCTGTTTTGGTACACTGGATTTGTAAGGGATGATACAGAAGAAAACAAAAGGAGGGCAGAGGAGGAGTTCTGACCTGACTACAGAAATTTTATCCCTGAATGTGTTTTCATGGCAATGTAAACAACTGAAGTTATTCAATTAATATTTTGACTAATTACTTTCTATTTTGTCTCTTATTGATGATTCCACACTATGCCAAACTTTAACTTAATACTTGGCCTGTAAAATATTCTGGTAAGATATTGATGGGACTGGCTGTAGTATTAGTCATCAAGTAATCATTAATTCACCTTGTGTAAGCAAATTATACTTATAAAAGTGACTAACATATATATATACATTTATGTGCATATATATATACACACACACACACTTATAAAGTGACTGGGTTAGTATAACTGTATTTCATCTCTTCATGTGATGGATATATAGAAAAAACCAAACAACTAGAGTGTTAATATACTAGAAAGTTTAAGAAATCTACAGTTCCCTTCTGCAACCCCCCCCCAAATTCTGCTTATACTGAAAAACTATTAAACTTTGGAGATTCCTTCTCAATGAGATTTTTCCATTACTTTCCACCATTTTATTTTAGCTGAGATACTAAACCTCTCTCTCAGTGAAAGTCACCACATCTATATTCCTCAAAGTTTTGCAGTGCATTAGGAGTTTTCATCTTCTCTGAATATATTGCACCACAAAATCATGACCCATCAAATGTGCTGTGGTTCCTACGGAGCTGATTGAAATTGTAGATACATAATGCTGGCTGAGAGGCGATGCCCCTGCTCACAGCATGATGACTGAGGTACCTGTGGCTCCTTGCTTAATTCAGTGGTAGTCTCCCCGCATCTTGCAGGAGGACTGTGTGTCAGCCTCCTGCTCTGTGCTGGTATTGTGCTCTCTGAAGAGAAAAAGCACTGTTTCTTTGTTGGAGTAGCAGTATCTACAGCAAATTACAAGCTGTGAGCACTATTATACTAGCATGACCATGTAAAGTTCTATTCTGTTCAGCTCTGCAGGTTATGTATCATTGTATTTTCCTGTTCACACTTGTATTTGAAAACAGGATTTTTTTCAGAAAAGCTCTGGGGGATCTGGGGAATCTTTATGCCATATAAGTGTAAGATGGTATTAATACAATTTCTAAAGCCACATGCAGCTCTTACTCCTGATGGCGTTGAAGTCGTTGAGATTTCGCCATGCTTTGATGGGACTAGAATGGGGCTCATGGTAAGCAATAGAAAGTTATTTCAAATGTTTAAGGGTTATTTCAAATTTGCATTCTGATGTTTTGTGGCAAAGAACCATTTTAGCTACACGGAAGCCTGCGTACCTCCCATCCTGAAACACTGAAGTCCGACAGGTGTGCCTTTAGGAATCCTTTCTTGCAGAGGGCAAGGTAAATGAGGAACACCATTTATCTGGATAACGGGGGGCCAGGAAGGTAAGGTTTCAGTGTCAGCCTCAGAACATGAAGGCTTTGACTCTAGGCTAAGTTTCTGAATAATCACATTGGCTGAAATCAGGGAAAATATCCAGACACAAACTCTTTAGATATGGAACTTGTGTTCACTGACATGGCCTTCCCAACAGATTGTGGTCTAGGTCTTCCATCCAATTCAAGTGCTAAAGTATGGACTACTTAAGACAGTGCTGGAACATATTAGTAACTTAAACACTGCCCTGGTACCCCTGGGTGTCCTGAATGAGGAGGAACATGGTTTGCTGAATCAAAAAAACTGTTTTTTCCCTTATGCATACTTTCTATCCCCTCATTATTAGTAAAGTTGGTAAGTATTGAGGGAAGGGGGCTCTTGCCTACCTTTTCTGCAATTAATGTGTGATTTAGTGCACATTTTCTTTTCACAGAGACAGTTATGAATTATAATCAGACCCATTCTTTCTACCAGTAAAGGAGGGAAGGAGACCTGAGGAGCAGGTATGTAATTATAATTAAAGTGGGAGAGGAGAATAAACAGTCATGCTGAGTGCTGCATTTCACAGCTTTTCCATGTTTGACTTTGCAGTCTTGATGTGTTCTTTAAACAAAGTTTTTCTTCAGTCATATTTGGTACAAAACACTGTACTGAAAGTTCAGATTCTTTTGTGTACCATATTGACACCTATATGTTTCATTAACATATTATGCAACTTTTAAAACCACTGCACAGATCTTTCCTACTTGATTAGATAAAATAACTTATAAGAGTAGTAAATTTTATTTGTTTTACAGTAATAGACCATTTACTGTAAACCNAAGGACATCTTCCCTGACTACAATCCTTCTTTCATAGGCCTCGATACTTTCCAGGCCACCAAGGACATCGTCCTTGCAGTTATCTTCAAAATTCTACCTTCTGCTCGCACAATGCCCTGTCTGTGCTCTGCAGGGGCAAAATCTGCAGAGACAGAGACTCTGGCATTCCATGGCCGCCTTGCTCCTCGAGCCATTTCTCTACACCACTGCACAGATCTTTCCTACTTGATCAGATAAAATAACTTATAAGAGTAGTAAATTTTATTTGTTTTACAGTAATAGACCATTTACTGTAAACCAATCATAAAAAGGAGATGTAAAACTACTTTTCCACACAGTAATAATGCTCTTCTGAAGCAGAGAAATGACAACTGAAAATTCAGGTTACATGCAGGTTTTTGGATGTGAATATTGAATGCAATAATGAGCCTTTCTGCTGCTCCTAACCCAGACTCTGGCCTTTCTGAACGTTTTTTTGCTTTGCTGATTTCTTACTCCAGCCTCATCATCTCGTATTTCGATCTCTGAATCAGGACTTTTAGCCTTTCCTATCCCTTCTTCCAAACCTAAAGATCTCATGCTCTTCTTTTCCTAGCACAGGCTGCTTACAGATGCTCTTTTGCACTAAACCATTAACATACTATGGTGTTTTTGTCAATATAAAGGTTTCTTTCTCACCTGTTTTCATCTTTTCTTCCTTATGTCAGTATGGTAAGAGGGCCTTTCCTCCCTATATTCCTGAACAAGAACTTGTTCACTATGGGCAATCATTCACCTCACATTAAACATATCTTTAATGAATATGTTTTTAAAAGGTTATTTTTAGACTAAAAGGCTATTTTTTAAAAACTTAACATTAGAAGGAAGAAAGTAAGTTGCAGAATAATCTCTTAAATGTCAGGCTTATGAAATGCAGCAGAGCAGTAGTTTTACAGATTCTTGCAAAGAAATATCTTTCACCAAAAATATGCACAAACAGATGGAAGTTAGGTGGATTAAAATGAAAACAGGTTCTCCAATCCATTCTCTACTTAAATCTTTGAAAGAAAGTAGCCACAATCAAGTATAAATTAAGAGACTTCCTAAAGGGTGTATAATTGATTTCCAGTGCACTCTGGCCTCTACTTTTCAGGTATACAGTTGACTATTTACTAACAAAAATATTCTCCTTACCTACAGGGAGATGCTATCACCAGTCAAAAGTAACAAAAATCTTCCACAACATCTCAGAAGTTGGAACTTATATATTTAAGGAATATTTGCCAATTTTCAAGACAAAGATTGTCTCATTTCTACAAAGTGCCTGCACTAGAGTTCAAGCTTATCAAATAACTTTAACAGCTCATATGTAAAGATGAGGGTGAAACTTAGATAATGAAAAACCCCAAGTCATATGACACTGTGCTATTAAGCATCCAAAGTTTGCACTTTCTTACCTGCAGAGCACCTATAGAAAGCAAAATGGTCTTCTTGCATTCTAGGTGTGATGGTTTGTTTTGAGTACTTAAAACACAGCATAGGAACATTCAAATGGGATTTTGCGGGTTTTTCACACCTCCAGCTAAATACAGATGTATTTAATGAGGTCTAATTTCATAGTCCAACAAAATTTATCTCTAGAAAGATGAACATGACTGTAAACCACCACAATGCACCCTCAAAATTAACAAAGTTGCAGGCTGAAAATATCTCTCCCAGTCACATTTTCTGAAATGCTGTGGTAACACAAAAAAGTCATCCACATTAAGCCTCATTATACCAAGCTTTGAATAAAAATGGCTCTGCTACCACAGCTTTCATACTGCTGGAACAGAGGATGGGATCATCTCTGGTTGTGGCAATCTATATATCAGAGGAACTGGTTGACAGCACTCATCAAAAAAATAGAAATAGACCCAAAAAAACAGCAAGGAGTTAGAATGTGGTTTCCACTTGCTCTGGATCAATGTAATCAGGTGCCCTCATTGGTAACATGTGTAAAGGAATAGCTTGTTTTCACCTGGGAAACATAGGGAATTCAGCTCTGCTGTGTGAGTAAAGGTGTTGAATGCGTTCTATGAAGAAATGACCAATATCAGCCTTTTTCTCTTGTGTCACAAGGTCCAAAGGAACTCATGTCTGCAGAAACAAAATGTTTCAAATTGCTCAAAAATGGATTTTTCAAGTCATACTCTGAACCTGAAAAACTGTGGGAATCTAAAAAAGAAAAAAAATAAAAAACGTTATAGAATCACGGAATGGTTTGGGTTGGAAGGCACCTTAAAGATCATCCAGTTCCAACTCTCCTGCTATGGGCAGGGACATCTTCCACTAGACCAGGCTGCTCAGAGACTCATCCAGCCTGCCTTGAACATCTCCAGGGATGGGAGTCCACAACCTCTCTAAGCACCCTCTCTGGCAAAAGAGGAGATGCAAATTCTAGAAGCTGAATTCTTATACACTGAGAAATTAAGTTATACTGATAATGAACCCTTCCAAATTAACCTTTTTTTTTTATACATATACATTGATTCAGGAGAGGGTGGGAAAAAAAGCAGGGAAGCCACAGCGACAGTCTAAAATTTACAATATCAGATGCTAAGCATTTGTAGTAAATGCTATGAATCAGTTGGGAGAGTAGATGTGACAGGTGTGTTTTGAAGATTTTCCCCTTACATGCAAGAAAATAAAAAGGTATTTCCTTGGTTTAGTGAAATAAATACAGATGGATAACAATTTTAGTAAATATTTTTATGAACTTCCCACTCCCTGAAAAAATTTCTACCACTCTCTGCTTCATACTTGGTTGCTGCCTGGGGGTTTGTTTTGGATTTTTTTTTCTATTTTTCCCTTCTGGATCCTCACATGATGTCATATTCATATGGATTTATCAGGCATTATTTCCTCACTCTTTCAAATAAATCTGAAACAAGGAGCCTGTCAAATGCAGCTATAAATGGAATTTTTCTTCTGACTGCATCTTCCTTTCCTATAAACAGCAATAGTCATTTGTCAGAGAAAAATAGAATTTATCTTCATAGCACATGGAACAAATCTGACCACGAATTCTCTTGAGAAACCGGAAATTAACTTAACTTTCGTGGGCTTATTTCCTTTGCAATTTTGGCTCAGATAAAAATTGACATTTTTTTTCCTCATCTCTACTGTGACACTCTGATATCCAAAAAGAGACAAATTTATATTCAATTCACCAATTTGATCTATTTCCCACTCATACATCCTTGTTTGCATCATTGCCACATGCAAACACAGGAAGAAAAATGTCAGCCAAACAAGGTTTTTGGCCAACACAGCACAATTTATTCTAAGCATTTTATTAACCTATGAAATACTTTACACAATATTTTAGAATCAGCAAGAGGTTGTGTCTACATAAAAATAGTCTGCTTTACCCATTTTTCTGATCATTGCAAAACTTTTTTTCCCCTCCCAACTCGAACAGCAAAAACTTCGAATTATTGAGATACCCCTGGAAACAGAATTTTCAGTGCATGATGGGTTGAGGCCATTTTCCATCATTGAGAGGAAAAACAGGCTCTAGGTACCAGTAATGTCTTCTGATCTTTCCGGTTGGACAAATTGTTGCTGAGCTGAAACAATGTTTCTAAGGAAAAAATTGTTAGTTAAATAGTATTCTCTGTTTTATTCTAACAGTCTCATTTTCATTTATCTAATGCTGGTGTCAAAGGATTTCTCCTTGTTTACTCTGATATCAAAAGACTTGCATTGAATCAAGAGAACAGTAGGTGGTCTTTACTGAAATAAGAAGTATTTTTCTATTAAACTGTAATATGTCTGAATTTGCTATGAGAAATATGTAGTTATAAAAACTGAAAATTAAGTCTTTGGGCACAATATACCAAATGTGT
Organism: Pardalotus punctatus; assembly: GCA_013400915.1. NCBI lineage: Eukaryota > Metazoa > Chordata > Aves > Passeriformes > Pardalotidae > Pardalotus > Pardalotus punctatus. The sequence continues at coordinate 1,406,560 of VZTX01010332.1, read as the reverse complement.
TATATTTCCCTATTTGTAGAATAGAAAAGTTTAGGAGCGAAATAATCACTGATTACCAGACATATTCAGCTTTGTTTTCACTTATTCTCATGGAATTAAAAACGTTTAAAAACAACACACAATGAAAGTAGAGAAGTCAAATTTTAGTGACAATATTCAGATTAAATTATTGAGAAAGAAAATCTGATAGTCCGGACATTAATGTGTCTGATACATCTCCGTATGAAAACAGGGCAGCATAACTGCATTTTAGTTCATGGTAGATAATCAGCTATTCTCCAAAGGCAGACACAACAGGGTACGAAGCTGAACGCTTAATGTAATTTTTTTTTGGCTTTCTTATTTTAGAAGATAATTTCAATTACTGATTTAAAATGTTTACAATGGCCTCCACTGTCTGGTGAAGGACATATAAATTTATTTATTGAAATAATACCACTTTTTCAAATAGCACACTACTATACTTTGCATTCAAGTCTCTAAGTTCTGTCACCTTACAAAAATAAACAAAAAATTTTGTGATGGTTTTGCCAAATAATACTTTAGCTCTAACACAGTTCATCATTTCTCCTGCACACTCCTGTGAAACTCATTTTTTTATTGTTTGGCAATTCTGGTAAATTCTCCTTAAGTATTAAAAAAAAAAAAAAAAAATCCCACAGGGTGACACAACATTGTATATGAGATGATTTATTCTTTGAGTTGGTAGATGATAACTGAGATTAATCTTGTTCATCCTTTAAATTATGCTGCAGTAACAACTTGCTCACCTACTATTTAAGCCAGAAAACACAATTCTGCCAAAATGTGCCAAACTCTCCAGAAGCAGAACAATACTGAAGCAGTTTGTGGAGATCTGCAGCCTGTGGGAAGGACTTGTGTTTCCTTTCTCATTACCCTGCTCTGATTTGATTGGTAATAAATTAACCTTATTTCCTCAAGTCTAGTCTGCTTTGCTCATGACAGTAACTGGTGGGTGTCTTTATCTCAACTCATGAGCCTTTCACTGTATTTTCTCTCCCTTGTCCAACTGCAGAGGGGAGTGACAGAGCAGATTTGGTGGGCACCTGGCGTCCAGCTGTGTTTCAACCTGGCACAAGAGTCAACTCAGTTGGAGAATAATTTAGACGTTGATTCTGCAGCTGGGAGGAAATCTCATTTTACACTGTACCATTAGCATGTTAGCAGTGTGCTGTGATATGAGATACTGGCCTGCCCAGGCACTAAATTCCTACTTCCAAAAGCTGCCCATTGGTAAAAGGTTGCTGCTTTTCTGGACCTTATTATTTGAGGCTAGGGAGAAATCATTAAAAAATAGCTATAGTATCACCTGTGGAGTAAAAACTGGGCTGCTAGAGCCAAAATAAATATTTCAAATAAATAATTATCTTCATAAATGTGTCAAGGAGTTTAAAATAGTCCTATTTTATGGGCTCTGAGCAGTTTTTGACTTTTCTCGATATTTTTATAACTTCTATAGGAAAGAAAGAACATTTTGTCTTTAAGGAAGTGTTTTGACATCTTCATTATCTTACAAACAAGAAATGAGAAACTGAGACAGCAGTATGAGGTCCTCTATTTCAAATTCAAACTTCTTTTCTTCTACTTTGTTCAATTTCCTCTTTCCATTATTACTTTCCTGAGAGATTTTTTACTGATAAATTTTGAATTAACCATTCCAGAAAACAAAGTCATACTAAAACATAAGTTATGGCACACCATAATGACCTCCTAGCCCTAGCCTCACTTAGGGCTTAATGCAGAAATCCAGATGTGCCTATCTTGGATTCCTGCCCTGAAAAGCCCTAAAAGCCATCACTAATCCTAATAAAATATTTTACCTCTTGAGACTAGGTGCTTATATTAACCAGAGTGTCTGTGTGACTTGGGTCATGTTTCCTTATGCATGTACACAATACAATCTAAAACTATTCTGTTACAATATATGTATTTGGATATCCCCAGATATCTTACACCCAATACCCCACACATCTCTTTTGTTTAGCACCTCAATCTTGCTAAGAACCCAAGAAGGATTCTGGTGATGTCTATATGGTAGAGTAGCAACATATTTATTCCTTAATCTGACCTCATATTATATAATCAAGGCCACCATCAGGAATTAGGAGTTCCTATGGAAAACAGAAGCTTATGTCCTCACAAGCAAAGGACCACTACTTACAACCACTGACTTTCCAAAAGATAATTTTCATTTTGAAAAAAACTGCCTAAAACCTATTATAGGGGCCAAGACAAAGGGGGCAAATCAGACACCAGTTATTGCAGCATCTTCCAGATTGCTATTTGGATTTATTGTCTGATTTATCTAACTACCTTGTTGAGCTGGTTGTTGCACTAGTAACTGCTGATATTCTCAATCAATGGTTTTATCTGCTTCCATGGTAACAATAAGTATCCATGTGTATTAGAGTTAGAAATGTTTCTGAAGCTGACCTCTTACATGCTAGGATCATTATCTCAACACTTTAGAGGCAGATGGGAAAAGTAAACCAAGGAAAACAATCAGCACAATACAAGATTTAAAGTATCTTTCCTTCTGAAAGATTCTCCATGGATATTTTTCTGTTTCTTTGTATGGTTTGACATAATCAGCAAAGAAAATGCTGAAAGGGGAAGGTCATACATATCCCCTCTCCCTTATGTTAGGTAGAAAGAGATATAATACTAAAAGATTTTCTCTTACAGAGACTCTCTTTTTTTCCTTTTTTAAATGGTTGGAAGGAATCTGGACTATGTTCTATATTTGTCTCTCAGAAACCCTTTGTCATCTTACTGAAAAGCATTACTTTCTTCTTTGATTTGCCTCTTAAGGAAGAAGTCAACTCCTTTTTGATTGCCTGAAGTATTATACTTGTCCATCCTTCCTTGCACAATCGAGACAGTGGCTAGAGATTATCTCAGTTAAGGGATTTAATACTTTCATCATTCATTTGGCCTTAACCTACCTAATCTGTGTACCTTCCTTTCTAGGTAAGCACAGCATATGGAATAATTGAAGTTCCAGTTTTCTAAATGTCTTTTCCAAGTCTCACATCCGTATCTACATCAGTAGATGTGTCTTTTCGAAGTCTCACATCAGTATCTACAGAATACATCTTGTTGTGCAATAATTCAATTGATTTCTGTGTTGTACCTGTGAAGAACGAGGCTTCACTTTGAAAATTTTAAAAGATTTATTAAGGAAAAGAAATAAACAATAGGGGAGGCCCACAACACAAAGCACAGTGTATGCGGCTGGTTTGGCCAGAGGCACGCCCGGTGGAGCCCCTGCAGCCACTTTTATGCTCCCCTGGTGTCAATCAAGGGTCCTGGATACATTTGCCCAATCCGGGATTTGGCCGTCCCCTTCCTGCCCCTCTGCCCGCCCTTTCGGGGTGGTCTGCCCTAGCTCCTCCCTTATGGGGCAGGGGTGTCTTTGGACTGGGACCTTGATTGACGCCTGGAGAGATTTTTCTGGAAAGGTTCTCGGTGGGCCCTGTTGGCCATCTTTCCCCTATGTCTAACAGTTTATTCTTTTCGAACATTACAAACATTTAAGAAAACCATCCAAATTAACAGCCAGTAGGACCTTGTATATATGATAACAGTTGTTACCATCAGTAATTTATATAACAGGGCGGTACCAGGAAGGGGAACATGGTAACAATATTATAACTAATTAAAATAATTAACCAATTGACTTATTAACAGTCATAACAAGTAATTACACAACCAATTAACTCATTAACTCCTTTTTAACATACAAAAGTCAACCTCACCCTTGGCCGTTTATAACGGTACCCCATGTATTAACAGGGCTACTCAACGAGAGAACCAAACAAAAAGCGCACACAGCTTGGAGACACTTCTGGCACATGGAGCAAAGAAGAATGGATAACTGCAACAAGAGCTGGGCCTAGGATACTCCTGACGGCAAATAGGCTTAATTGTGATGTGGAAAAGACAACACTAAACACCATTTTTACTTCCCATTTCTCAAGAGGCAACTTAAAAGGACTTTTCTATAGGCTTGCCACATGTTGACCTGAAATGGCAAGCATTATCTTTATTGCAACTAAAATTGTCCGCTTTGCTATACTTGGAATCTACAGTGAAAATACAACTGAACCTGGTGGAATGAAGAATTTAAAATTTAGTTTTCTATTCACAAAGTTCAGATATCCATCCACAACTACTACTCCACCTTTTGTCTGTTGTAATTAGTCAGATCATTGGAGCTGCAGTAACATGGGATGTGAATGGCAATGAGTAGTACAGATCATAAAACCAAATAGAACAAAGCATCCAAAGAGTTTAAGAGATTGAAATCTTCTACCTCTGGCACCTAATGCAGTTATAATCCTTCAATTAAATTTATCATTGTTAGAGAAGTTTTATGTCCTTGTGTAATGTTGGAAATTACGTAACTTGAAATACCAGTATCAGTAAAACCAAGAACAAATTTAAGAAAAGTAAAAAAATTAATTTAATCTGAGTTATTTTACTAGCTACCATAGGCAACCAAATGATAGAATTTAGTGGCGTAACCTTCTGATTTATATAGGAATACTGAGACAATATTCAGGCCCTTTTATTGGAGTTGATGTGTTCATAAACACACCAACACATTTGGAAACAATTTTCCAAAAATAAACTGAAAAGTGTGGCTTACATGTATATATTTTTGAAGAGTTTCAATCTACAGCTTTTGTGGAAAATCCAATTTACTCCTTCATTTAGGGTAAATACACAACATGGTATTCACAAATGAAATCAAATGGAAGATACAGCCCACAATGTAGCTAATTTCTGCCTTTTTCTGACAAGTACTTTGTTAGCCTGATCAAGCCATCTCATTTAAAATTTTAACTAAGTTTTATCCGAAGAAAAATTAAGTTTTCTAAAAGGATGCTTTTCACAGTATGACTTTGAACTAGCTTACAAAAAGATAGCTGAATTGATCCTAGCTTGCAAAAAGCAACTCCCACTTGATCTTCCCAGAAGTCATTCTTTTGGAAAATAATTTTGTGCGGAGCACAAACAAGAAGCAAGTTTGCAAGAGATATACTGGCTGGATCTGAAGTTGATAAAAAGAACATTTTATCCAGTGTGACAGTGGCTAGGGAATGAGTTACCATCCCTGTCTTCAGAAAACAGAAACCTGAGAGAAAAATGTTTCATGTTTTAACTATAATAACAATAGTTAGACCTTTCCATCCTTCTGCTACCATTAATCTTTGTATTTTATTTCTGTGATGTTCCTTTTGTTTGGTCATGGCCGTTCAGCTGAACATCTATATTATATTTCTGTCATCTCCCACACACGCAAAATTCCTCCGCAGAGGCACAGATTTAAAGAAGAAATATAAAATATTTTTGTTAGAAACCTCACCACTTTTCCTTCTCTTTTTTCTTGTGCACATATGATAGGATAATATGGTTTCGTTACTCCAGCAATTGCAGCAAACGAAAAATTTGCATCCTTCATGAAAAATATTGCTAACCTTTAAGAACACAGTGTAGACCTCTGTTCCTTTAGACACATAAGGGAGTCAATCACCACATAGATGCTCACTCACTCCCCATGAGTGCAAGGCAGGAGCGAATGGGATAAAAACGTAAAACTCGTGCATTGAGAGAAAGACAGCGTAACAGGACAGAAGAGGATATGAAAATAATACAAATTATGAAAGAATATACAAAAAAGTGATTAACAACTCAGTTTCTCACCACCTGCTGACCAATGCCCAGGCAGCCCCCAACCCCTGGCCAATTCCCCCCAGTTTTATCATTCAGAATAATGACATATGGTATAGAATATCCCTTTGGTTGGGGATCAACTGACTTGGCTGTGCCCCCTCCCAGCTTGTTGTGTCCCCAGCCTTTTTGCTGGCAGGGCAGTATGAAAAGCTGAAAAATCCTTGAATTAGAGTAAGCACTGCTCAGTGCCAACTAGAACAGCAGTGTGTTATCAACATTATTCTCATCCTATATCCAAAACACAGCCCTGTGCCAGCTACTAGAAAGGAAATTAACTTTATCTCATCTGAAACCAGGAAACCAGACACTTAGGTAATGTTTGGATTCCAAAGCACGCAAATCTTCAGTGTAAAAGTCATACACATTACAAAGTCCATGCCTGGGAAAAGGAGGGAAGAAGCAAAAGGTTTGCCAGTAACATTGCTGCCTACTCCATACCTGTGTCTACTCTAGATCTTTGTAATAAATTTGCCATTGAGGATAATTGACAAAAATTAGGTGAAAGAATTTTAATGTTGCAATTCAACTCCACCATCAGCTAAAAGAATCAGGTTCTACATCCTAACAGTCCTACCTTAAAAAACTGGTGGGGAAATGTACATATTTGCTGGAAAAGGAGAAAATATAAAATTGTGCACAAGAAGCTTAGATAAAATTGCCTATTATTTAATATTTACTTGGCTTCAGCATTTTCTTGAGAATGTCAAAACAATTTTTTCTGCAAGTGTTTTTTATCTCTAAGTGAAGTCACTTGTAATTCTTTCTCTTTTTAATTCAATGAATTGTAGTCTTTAGTTCTCCTACACTAAAAACGATCCTTTCAGAAAAGCAAAAGTAAATTAATCATGACACCTGAACAGGGGTTAACCACATTATATCCCATAAATAGTAAAAGGAATTGTATCACTGAATCTCCTTGCCTCAGAATGAATATTTAATACTAAAGTCAACACTCTAAATTTGCTTATATTGTGTGAATGTGTGAAAAGAAAAATGAAGTTCTTATGTAATCGATGTTTTAGAACTAATTTTTTCCTGCATATACAGAATAACAGTTCAATTTATTTAAATTTATATTGTGGGTTATAACCATATTAATATTATCATTTCCTCAAACGGAGAATAAAGCATCATGTCTCCTCAGGACTTGCTGCTATGCATCAGTTTCAGACTGTGCCACTGTGCTCCATTATCAATGATTTTGCACTAACATTTTGATCCATTCACCATCACAGTGATTTTGAAGCATGTCTAGGTGACAAAGTCATTCCCTCAGATACCTTAAATGAAACATTGTTAAAAAAATCCCAGACAACCAAACAACAACAAAAACAAGCACTAAACGTCTGGACTTCTGGAGAACATTTATCTTTCTTTTTCTTTTGTTGTGTTCATTTTTACACTGACAGTACATTAAAATATTCAAAAAGATAAAACACCATTTTCTTTTCTGGTCCAGATGAAGAGGAACCTCATCTTAATTTTCTGAAGAAAAACATCACTCAATGGTGAAGAAACATTAATGACTGACAGAGAAGAGACACAGAATCATTACTAATTTAGCCTGGAAATGCTCTGACTTTTGGTAAAATACTTGGGATCTACCTGAAATAAAAGACCTCTTTTATTAAAGTGGTTAGATACACGTTTAAGAAACCTGCAAATTAAAACTATCTTTTTCTATTTTCAGATTATTCTCCAGCCAACATCATATAGAATTTCACCATGATAATATCATAACATTGTAATACATATAATTTTTTCACTCAAAGCAAAACAATTAAACCAGATTTAATACTTTCCCCTGCAAAGCAGTGCCTAAAATTGGGGGGGATTAATTAAAGAAAGGATTTTTTATAAAAACATAATTTAGAATGCATTAACCCCTTAAAATGACAATGCTTAGATTCCCATTGATAGTTTGCAACTGAAAAACGAGTAATATTGAATTTTCACAAGAATAAAAGTAAGAATCTCTAAAAATAAATCAGTGATAATACTGGAGCCTCATATCTCTTGCTATCCAAAACTAGAAAAAGCAGTAATTTTTAAAAATCATCATTCAAACCTATTCAAATGCTCAGCCATACTTTCCTGGCCTTTTTTCTATGTAAAAAATCAGTTTGTATATAACCTGTCTTAGAAGGTTCTCTTCTAGTGTGAAACTACTTTCACTGCAAGTGCACAGAACCTACATTTCACTTGGAAAGTGATTCATGCAGCTCTGCAAAACCATGAACGGAATTTTTGGTGTTGACAAGGGCTCCCTCTTGTGCTGAATTTGGATTCATTCTGAGGCATTAGACTGGACCTTTAGTTTATGAGTAAAAATGCTTCACTAAGCAGTTTGGGACTGTCAAGTGGACTGCATCCTGGAAGTTGGAGATGTATACACTTCTCCTAACTATTCAAAAAATGCAGAGAACCTGGAAGTTTGGAAGAAAGACACGTGCAATGACATGACGGTTCACATAAACATGGATTTTTAGAAGAATTATGAGAAGAGTCCTATACCTTCATTAAATAATAATCCAAGACAGATAATAATCCAATAATTAAAGTCAGGAGGTTATAAAGTAAAATAGCCTGCTATCAATAACATCAATATTTTAATAAATATGTATAATTGTACTTATGAAGGTTTATTAATGACAACATCTTTGTTTGCAATTTTTTCCAAAGTGTTTATGTGTGGACAAAGCCCTTAAACAACTGCTTCTATTTGAATTCAATTCTCTTTTCATACACTTACCAAAATTATTTCTACTAAGTTTTTAATAAATACATCCTTTAATTAATACCAAATTGGCTCTCTCCCTTTTAAAAATAATTAAAATGCCATTCTCTAATTTCATTCAAATAGAAAAATATCACCATATTGGTTTAACTTAATTTAATTCCCTAAGTAAAGATCATGGAAAACAAAATTAGTAAGGTCTGTGGGCATTAGGAAACTTGAGACTCCTGAATAAACATTTCCTCTAGTATTACATACTTTCTCCTCTCAAAGGACAGAACCAATGAACAAAACTAGATCTCTAGTAGACATCTACAAAACCAAATTTCACCTACTGCCTGAAATGTAAACTAATTGAAAATGGAATTACATACTGCAGGCAGAAGGTTACTTGAACACACACTGCCCTTTCAGCTGATTAGAGCATGTCAGTACTGTAGGAACACAAAGTTTATTACCCCTTTCAGTTTTGGTTTGATCCTTTGCAATTACAGGTACTGCATATGATATAAACTCTAAAATGTTAGCATAAAACCCAAACTGAAAAGATGCATACAGATAGCTCAGAGTAACTTGAATGTAGTCAGTGTCAAAAAGCTTTGCATACCATAGTATGTTCCTAAAATAACATCTAAATCCAATAGCTGGCTGCATGAAATGTAGATATTGTTACATTTTGTCCAAAATTACTTGCCTCCCTCAAATTAGTTAACATTGGGAATATGCTGTGTTCAAGGAAAAGAACAGCTTTCATCAGATCCACAACAGAAATATTTCTCACAACTGAAATATCAAGGTGTTTATTCCTCCAACATATGTATCTTACTACCACTTCTTCTTGCAGCTTATTTGGTATCATTTTCTATAGTAATAGCTCGGAAATTCTGACTGCACACAGAATTATCAGTAAACTGGGTCAAATGGAAACAGATTTTTCTAAAAAAATACTTTGGAAGTGTGCTTGGCTGTAGTAATTTTTCTATAAAAACATCCCCAGCTATGTATTTTTCTACAATCTATGTCAGATCTGCTCAGACACGGATACAAAAGCAGACAACCACCTCCAAACAAATTTGCCATCTGAGATTCAGCAACACAGCTAAAACTGGAGCAAATCTGAAGTCCCAGCTCTCTTAATCAAGTTTCTTATGGCTGTAAAATTTCAGCCCAGGAAGACCTTTGACAAGCATTTGGTCACAACAGGCTATATGCAATACGAAGAGGTAAGAAAGGGAAACGGGAATAGAAAATAATTGGGTGCTGCTTCTGTTTTTACCTCACTGATTTCAACATGCGCATTAATCCTGGGGGTCTTAGTGGAGAGCAAAGAGCCCAAATTGATAGGCTGTTCCAAACTCTTTAAAATCAAATACCATGTATTTGTATTAAAACTCCATAGACTGATTTAGGAGGGAACTTTTAAAACATTCAGTTGGGGGAAATGGCAGATTAACTTCCTTCTGAGATAGCAAAATATATATAAAAACACAAAACTAAGTTATTCCAATAATTACTGACCTTTTCAGTGTTCTGAGAAAATTATAAAGTGTATGTTTAGGTCAACTATTACTTTACCTACTGCTCTGGAATAATGGCAGTAAATGAATGAGAGTAGATAATCTGGCATGTGAATTCATATATTTGTATATTTTAAGCACCAGAGAAGCAGATAAATCATAATGCCCCCTTCATATTACTGTACTGCCAAATTCCACCTTTAAAATAGCCAAAAGGGTGAAATCTACAGAGTCCAGATGGTACAAGGCATAAAACAAGTTTCCTAAATTTCTCCTTTAAGCTTTTACAGAACTGGAGCTAGTTATAAAATATCAAAGTGTTGACAGGTATAACAGTGTTTTATAAAAAGAGGGATTCAACTGAAGAAATATATGTGGGATTGCAAGATCAAATCAGCAAGTATATCCCATTATTGGTTATCCAATTAATGGAAGTAGATATGTTATTTCTGCTGTCTTTTGCCAGCATGGGAGGATTCACTGTTGGCCATTTCCAGCTACTTTATGTCTTCTCCACACCCCTGAAATAAGCAGATGAGTCAAACGTCATTCATTTGCCACTAATTCTAAAGAAAATTCACCTTTCAGGCTTTTTTCCCCCCATCTTATAATTTTCGTGATACAATGAGCTTGAAAGCTGACACACAGCTACTTACTAAGTAAAATATTGTTTTTTATATACTACACACATCACTTGCATTGCATATGGATACGCTTGTGAATATGAAAATGTATTTGTAAATGTGTATTCCAAGTGGTTAAATACTCGTTGAGTTCTCCATGCTGTGAAATGTTCTCAGTTCCAAATCCTAGTGAGAAAAAATCAAAGTCTAGACAACTGTGAGAAAACAGAGAAAGGGAAAAAAAGGAACCTAAGTGCAACTTGCTATTACTAAGATCTAACTTCATTTTAGCTGTGGCTTTAAACAGGAAACCACTGTACAGACAAGATGTGCTGCACAAATAAACAGACTGGCCATGCAAAATTAAACACAATCTTCCTGCTCCTGTCAGTAGATAAGCAGTCACCTGATTTGGCAAAGTAAGGGTTATCTGTTGGTAGTACAGACCATAAAACTTCATATCCTGATGAGTTATGTTGAAAAAGAATTGTTTACTGGAAAGTGAGTCATGCTTTCCATAAAGTGATGAACACCAGCTCTTATTACAGATTCATGGAATCACCATGGTTGGAAAAGACGTCCAAGGTCATCAAGTCCAACCTTTGACCAGACACCACCAAGGCCATTAAACCATGTCAAAAAGTGCTGAGTCTACCGTAGTTTTGAACACTTCCAGTGATGGTGACTCTACCACTTCCCTGGAGAGCGTGTTTCAGTGTTTAATCACTCTTCCAGTGAAGAAATTTTTCCTAATAACCAACTTGAACTTCCCCTGATGCAACTTGAGACCATTTCCCCTTGGCCTATTTCAAGTTGCCTGGGAGACAAAGCCAACTCCCCACCTCACCTTACTACAACTTCCTTTCCTACAACTTAAGCTAGAAGTGTCTTACACTGTAAAATGTGGTCATAATTCCATATTCTTTAACTTTTATATTGAAAGCATTGAGTAATTAGCAGTGACTTGGAATGGAAAATTAGGTAGCTCTGCTTTATGGCTTCTAATATCTCACAACTTAGGATCTGCATGCTTTCTGATATGGTCTCAGTTCTCTCTCTCTATTTAAAAAAAGGAAAAACCTAAAAACCCAACACATAGGATCTTGAACGGAATAACAAAGTCCTTATGCAACTGCAAAGTTTTAGTTTTAATCTCTCTACCTGAAGTCCAAGAGATCATGTGTACTACCATAAAGTTTATCAATTTTTGCCACAACCTAGAATCACCTATTTAATACAAATTTTCTAAAGAGAAATGTGCAACAATGTGTCTACGGAAAAAAGAAACAAACCAAAGTCCTACCCAGGCTCTGCTGCACATGCAATTCGCCTCCAATCAAGGGAGGGGCACAGGATGAACTACAGTCCTGTTTTTCAGTGGAAAGCACGTGACTAATTAGTGGGATGAGGATAATACATACATCCTAAAAAAAGCTGGACCAAAGAAATGGACACTGGAAAGGATACTTCAACAATATCACAATTGTAAATATTGCAATTGGAAAATTGCTGGGTTTCAGTTGTTGGTATATCCTGCATCCCACAATTTACACATAGCTTATTGAAAATCATCAAGCTTCTCTCAGGAAAGCTGGCTGAGTCACTAAGAACCTCTGTTGACGTAGAGCCATCCAGATACTTAGACAGAAGGACAGAGAGTTTTTCTAATTTTTGCTAAGAAGGAAAGAGAAACAAGATAAAACAAGAGATTTTAAAAAATATTTTAAACTACTTTTCTTCATTTTTAAGTTTAGATTCTGAATGAAAACAAAATAACATATTTTAATCAGTATTTTGATTGACATTCTGAATTCTTTCTTTCATGATAGTTTACTTAATATAAAGTTACTTTTTTATTGAGCAAGATCTTTATATACCCTTATTACTAAAAAAAAAGGGAAAACTCTGACCAGTTAAGCCTAGTTAATTTTGAAAGGTAGTTCCTCTGAAAGAGGTGTCTTCTGTCTGCTATTTTGTTCATAGTATTTTAAAGGAAAGAATATTTGGGGCACATACTTTTGGAAATATTACTCCATGCAAATTCAATGTCACTCCAAAACACACTAAAGGAAGCAACACACAAAGTAAACATCCCACTGTTCACTTTGGTTAAAACATACCCTATTGCAGAATTGCAATTTTATTTGTCCCAGAGGACAAAGCAGCCCTTCTCTTCCCCCTGCACACACATTTGTTACAGAGCTTGGAAGGCTGATTCTTCCTGGAGTAAAACCAGCTGAACATCCCAGGCTATGACCACAGTCTCAATCCGGCACTGGTTTACCACAGGGTGCCCAGGGATGAGCTGCACTCTCCTGGATTGTGGAGCTGAGGTGCCCTGAGCTGATCCATCCCCTACATGTGCAAGCCTCTCCTAAACTTTTATGTAATATGTGACTGTCACTGGGATATAGAAAATTCCATTTTGACAAATCTCTTCTTTCAAATGGCTTAAACCCCAATAATTTCAAGCCTATATTGGCTAAAGGAAAGCCATGCTCCCAATCTAAAAGTTTTGCTACATGTTCACATTTCACATCTTTCCTTTGTAATAGAATATGTATCAATTATTTATCAGTATATTCTTGCACAGAAAAATGTCTTCAAGCATTGGGAAAGAAATTATAAAGATGTGCTTAGCACTATATGTACAGCTGCATGTCATATGAGCCAGAACAAAAGTAATCAAATATTATGTCGAACTCATCTGCATTCTGACCTATGAGGATTTCAAGCTGTTACTAACAAAACAAATAAAAATAATCACTCATATTTGGAATTGTTCCTGTAAATCAGCAGTGTTAGGTTCAGTTTTTCAAACAAAATTTCATTCCACTATTGTTATGAAGTCATCAATATCACAGAAATAAATACAAACTACAGCAGGATTTTTTGCCTTTTAATCTGTGCTAGTTCCTTAGGCAGGTAAAAGCATGGAACATGTGGACAGCAATGTTACAATCACATAGGTTTATTTCATATTAAAGACACTGGATGTAACATCCAGAGAATTTAAAAAAACAAACAAACCAACCAACCAAAACAACAACAATAAAAAAAACCCACCAAACTAAAAGAAAACCAACAAACCAACCCAACAAAAACCCCCACAAATGTGTAGCTAGAAAAATTACCTGTCACTGGCAATTGCTACAAAGAGAAAATGCCCCTGAAGTCAACACAGTTTAGCTGCAAGTATAGGTAAGAAAAAGGCAGACTCAGAGAAACTTCAACATTTTTGTAACAGCATTATAGCAATACAACAGCCTTTTTTATTATTATTATTTATCAAGATCTTTTTTATGTTCCTTGCTGACTCACTGATATTGTTGGCTCATTTCTTTACTGAGATAACAAAGAAGGATGTATGCTCTCAGCTGAGCTTTCCTCAATCATTAACCATGGGAGCAGCAAGGCCTAGGGACAAATCTAAATTTAATCGCTATAATATCACATTTTTAAATAACTGTTAATAAAGGTAGATCCTACAAAGTGAGTAAATGTCTTACCTTACATGGGACTAGTTATTTTTTAGTATACCATATTAAAGTTATACCTTATTGCATCTTTCACAACTAACACACCTGGCCTAAGTTAATCTTTGATAAGATTAAAGCACAAGGAAACAAAATGAGCAGTTCAACAAACAAGAGTCTGGAACATACCCATTATGAATTTAGGATATATTGAGATAACTAGGAAGCTACAGATATGTAAATCCAAAGGCTGCATTCTCTCTGATATAGGCACTCTATGCATGTTCTCCTTTATTCCTTTGGCAACTTTTTTCTACTGGTACTTCTCTTGTTGTTTCTTCCACAGTGCTCCTCTTACCTTTTTCACTGCATCTCATTTATTTTTTTCTGTTTCAGTTCACTCTTGATCTAATGAGCAGAAACACACTTGTGCTGCATAAATAGCCAAGAAGATTTAAATAGATTATTTCTTTTATGTCCACAGCATGCTACTGATCAAGTTGTAGTTCACTGAAGAAGCTGCTCATCACATGTCCAGCAGCTTTAAGTTAGTAAATGATGCTAAATTACAACAGCTGATGTCATAGCATAGAAGTCAGCTTTTCCATATATAGACAATTGCAAGTCCTGCCAAGATCTGAATGAAAGTTTAAAGCAACAAGGGATAGAAACACAATACCTACAAACAAATCATTTAATACCTTTAAGGGTGGTGCTTCAAAAACCATTTCAGTAGAATCTTCTTCACATCTGTTCCCTCCAGTGTGTGAACTCAACCTAGACTAGAATAAAAACATGTATAGATTTTTTAAAAATAGAGAGAAAATTAAGGTTTTGAATTATGGATTTAATTCTGTCCAGTTCCACTGACTTCTTATTCTAATTTCCATTCTACCTTTGTCTGGCTTCTTAAGTTAAAAGTTCTGCTTGGAGAAAGGTCTGCTTGGAGAAATGCTGGATTTTTCTTTTCTTTCTGGTCTCACATTTTTCTCTCATCTTTTCTAGGGCTGTGACATATACATTTTGATCTGACAGTTAGTTCTTTACTTTCTCAGTCATCCCACACAAGTGAACAAACATATTTTTAGAGAGACTTCCTACAGAGAGTTGTGAAAGCCAAGACACAAAAAATGTAATGGGTCAGCTTTCTATAGATCCCAGTGGGGCCAGAATTTCACCGAGAAAATGAAGATCCATAGAATCTGGTCACTGATCTACTTTTCATACACATTTCTTTGAAAGAGCTAGACGAAGAAACATTACAAAACCACTGACCACCAGCTCTGGGCCTAATATACTGTTAGTCTTGTTTACAATCACGTTAATATTTCACTAGAGCTTAAAATTCAACGTGATTTACAAGGTGCAGACTTCAGTCTTGGCTGCCCCAATGGCATTGCCACAACTTCTGTGGCTTCAGTTTGCTTGCACAGCGCAGCATCCCGTGGGCAGGTCTAAGAGAAACACGTGTCGAGCTGTGCCTGCTCCTGCCACTTTCACCACCCTCGGGTCTGATGTGCACTGTACCTGCTGAGAGAGCAAGGCAGCAAATGAAAAGCATCAGGGAATCATGTTACATTAGATCCTTCCAGCTTCGGGCGATTAACTCAGTCCATTTTATAAAACTGGGACTCTGTTGAAGAAAACCCAATGGAATATGTACACAAATCCCTGGCAATCAGTAAGTGCCAGCTCCTCTTTATTTACTACAAGATGTTTGTTTCTTTTTAATGCTTCTGATTTTTCACAAAATTCCATACAAATGTTTTGGACCCCTTGGTGCTACGATTTCAGGGACTCTGCTTTTTAGACCTAAATCCTGTGGGCAACTGAACACTTTAAACTTGCATTGACTTCAGAATTCCTGGACTCTTGACTGGGTTTTTGGTTCATAATTTGGTGGTAATGTTCAGGCTTTCTCTCATGCATTTTAAACTTTCTGCTAAACAGAAGATAGGGGTTTTTATATTCTAGGTGTTTTCCTACTAAGAAAATCTATGCTTTCCTACAGATTATTGCAGATAAGTTTTGTTTTAATAAGTGGGTTTTTATTACTCTTTCAGACTTCAAATATGTTTCTGTCATTAAATGCTTTACACACAAATATGTACAAAATAAGTATGTTCACATGGATATACATGAACATACAGTTAAGTGCAGCTTTAATAACTGCTCTAAGTGTCCTCTAGAGCAACAGCAAATTCTGCAGCCTCAGTAAAAAGGGTTTGAACTTACATTCTTGTATGAGCCAGCAGCATTGTTTCCCTCTTAACCACCGAAGTTACTTGACCAGTTTGACCAGGATCTAGTATCCTCCTGAGTAAAGGCTTAACCACTCTATTGAGAGCAGTCCCTTTCCACAGCCAGTCAGATGAGTAAACGTTTACACTTTTTCCTAGGCGCAGCAGTAGCAGTTCATGGAGCTGCCCTTCACAAACCTTGAAGTAGCTTTCATCTTGCTGGCTTTTGTCATTTTCACCTTGTTTACCCTGGCTTCTATCTACAGTGACTCCCATGGCAACAAAGAAGGTAATGATCTAAAATACATGTAGTACTTTACAAGTTTTACTAACTAATACTCTAATTACCGGTTTTGCGATTTCTTGCTGGTAGACTTACAGTACCTGACACTGGCTTCAGGAATACCATACGAAGGGCAGAGGGTAATTGGTTAAGGCATCAGTAAAAGTCACAAGCACAGAAATTGCATAAGGTATGAGAATGAGACCTTTTAGAGCTGGATCTGCCTGCTCGGATGGAGCTGTGCCACACAGCCAAGATCAGCTCTGTAAGCAACCTCTGCTCTCTGTAGGGGAGGATTTTCTCCTGGCAGCAGTCCTGCACCATGGTCTGAGGAGTTATAAGATGCTTAAGCTGGCAAAACTGAGGATATTCTTGTAATCAGGGTAAATGTTTGTTTTCATCAGGCTGAAGCCAAATATTCTTTCCCTTTTAAGACAGTGAAAATGCCATTAAAAGCAGGGAGGGGGTGCCTTTCTCCCACTCAAAAGGTTTTGAAATCTGGGAAAAAACCCCAACCAGATCCCCTGCTAGTTCTACAAAGGAGATTTAACATAACCTTCGACCACCAGCAGAGAATCCTGGTGTTACAGGAGTACTGTTGTCACAGCCACCTTCATTCCATCTAATCCCCTGCTGGCAGGAGCACCACTGGGGCTGCTGGAATGGAGTAGGGAGCTCTGGCCATGCCGACCAACAGAGGAGTTCCTCTCTTCTTCCCAGCTTCCCATGGAATCACCCTACCCCTGCAAAACTTCCTCAAACTGGAGAAGGGGGGAAGGAAAGAAGGTAGGGAGAAAGGCATTGAAATAAATTCCTGAGGTGCACAGCAATATAGCTGATGGTTTCTGCCATATCTGAGAGAAACTAATCCTGCGTTAACTTGATTTCTGCCTAAAAAAACCCCATTTATTTGATGGGCATTTTATGAGCAGCCCTAATGGAGCGCTCTTAACATATGTCTCATATAGTAAAACTTTGGGCTGCCAAATAATTTGTGAAATAATTGCTAAGAGATGAGAGGTAAGGAAGTGTTGCTGTGCTTGCTGCTTGCATGTCAGTTAGGTTTCTTTCTCGCTCTTCTGCTCCCTTGGACTTTACATCATTTCTACACAGAAGGGGAACAAGTCTGAAAACAATGCACATTTCTGTGGATAAAGTGTGGTTGCCATGAGACCTGACCTCATTCAGACAGTGGGGACACAAGCAGTTTTTCCTGGGAGATGTCTGTTGTACTGACATGGCAAGAGCAGCAACTCCTCAGGCTCTGAGGAGGATGGGGAAGCACGTGCTGTAAGGTGTGCAGTCCGCATGGCAACCAACAAATTTTGCATAGGCAGGAACTTGAAAAGGAGACCCTTTTCACTGGTCAATAACTGAGATATGTCTTACAAGATCAAAAAGGGAAGTTAATAGAATCATATTGATTTGAAACTTATGACTGCCATTGTGCAAAGAGAAGGTTAGGCCTCCTTCCTTGCCCTCGGCTTCCACAATAACTTACAACAGAGTTGTAGAGTGAGTACCTCTGACAGCATCTCCTTAGTGTCAAAACTGCATGAGAACTTCTCACTTGTCCTGTTTATGTCACCATAACCACACTTTCAGTTTGCAAAGAGAAAGCTAAATCTTCTGCTGTGCACTACGTGAGAGCAGAATCGTGATTTCAGAGCTCATAGGTGCCAAATATCTCAAAAACCTTGGTGTGCCCTCAGCAGACCTTGTTCTCACATTCCCAATTAGGACTGTATTCAAAGGACCTTGCATGCAATGATTTTGGACAGAACTGGTGTGAGAACAAATCATGCTAACTATTCTAGTTAAATAACCCCTGAATCCAGGTAACACCGTTCTGCAACAACAGAGCTTTGTAACAATGTTTATGTCTTTCTCCTACAATGTTTTTTTCAAATCTGCATTTAGAGGAAAGACCAGGAAAGCAGGGAATCTATAAAAAGCCTGCTGCCTAAGATAAGTGGCAACAGAAGAATGAAAACCATACAGCCTGCAGGAGAATAAAAACCATACATCCTCTTTGCACTAACATTGATGGATGTCTTGTTAGAAATCTAAGTGAAACATGTTTCAGTGAGGAGATGTCCTTCATCAGTCTTTTAGCACACTCATACAGCACTGGGCCAGTACATTCTACTCACAGCTGAAAGGAATTCCCTTTGATTTCCATCTTGAATGTTATCTGAACAGAAAAGGAGGGCTATGGGAGGCTTCTAATCTATATTCCAGTTATTTCAGTTCAGTTATTTAGGAGGAGATAGTTGTACTTTTGTGGGAAGATGACTGTGCTTGTTTTATTTTCTCTTGTGTCCGGGAAGTTTGCATGCCATTTGCTTTTCCCACAACACAACACAGTGTGTGTTTTTCAGATATTTATTTAAATTAAGGAAATGAGAAACTGAAATATTATCCTGCATTTCTCAAGATTCTAAGGCAAGTTTTGAGGGAAATTGTTCTAAAAAAAACTAATCTCACCTCATATTACAGTGTTTTATCATGACACTGTGTAGCAGAGGATACAGCTTGAATCAGCTGTTCCTGTTCCAGCTCAAAAGCCAGTGCTCAGACTTGCCACTTCAGTGGGGGAAAGGAACTGGGAGAGAGGAGTGCGCATGGCCAAATGTGGCAAACTAGACTCATCAAATAGAGAAATTAGGAAGTGAGTAGAAGGATGCTTACCTTCTATCAAAAGATAAAAGCTTTCCTCCCTCAGAAAAATGAGGGCATGTTCTGTAAGATTATCCTGCCTTTGAGAAAATGCAAAAATTCATGCAAATGTAAATAATGTCTTCCTTCAAAAGTCTATATCTACCTGAAGAAGATAAGCAGGATGTTTGGAATAATGTTCCCTTGTTCAAGGAAGAAAAAAAAATAAGAGAAATCTGAGCACACTTATTCATTAATTGGGGTGGAAGTAAGAGAAACTCCTTGTAACATGACAACTGAGATATTGAGGAAGGACACTGAACAAGTAGAAGGACACTACTGAAAAATGCAGAAGTGCTTCACTAGATTTGTCATAAGGAAACTTAATTCAGAAAACTAAATTTAAAATAAGGCATCTATCATTACACTATGCATAATAGTATCTACTGGAAGCAGTACAGAAGCCTACAGAAAACCTAAATGTAAAATCAAGAACATACTCATTGCCTATGTTACAGAGCTTTTTTTTGCTGGCATTACATGTTGTTCTTCACAGTTAGATGCCTACAGGCCAGCATCTGGCACAAACTACTACAGGACATGGATTAGAGTACAAGCTGACAAGGATGGAAGCTGTTTGGAAATCTGTAGTGGTGTGATGTTCTGAAGGAGGCTGCAGCATGTGTTTCCTGCTGCCCTTTTAGAAGAGGCTAAATCCACTGTCACAACTTATATAGAACAAAATTTTCATGCCCCAGTGCCACTGTAGCTCTTTTATATGAGGAAGAACTGTGAGGAAGCAGTCTTCTGATTTCCTATGATTCTTTCTTATGTGTAGCAGGTAAGCCTTGACTTTAATTCTTCTCACTGTTTGACCACTATCCCCGTCAGGAGCCAAACAACAGCTCCTTGAAGCAAAGTGCAATGTGCTCTATAGAGTTTTGTTCTAAGAAATATAAAAGATGACAGATTTATTGTAAAACGGTAAGAGACAGCACGATTTTAGGAACTTGTGATGTATTTGCTGCCAAGAACAGTCAGTCATTAGAACAGTTCAGAGTCTATGCAGTAAATCTCCCACTGGAGGGAGATGTCTAGTCACCGTGAGCCGCTAGTGCTGCTACTTGGAGAAGAATTATCTTGCAAAGACCAGAAACAACACATGAATCCCTGGAAGCCTTGCTTTCAGCAGTGTCTGCTACAATTGAAATCTCAAGCCTGAAGATTAAAATGCCTGTTTTGCCCTTAATATCTCCATAGCGTGACAAACTATGCCAAACACAGGTGCACAGAAGGGAGTTCTTCTGTTTACTTAGCAGATTTTTGCCTCAGGGAAATTTGATTTCATATGCACTAATTGAATTTCAGGGGAAGAAATTTACTGTTTTGCTCCACTTATGCAGCATAATCCAAATGGTAAGACAGCAAGGAAGTTGCTAGCAAGAAATACTGCTTGCACCAGAAAATTTATTTTTCCATATCTATATTCTTTTGTCCAGAAGAAAAAAATCTATACATATAGGAGAAATAAAGGACAGATTGTCCCCACTAAACCACTATTTAAAATATTTACTTACATTAAAATTACTTGAATTCTTCGATGTTTCAGAATAGGGACCCTGAAAACGGAGGTGTCTGAGCTGATCACTTTGAAGCCTCCACTTGTAATGATTTGAGTACTGACAAACCGGGTAGTGATAAGTACAACACACCCAAGAACTCACATCCTCTGATGTTTAAGATACTTCTAATATTTTTAATATGTTGTATATTAGGAAAGTTGTGTATTTTCATGATTTCTCTAAAGATAATTTCTTTTGATTACAAACTGCTGGTAAGCCTTGTGAGGCCATGGAGTCATATGGAATACTACAGGCACACAAGTCCGCAGACAAAGCCCCTTCTATTTCTCTTTCTTATAAAAATAAAGGCTCAAGCAAACTTAGTGGTCACACATTCACAAAGAAAAGATTATGTCTAGAAAAATGACATCAGCTAAAATTTCCACAATCTAACCAAAGGGAACAATAAACATTGTACATCAGCTACTATTTCACAGAATTAAGTGGCTTTGGGCCAAGTCCTGAGCACTGCAAGAAAGGAGAGTAACATTGTTTCATACTAGTCAATAAATCTGATTACACTGGAGAATAAAATACCATGAAAAAGTAAATATGTAATCATGTAACACAATTTTTTGTAACAGATTACTAGAAATTCCTGAATAATTTTGAATAAAAAACTTTGCATGACACGATAAAGTTTTCTACATATTTTCATCCCAGCTGAATCACTCTTCACCTGTATGTTACCTACAAAATACAATTTCAGGAATAAAGAGCCTTGGCTATGCACCTGTTCTTATTATGGAAAATTAAAGCACATAACAACAGTGTTAGATCTGCAGGAGGAAACCTGGAGAATTAATGTTTGACCTTCTCTTAGTCACAAAGGGACACTTTTCACCACCTTGGTGACAATCTTTAGTGACCTGCATTCATTTGATTGTTTAGTATCTGTTTCATTCCATGAGAAGGGGCAATAGCAGAATTCACATGCTTGATGCATTCTGCTCTAGAGGTCAATATTTTCAAACTCTAAACCAGCAAAAATAATAAGGTTCAGACTCTTTAGTTTGGGGCTTTTTGTTCCCTGCATGTGTTGGCATAATTAATTATATTGAAGACTGTGAGATTACACAGTGACTTAATGATTTTTTTTCTGCTGCCTAACTGTTCTCAGGGTGCTTTCACACCTTATTAAAGATTGTGTCACTGCTTAGAATAATGTAATTAGTACTGTTTAGGCTTTGCTACAATCAGCACTTCTCTTTAACACCTATGTTCCTTCTGTCATTAGTGTTTGATCCTGCACTGTGTGAAAACTCTTTAAAATACTTCGAGTATCTCTCTAATAAGAGGCCAAAAATTTATTTGTATTATAAATTATTTGGAAGTATCCTACCTACTTAAATGAGATTATGGTAAAATTTCAGTTAATTTGATGCAAGAGTATTTGGAATTTATATTCCATGTTTTAAAAACAACCATAAATGTGAGCTCCTTACCATGTTTGAAAATACAGCAAAAAAAGAAAGGTATTTTTCAATTACTCCTTTAAACTCTGCAGCTTTTGACACTACATTATAGACTTCAGATGTATTACTTGGGTTTCACAGCAGATATTTTAATAATGGTTTTTAAATTGAATAAAATCACCGCAACATTTAAGACCCCTCAGTATGTGTCATATGTCCCTTTTACTGCTTGCAGTACTTAGAAATGAGGTTTACAGTGGGAAAGATTCACTTGGGCTTCAGAATCAGAAGCCATTCAGAACCATGTTTATGACTGACCACAATCACAGCACGTGTCACCTAAAAATATTATCAGAGCGCCAAGGAAGTGGCTCTGACATCTTAGATATATGAGAGGATGGAGGTACATTCTGGGTTTTCCTAATTTCTTGCTTTATAATTTAAAGATTCCTTATGAGCTTCTCTCTGAAGCAGTTTAAAAAATGCCTGGGATGCATTTTACAATTTCTCAAGTTGAGAGACAGATTGTCTCTGAATGTCCCTTTCACAAATCAGTAATAAAATTATATGTGATTCATGCTCAAAAGAACAACTTTTAGCTCTAAAGCCAAAATAGCAAATGTGTACTTAAGACCAGTATTACATCCAATAGAAGATCAATGCAAAAGAGGACAGTCTCAAAATTTAAGTAACCCAAATACTCAACTGTTCGAAGACACTCAAAGTGAGAGACTATATTATAATTCTGTTCCAAATGCCACAATTTAAAATGAAGTATTTTTAAATTATAGAGAATTAAACCTGCTATTGTGAGAGGATTTTTATATTTCATATTCTTCCCTGTATTATATATATTTGCATATATATATATATTTCTCCTAAGAGACATGGACGTTTGGGGAAAAGAATATAGCTTAGAGCAGAATTTTCAGATGTACTACTCAAACCAGACTATCAGTGCATAATGAAAATATAAGGCATTTTACTCTGAAAAAAATTCTGTATGGGGCCACCCATGGTGTAAAGATAGTAACAGCACTTTGGCTGTTCTGAACTACAGGAAATGATGAAACACAACCATCTGTATGGCAGCATACACATGTTCTTAGTGGTAAAAATTTGCAGGTAGTTGCTGAACAATAAATAAAAGAATGTATTTAGTCTGAAATAATTGAAAGTATTTAATGGTCCAGAGGCCAGAAGAGGAAAGGGTGGATGAAAATGAAAATTCTATAATTTGGCTGGCAAGAAGAAAACCCCATAGCAACAAGTGCTTTCCCTCCCTGGCTCCCATTTGTTAAGTGTAAGGACCAGGGAGATGCTTCTGTTCATAAGCATTATCTGCCACTGCTCCATCAAGTGCAGATTGAATTCATGACTTCAACTCAAAAAAGGCATGATGAGCAGATCATGAGATGTCATGTGCTGATCAGAATGAAGCTGAGGTATCCAAAGACAGTAGTATCAACATCAAATACCAAACTCAAGATGTCTGGGTCCTAAGGAGCAAGATAGTTTTCTTGTCTTGCCTTTTTTTTTTTTTTTTCCCAAGAAAACTTTCAGAGAAAACTAATAGGGCTACAGCAAGTCTTCCCACATAGTAAAACATTACCAGGGTGCTTTCCTGTCACTCCTTTGCCTCCCAGCATATAGCCTTTAAAGTTCAATAACTCCCTTCTGTGGCAAAGCTCAGGGAAAATAAGTCACCTTTGAAAAGCCCTACAGGGGAGGATAAAAAAGAAAGAGAAAAACAGCCCTGTGTTTTCAAACTAATAATGTGGGAGTAAGAATGAACATTAAGACTTTCCCAGGAATCCCTAAGGAACTGGCATTTATTATTTTAGGACTAAATTCAGTCCTTATTGCTGTCATAGGATTGCTTTTGTAATGTTGGGTAACACTTGTGGAGTGGATGACATTCTTAGTAAACTCAGAAGTATACAACAGTTTTTCTTTCCCTGGGAGGTAAATGTTGCTGATATAAATATAAAAAACAGAGTAAGTGCTAGAGAGGTTAAGTAGTCCTTCCCAGATTGAAAAAATAACAGTTTGAGGTCAAAGAAGGTAGTAAATAAAATTATTCCACCAGCTCCTGTTCTCTGTCTACTAAATCTATTTCCCCCTTAATAATATGATACTCTTGCACCCCATCTGTGTGAGTGGTGCCTAGAAAAGACTTTCTGAGGACTATATTTTACAAATAGTTCTCTGTGTGTGGGAGCATTCATATCGAAAATAATGCAGAAAGAAAGGGCTCACCAATCCCAGGGATCTCTCCAGTCTTTGTGCCCTAGAATATTCTTAAAATATGGCAAAGCTACATGTGTGAGCATGCACTCAGCCTCACCTTGTAGCTAGAAACATTGGCAATGCGAGTGGAATTTGAAATCAGGTCATGGTTCTGCTGGGCTCCCATGTTCCTTTCTGTTCCCCTGAGCTCCCATCCTGCCTCAGTCGCCACAGACCCCACACAGCTCCCCCAGGCCAGGGCTCAGCTGCACCTGTGATGCAGGGGCAGCTGTAGAAACACAGATAAGTGACCTTAGGCAGGCTTTTGCCTGACCTGGCAGGAATCTTGGAAATTTGCATCAATAATATTTGTTTTCTTTAGTTTACTGTATTCTTCGCTATACAGCCTTGAATTCCATATACATTTTGTTTGTGGCTGATGGAATGGGAAGAAAAGATGGGGACAGATTTCTGCAAAAACGTGATGAGTCTGTCCTCAAACTGGTTTATGACAAAAATAAGCTTTGTTGCATTGCTGAAAATTAAAATCTCCCTCTCTCTAATTTCACTACTAAGACTGATACCTAGGGTTAAGTAGAAAAAAATTACTTATAAAACATCTTTTTAAAACATGAGGTCTTACAAAAGCAACATATTTCCTCATTATGATTGCATTTCATGCAACTTTCACTGAATTACAGGGAGGAATCTACTGGCCGCTAAGTTGAAGATTTCTCTACTCTCTCTGTTCCATGTAAATGGATGCTCCTGACTTCCAGAAACCTCAAGAACACTTTTCAACCTGAGGGAAGCTAACAGAGTTCTAAAAAACCCAAGCCAACAACAAATTTAAGAGATTGTTGTTGTGATTTCAATAGAACTTATGTAACTAACAGATCAGGAGGCAAAGGAGAAAGAGAAAATACTAACTCTCAGTAAGGCAGCATTAAAAGTAAAAAGCCAAAATCAGGTAAATTTAAGGTAAAAGCATAGCTGTTTTTCAGTGACCTTTCCATATCAAAAATATTTATAAAAAAATGGAAACACTGTGAGACAATCAATGTCAAAGGCATTATAAATTAGTAGTAATTAGCTAATCCTAAGCAACCCCGTTCTACACAAATAGGTAGGATGACTCATCTGGAACTTGTTTTGCTCACATAAATCGGCTGTGTTTGATTCAGGCCATAGCCTAAATGAGACAAATGAGACTCATGAGCCCAAAGAGAGAGAACAATTCAAAAAAGGGATGTTACCAAGGCCAGAGCAAAGACCACCATCTAGCAACAGTTCAAATATAGAAGATAATTAAAGAACAGGTCAGACAAATATTTTAAGTATTGGATAACTGCACTTTGGAAGGCTGCAAAAACAAAAGTGCATATTTTCAAGGTAAGAACACAGATGTCTAAGGACTTCAAGATCAGTCAGTTATAAAGTATGGAGGAGTAGATGGAGATGAGAGAATAACAAAAAAAGAAAAGAAAAAATTCAAATTAGACTTCACAACATCTAAAGGTACCTGCAGCCTTTTCAGGGAATACAATATTTTTCCTAGCTGCAAATGCATGCAAGAGGTCAAATATAAATGTTGGCCTTGTTTTCTTTGATGGCAGATTGTATAGATCAAATATCAAATGACGTTAAGCTTATGCAAAGACTGCAATTTTAAAACCACTAGAGGTGGTCCTAAAGAAAAGAGCTGGAAATGGAGTAACTCCCTAATGATGAATTTCAGGATTTGAATGCTATCAGAGCAGAAACTATATTCTATTTTATACAGCTAATACAGGTCAAACATCTGAAAACATGAACTGGGATGCATATGAAACTGTAAAGTGAAGGAAAGTAGTAGAGCTTCCCAAAGGAAAAGTGGAAACCAAAGAAGTAAATTAACACTGGAGATTGAAGAAGTGAGAGCTCTGCATAAAAATGGTTTATGTGTACATTTAAGCACCTCTCACTTCCTTCTGTTATTAAAAAAAATTCAAAAGGCCCTCAACAGGCTGAAGTTTAGCTATTGCAGTGTGAAAATAAAGTCAGTGAGTTCCTTACCTATAGATAAAATGCAGGAGGAAAAAAAGTCAATTTTCAGGCAATAAAAATACAAAAGTATAGTGAGAACAAGGACCAGAGATGTGTTCAATCATCCACCAGCTTTCATCTCTGTTTAATGCTCTCTGGCACATGGACGCTATGGAGAAAACTGCAGACTTAAAAATTAATGAGCTTACCATGCCATGGCTAAACCAGGATTAGTTTGATCCCGACTTGGAATAAATAATGAAAAAGTGAAGGCTGTAAAATAATTAAATACGTATATAGAGCCCAGAATGAAGTAGTGACTTTACAGTGGAACCAGACTGTTTTAGAAAATAGGAAGGTTCTTTTAAAAAAAGTCATAAGACACACTGAAACAGAGGTAAGAGGGGTTGTTTTTGTTTTGTCATGCATGTTGTATTTTTGGGGGGATTTTAACTAAATGCATTAAAACACTGCTCAGGTAATAAACCCCAAAAAAGTGAGTAACACTGGGGTAACATTGATAGATTACATAAACAGCTACATGCAAGTGCATTTATCAATAAGTAGAGTGATCTTTCTAGCAAGTTAACAGAAGTGGGAAGTCAGATACTCAGTTTATCTGTGACATTTCTTCCTATTTGAAAATACAAGAAATACTTTTAAAGAAACATAAATGCAGGCAGGATTTTGAGGAATCAGTATCAGACAATTCTGATAGACATACCCTATGATAGTGGCATTCTGAGAGGAAAAGAATCAAAAATTGAATACACCTGAAAAAAAAAAAAAACGAAAAAATAAATACACTTACAGATATTTAATATCGGCAAGATCTAGACAGTTATTGTTGTGCTAGTAATGGTGAAATGGATTTGTAAGAATTTTTTTCAAAACTTTAGCTACATGTATAAACAATTCAATACATTTAAAATCAGTAGTAAATGAAGTATTGGATCTGTTTCACATGCATAAAGTTTATTGATTTTTTAATTTTGGCACAGTATATCAGGGATCTAAAACTAAAGATGGCTTGAATACTTATGACAATATTAACAGCCAAGAAAATACAATCTAATGGAATGTTGGACTTTGATTTTATAAGCTCAGAAAATGTGTTCAAATTTACAGATCTTATTTCTCTTGATTTCAGGTAATTCCCAATTGCCAATCATGCTAATGAAATTATTGTTTAAAACCACGTCATTATTTATTTACTTATTTTAAAGAACTGTACTTAAGCCACACTGAAAACCAATCAAATTGTAATCTTTCAGAGTAATTAAAGATTATTTCTTCTGTTACCATGATATGAGGTTTTGGTTATGCTTTGGAGTTAGACTTGCCAAAAAAATTCCAAGTTCTGAAATTTTTTTACTATTTTTAGTGGGGAAAACTGGTATTTCTGTGTACATATGAAATACATTCGCTGCTAAAAAGAGAAATGGTATTAACATTGGTCTGAAAGCATTAATTATTTCAATTAATTCTATTAATTCAATTAATTGATTTTCCTTCCTCTTCCAAACAATCATGACACAACTTCCAGCAACAAATAGCCTGAAATAAAGGGAGGAACATTCTTTACTTATTTCACATCTTTTCCTCTCCCTCAAAGTTAATGTTCTGCTCTTGGCTCAGAGCTAATTCTAATAAAAAAAACAAGAACTTGGGAGACACACAGATGGCCCCATACTATAAATTATGTGGTTGTCCTATGTGGGCGGTATGTAAAACATTGCTTCTTTACTCCCTTATCCAAGCCTGGAATCAGAAGGCACATGGTGCTTGTGATAAGACTTTTTACATTTTTTATTTTTAATGTATGTAAAAATTTTGTGACCTTCCAAAATAAGTCTTGTCAATTAGGAAAACTTTTCTGTAACATAATGCCTCAAAATCTAACGTGCTTTTCATTAATGATGGCTTTATTCTCTCCAGAGGAAAGCTACGCACAGGAAGCACACAAGAAAAGGAGCAAATCCAACAAGAAAAAGAAACATTCAAATATGACTGAAGTGGTTTAGAATATTACCCAAGTCCACTGTTGGAAATACTTCTGAAAGAGGTATCCCTGGAAGATGGTCACCTGAGGACAGTGAGAAAACGGATGTGAGAAAGGAAGGACCTGGTCATCCATCAGATGGAATCCAGACGTGACAATTAGAGTTAATGAACCACAACCCATGAAGCTGCTTCAGCACCTTTTTACAGCCCCACTTCATGGCCTTAATAAAAGTACCAGGGTTTGTTTTACAGAGCACATCTGCTATAAATTCCCAAAAGAGAAACTTTACATTCAGAAGTTATTTTTCTTCCTTCACCACTTTTCAGTCATGTATAAAGAATATTTAACAGCAATGTATTTACTTTTCTATCTGTTTAGGCAACAGAATATCAGAATAGGAAGATAAATTTTTTACAATAAAACACTATTATTATAATGATTATTTAGCTTGTATAAGCATTAATAAGCTGCTGAGGCTGACTGAAAAGTAGCAGGAAAACGTGTTTTTTTTAAATTTCTCCAGTAAAATGGCATCTATATCCAAATACTGCCTTTGATTTCAGATATTTAGAAATAGTGTTCTTTATAAAAATCAGGTTGATTTGATGCTTTTGCAAAGTGCCTCACTCAGCCTTGGTACCAAACCCTCCACTTCCTTCTCAGAGCAGATATAACTAACAAAGCGAGACCTCTTCCTTCCTGCAGTCCAGAAGACCTGCTGAACTTCTAAGGATGAGGTTGGAACTGATCCTTCTTGCCTTATGGACAAAGCACTTCTGCAGTTATCTGGTGTTTGGATCCTATTCCTTAGGTCTCAACCAGTGCTACACCCACACTGCTGCTTCTGTCCCTTTTGCACACTAGGGGATGACTGGAAGAGCTCTGGGCTGGACTAACAGGTATAACATGCACAGGAAACAAGCAATTTTTTTCCTCACCACAGTGACGTGAGTAAAAATATAACAAACTGAGACCTGTTGTATCACAAAGCTTCAGATGGCAGTACCTGAGCAGCTTCATTATGATGCACTCTTTTGGTTGTCAGTGCTCTTCTGGAAAGTAAAGGGAATGCCTTCTTCTGATATTAACCACTCATTTAAAACACAATCAATCTGCATATTAATCCATGACCAAATAAATGCTAGAGCCATTTGCTGGAAGAACAGCATTTTGTTAAGACGTTATTGGTTGGCCAAGGTCTGATGTGTTTACAATGTTAGCACAGAAATGGTTTTCCGAAACCAAATCAATTCACTACGAAAACTGACATCTAAATTACAATTGGTTTTTGGTGATGGCAGACAATTCCAGGAACACTTGTCCAGCATAGCCCTTGTCAAAGCCTCCCATAGTAAAATATATTATTCCCTTCTTCTTATAGAAAGCAAAGATGTTTCAGCAGCCGATACCTCCTTAACTCTGAACTGGAAGATAATTACCATTCAGAAGTAAGAATCCAGTTTGCTCTTGCACATGGAAACGTCTGTGGTATGTGCAGGACCTCCTTGGGAATCATTGCTTTTCAAGGGAAGCATCTCATAGAGCTTTGTATTTTAATACTTTTTCCATAGCTTAAATAACAGATGAAATAATAAACCACTTCATTTTATTCTAGCCAAGTTTTCTCAATTTAAAAAAAAAAAAGTGTTTCACACTGTGTTAAATGGCTTGGTAACAAAAAATCCCAGAAACTCTCTCTACTAGTGTACTCTATTGTTAAGACAAGTTCAGGTTTGTCTTTGTTTTTTCATTTGTTTTTGGTTTTTATTTTAACCTTCCTAGAGCTATTAAATGTTACTGGTATTGAAAACACGGTCGAACTAGTGAAAGATAAAATATGAAGTTTAAAAACTGGTAAAATTTTAAGATTATTAAAATACTGTTTGCTGCAAATACTGTCTGCCTTGTGTAAACATCAAACTATTTTTGCAAATACATATGCAGAGAACACAAACAACATAGTGAATAAACCACCCACTGACCAGGTGAATAATGTTTTAAAGGCCCACTCTTCTAATAATTTCCTTCAATCCAGTACTACTTCAGTAGGTAGGAGACACAACTCCTAACAGGAGAAGTAATTGTTTTTATCTTCATAATGGTGTCATAGAAACATATTTAATGGAAGGTCTCTATGTAAACAAAGCTTTCTAAGAGAAAGTGCTCTAATAGGATTTGTCATGAGCTGTTTACAAGTCATTCTAGGATGAATGAACCTAACACATCCATATTCTAACACTTTTTATTTAAAAGCAACAGTAAAGTATATTTCTTTGGAAACTTCATTTCTCTGGGTTTTAATTAATTATTTTTTTTAATTACTGGTTTGATGACATTTAATCTACAAATTGGTTATTTTGATTAAAAAGAAACCACTGTTTCTCATCCAGTGTTCTTATTCAAAACAACTCATGTTTGTAGGTAGATACATCAGGAAAAAACATCTTCTGTGTTGACACAAAGATAAGAGGGAGCTTAACTCAGAATCATGGCTTGGAAGCATGAATGTTCAGTGCTTCTTGGGAATTACAGTCCAAGTTTTTTTATACATTCTAGACAAAACTAAAGTGGACTTTCCAGTCTTTTAACTAATAGAAGACCTACAGGACCAACCTCCCAGCACAGTAAATGTATTAAAAAATATCATGTGTACTAATTAATTTATAGTATTAAAAGAAAATTTTTAGAATCTATGTGTATGCTCTCAATCCCTGTTTTCAGTGGCCTGTGTTCCTATTTTACATACTAAGTGACTCATGGCTTTAAGATTTAAAATCCCAGTTTGAAAGGGGAGAGTATAATAGGACATGGATACAATGAAAAGAGTTGTAAGTGTGAAAAAAATACTGTGTTCTTTTTATTACTAAACTGCTATTGCAAATAGAAGCTGCCATTAGGTGGAGATGATTTTCAAATTCATCTTGAAGACTCCATTAAGTCAAAAAATAACCATAAATACTACAAAGAAATTTCTCTCCACACAAGGAGATCCTCTGAACAGATACACTTTCTTAGTTAAGAATCTGATTGCAAACTCATTTAAGCTGAACTGTGCAGAAACTACTTTGAAATAAGCATGTCCACACAGGAATTGTATTACTCGAAAAACTTTTCATAGTAAAACCACTTAGCCTTCTTATACAGGCAAAGATTGAGTCTTTCACAGACACACCGGTAAATCCCAAACATGGAAATAAAATCACTTCTTACATTATCATCCAGTCACAACAAACCTAATTTTAATGATTTGTAGGTATCAAGATTGGAACATTGAAGGCATCATAGAATCCTCACTTAATTACTTGTCTAACATTAAGAAACAGGATGCAGCCATGCATGCACAGTAAAGAGGCAGATGTTTTACTAGGAACATCCAGTTATACTTCACCAGATTAAAATTCTGTGCTGTCTTCTGTTATTATGCACAATTCAAATGTATTGTTCTGATTATGCTTCATTTTGTTCTGTAAGAAGACATAAAACGTCATCTACCACACTGAAGCTGTAAACCTTCCTGCAGGCAATTTCTGCCCTTCCCGAGTATCCTGCCATATTAAAATCATTACTTCTGTGACACATGGCAAAGTTTTCCAGCTGTAGTGGACCCAAGTAAAGATCCTGGCATTAGGCAAGTATTTCATGTAATGTACATCTGATCTTGTTGAAGTGAGAAAATTTTTACAGTTGAATCCAATTAGGGAACAACCATTCCTGCTCATGGCACAAGCAAAGGAAAAGGACCTGTAATTTTGGAAGTGACTTGTTCAGCTTTATGGCCACATCCTCAGGGCTGAAGTAAATTCATATTTTATTAAAAATTACTATAAGAGAGATTCCCCACAGAGGAAGCAATCCTTTCCAAGAGACACCACAGTGGTGAAGTAATTATTTTCTTGTTCTGGGATTTGGTGGCTACTGCTCCTTAGTTGTTTTCAAAGAGTACTACATCTGCACTGACTGATAGGTGTAGTTCCTTCTGACTGTTGTCCTTAGCAAGCTCTAGTAGGTTATTAACAATAAGAAGCAGAAAATAAAGAGTGCTGTTTGTTTAGAAAGTTAATTTATAGAAAGCAATGGAAGGTACCTCACCAAAAATGTGGATCTAAGCCATGAGCTTTCATGAGGCAATAAAACTAAGAAAGAAAAAAAAAATAGTTGTGTGAAAAACTATTTTATATGAAATTGCATAAAGAATCAATCATACCAGATTATCATTGTAGTAGTATAGAACTTACAGGACTAAAAATAATGGTCTTGGTTTAATTGAAGATTTAAAGGTAATACCTTCTGCACCAGAAAATTCTTAGTCGGCCATCTCCACTCATTTCCATGGCAGACTACTGTTGACTGTCTTCTCTTTCATTGGAAGTGGCTCAGAAGCCTGGCCCACAAGTCCTAAAGTACCCATGTCATGTGAATTGATATTTGACCAAGTCTTACATTCATCTTCGTATTTTCTGAACAATTAGCAAACAAGGAAAACAAACAGGAAGATCCTGTTTGGAAACCACTCACTTTGAAGGACTGACAAAAGCTACCTCACTACAGCCCTCGCAACCAAACGACATTTTCCATGACTGGACCAACAGAGCAGCACACAGTATTCCTAGGGGATCCCTTTGATCCAAAGAGTACCATTTACCTGTGCTATGGGTCATTTATTTATTTGTCTTCTCCACCAATATCCTTTGATGTAACAAATTCAGGATGCCACTGCTCTGGTATATGACAAAGTAATTAATCCCAGCAATAATGTCTTCAAAGATGAAGCTGTAATTGAACACAGAAGAAAAAGCCACAAAAGAAGGAAGATAGACATAAATAGTATATCTCTCTAATTCCTCTAAACTTTATATGTCAGTCTGAGTGAGTTATTCTGAAGATTTAGCTACACACTGTAGCTTTTTCTTTGTTTATACAATACATGTAGATCTTGTATTTATTAAAATGTAATTGACAGATGTAAATTCATGGGACCATATGTTTACGTATTCTAAAAAAAGGTCATATAAAAGGGCTAAAAATAGCATTCACCTATTTTTTAAATTAAAGAATTCAAGATGTATTCTCATTCCTTTCCTAATAACATTCAAAGTACAGTGATATTGAAGCCATGCAGTGCACGTATGGGCTATTATCTCAAACTTTACAACCTGTACAATTTTTTGAGGTTGTTCAAGACAGTCCAATTACAAATGAGTGTTGTATGAAAAAACAAAAATCTTTTCTGGGGTTTTCTTATCTCATTGTATGATGTACTTGGACTCCTTGTTATTCTCCGAGTTTCTCTGAGGCTGACTCTTCAGCTGCCATGGACTATAAGGTAATATTTCCACTTTTATCCTTAAATCCAACAACCAGACTGGCTGCAAAAAGACTCAGAAGACTGAAGTTATACTCGCACAAGCAAGCAGTGCAGCCCCACGGGAAAAGACTTGTAGAGCAGACCTGTTGGTGCCAAGGATGCAACATCCACACTACGTGTGTGTCAGGTGTGTTTGCTCAGTCTAGTAGATAACCAACTTCTGTGGTCTGAACACCCATTAACAGTTGGACTTGATCTACTGGCCTCATTTTCAATCCATAATTATGTCAAAAAGAATCCAGCTGGCAATTTCTGATACCACTTCATGGCATGAAGCAAAGCACAATAATTGGGAATGACTGGGATATCCACTTTAAAAGTGTACTCCTGATATAAAGCCAAAATCGAGCAAGCATTTGGATAGGGTATGATTTTATGAATGCATGTAGTACTGTAGTAGCACAAAAACCTAAAGTTTAATATTCTTATTTGCTTTGTTAGAATTCAGGCAAAGCACCCAGCCCTAAAATTTGACATTTTACTCTGCTTCACATATTCTGACTTTGAAGAGTTGAATTCAAATTAGGCCTGGAAGCAGTCATGCTGGAAGCTTAAAACTCTATTTGCATATTCCATTTGGGCTGCTACTGTGGATTTAGACTTTAAGATTACTCTTTGATGTATATTTTCTATTTCTTTTAATCTACCCATGACCTCTTCCTAAAAGTTTTCTACAAAGATGTAATTTATCAGATTCAAAGGTATGATCTCTTCAACTGAGTGAAACAGATGTAAAACTTGACATTTTTTTCTGGGTGTCGGGGTTTGTTGACAAGAAATTTTCTTTATTACTACCCACGTTTGGGCATTTCCATAATAGGATGATGACCGTAGTAAAGGTCATAGTAGTTCAATATAGCATTAAAAAAAAGCATAGAAAATTTTGAACTGTACATCAAAGAAATGCTCTTATGAATTTAATAATTTTATCTTTTATTTATTAGATGTAACATTTAAATATCTGTTAATGTAGAAACTGCATAAAATGTTAGCAATTGTCACTCGGATGCAAGCCCAAAGTAATAACTGGAATTATAATTGACAAAAACATAGCTCTTCAGATGTTAGCTATATGTCCCTGTGCCTTTTTTCCTCAAGCAAAAGATTATTTGGAATGAAATACCGCTTCAGAACACTATAATGCTTAAGAAGAGCTGCACAGATATTAGTGAGAGAGAACTTTTTACAGCAATGGAGGATTTTCATCTTTTCTGCTTTTTCCAGATACCCTTGGGAATCAGGAAAATAATGGCACACAGTTCTCACATGGCCTCTGCCAGCCCTTCATATCAGCACCTGTCAAAGCTTCATCTACAAGTTGATCTAACATGTAGTCACTCAGAGGGGCTGCTCTCATATCAAACTCCTTATCTACCTGCTCTGGTTGTGATAAATGGAGGAGGTCATGGCCTTGGGAGGAGTTATTTGCAGATCTTCCCTCTCTCTTTTTCATTGAGTATTTTATTTGAAAGGGAATCTGAGAGGTGTTATTTACGGCCCTGTTGAGGAAGATTAGCAGAACTGAGGGACAATGATACAGATATAAATTCTGGGATGTTATTGCTCCAGGCCCACAGAGATGAAAGCACAGAGCTAATGGCACAGCACAGCGTGTTGGGCTCTGCTTGCAAGGAACATGAAGGTAACAAAACCATATTTACAAAGGTATTAAAGCGTCATGATATGGAGGGACCAAGTAATTCTACTCCCTTCCTACTCCTCTTCCTTTCCATTCTTTGTTGTTCCTCCTCTTCCAATCAACAAGGATGCATCTTATTTCACATTTACTAAAATTTCCACTATTTCCAGAGCTGATTTGAAAGACTGCAGTGGTTATTTTGCTTTGTTATATATTTAATATTAAATATCTATTTTGCCAAAACTTAATAGAATTTTATCAGTCTTTAATTACTACTCCATTCTTGAAAATGCATTTTTTTAGAACTCTTAAGTAAAAAACATGGATTTTATTCCCATTCTTTGAATTATTGTGTGCAAGATTTTTCATTTTGAGACTTGGTGTTTCTGCTTAAACACAGTATTTGAAACAAAGCTTTCTCTACAGCAAATACTCATGGTTTTTTGTATGCTACACATTTACCATGCTACAACATCTAGCTCCTCTCAAAATTGCCCATTACCACCTGTTTCAGAACACCTCTATTGGCATTGTAATGTGCTGAACCACGTATGCATGCGCATGCAGAAATTCCTTTTCAGACCTGAAGTCTTCAGTCAGATGCATTTGTAGTCATAGATGTCATAGCTAACCATCTCAAACCCACTCACGGCATCTGAGCCCCCATGGATCTCTAACTTTCTGCAGGAATGAATTTTCAGGAAAATACTTCCCTATTTAAACAGCATTTTTTTCCTGTTTTTTCCTACCCCTGCCTCAGAAAAGCATTCAGATCCCTAAGTTAACACTAATTGTATAGTTTGAATGGGAGTAAAGGGTAACACTATCTTATCCTTTTAAAATCCAAACTGGTAGTGAAAGCAAATTAATGAATGTATTTTTTGTATAAGAAAAAAACATACCTTTTAGAGTTCTTACAGCTACTGTAGTTATTAAGATTTTTCAAATCCTAATAAATTACATCTGATTAATTTGTGGTTTGGAAGAAAATTTGTTGAAATTTAAGTAACTAGCTTTCAGTCAGCATTTATTTGATTTAAACTCATTTTTTGTGTTTGAACATTTTTTGTTTGTAAATTTAAAAGCAAAAAGTCAGAGATGACTTAAGTTCAAAACAAAAACTTCAAAAGTTGGCTCTCTTCCTGGACATTCTTTAAACTCCCCTCCTGCTTGACACATATAACACTGCTTGTCTTTCAGTGATAACACTTGAACTTAAAAAAAGAACACCAAATGAAGAGCAAATCTCTGCATAGCCACATGCCCAGAACTGGCAAAGTAGGAGATTTGGGTTTATTTCTCCTTTTAATACCTGAAGCTCATTTACTGGAGATGAATAAGCTGTTATCACTGTAATTGCTGTGGCCTTGGCACATTTGAACTTGTTACAGAAAATGGTAGGAAAACAAGGCCATGACTAGATGAATGTGGTCTGGAAGGAGGGTGAGAGTTGGGGACACAAAATGAGGAAAACAGAGGAAGGATAAAAAAAAAATATAAAAAGAACCATGGATAGAGAGATTAAGGAAGGAAGAAAAATACACAATGAAGAAAAAAAACAGAAAAGCAAGAAAGAAATAAATTTTGAACAGGTTTTACTCAATTATATCCCTTTAATCAGTAGTTACTCCTGATATTGTACTAAGAATGAGCCATTATATTGAAGTTCTTTTAATTGTTTAGTAAAAGAACTACCTTTCTTCAAATTGCATCCTTAAATGACTCTTGGATATTTAACACTTCCCCCCCCAACTCGGCTCTTAGTCTGTATCCCTATGTTCTTACAGTTCTTTTTTTTAAAGTCCTCAGTGAAATATTGT
This sequence comes from Pardalotus punctatus, assembly GCA_013400915.1. Taxonomy (NCBI): domain Eukaryota; kingdom Metazoa; phylum Chordata; class Aves; order Passeriformes; family Pardalotidae; genus Pardalotus; species Pardalotus punctatus. The sequence continues at coordinate 1,369,146 of VZTX01010332.1, read as the reverse complement.
GTACTACTATCCTTGTCTGAACAGTTGCCCTTGAATACATGTAGCTGAAAAGCATTATGCCACTTTGGTTTGCTTTTCATAAGTGACTTTCAGCCAGGCATAACATGCCCTTGCCAGCTGTACCAGAAGGCATAACTGGCAAATCAAATAGCTTCCATTTTTGTCACATGTACAAAACCAAACTAGTAAGTCCAAGAACACATACCCAGCAATACTAAAAAACATGGTGGAAGAAATCCTAGCAGAGGGAAAAAAATCACTATAAAAAGAAAGGGAAACTGAGAAAGAAAAAGACGTGATACCCCTCATGAAAAGCAATTAATGGGCACGTTCTGCATTCTCAGGAAAACCTGGTACAGACATAAGCATCCACTGCCGCTCATTCATAGTTCAGTGCTTGAAAAAGTACAACATCCCCTCATTCTTAGTACTCTTCAAATTCACTACATTTTTATTTATTTATTTCCCCCTGTTTTAGGCAAAAAGTTGCCTGTGTGGGGTTTAGTTTATCTGCTTTCATCAGTTTCTTTATCTTTTGCAGTAAAACCATCTCTTATTATGCACTCTTCCTCTTCCCAAATATCTTTTATGGATTTTGTAAGAGGGAAAAGACATAAAAAGGGCAGTGGGAATATGAATGGCAATTCTCAACTAGTTTTCTTACATTATGTGTCCTTATCAATGCCCCGCTTTATGGAAAGAAATTCCTCATGCCTTGGGTTGCAAGCAACTCATATTCATGTGTGGTTTGCTTTTAAAGTATTTGGTTTTGTTCAGGTGGATATGTGAAAAGCAGGCAGCTTTTGGTGTCTTGGTGACAGGTGAAGCATTAGTATTTATTTGCTTAGCTGCACTGGCTGTAGGTAACAAATACACTGAACGGTGTCCTCTCTCCTCAGGAAGGGGTTAAGGCTCACACAATCTGTGACACAACTTTTCCAATTTAGGCTCCTCTCTCATTGGGCCTCTTCTCAGAACCCTATTCCCTTACTTTAAAGCATTAATAACAAAGAGAGTGACCACCTGAAAGGTGCATGGACCTTAACAGGTCTTCCCCAAGAATCTCTGTCACAAATTTTATTTTGACATGTTAGTACAATGCCTCCTTAACATTGCCACTAAAGGGAAATAGAAGTGGCCAAAACGTTACAAAGGAAGCCCGATCAATAATTGCAGATTGAGACTGAAAGTCCTCATACAGGAAAGCTGTTAAGCAAGTGCTTAAACTGCTTAAACTGTCTACAGCAACCAGCTCTTGATATATGCCATAAATGCCTTACCGGGCAAGGACAGGTCACTAAAAGGACACCTCAGAGCAACCATAGCTCCATTCAAACCGAGCACTTCCTTATGGCAATGACAATATTGCACCTGTATAATTGAAATTGCAGTGGTTTCCAGAAGTCTTAAGTTTTCAGGGGTTAACTTTCATGGTTGAAATTGTTTTCCTACCTTTAGACTCTTTTTGAAGTGTCATTGACTTTCACCTGCTAACATCCTTTTGTCTGAAGTGGTTGTCTATATTGAACATTTTAAAAGGAAAAAAAACGAACCAACAAGCACAATCAACCAGAAAAGTTCAGTAAGTTGCAAAATAGAGAAAATGCAATTATATTTTAAAAAAAAAAAATGCAATGGCATTTACCAAAAACTGATGTTATATAGATTGCCTGCAATGACAAAATAAAGTTCAGTGCCTGAACGATTCAACACTTGCTGAGGTACTTTTGAAAATGCTTGTGTTTTACTTTTAGCCAAGTTCTACTTCTCTTTGCTAGGAACAGAAATTTGTTTTAAACCACTTCCATTTCCAAACATTCAGTTCAAACAGTCACTGATTTGTGAACCTAATGAGTTTTTAAGGGTTGCTTTAAATACATCAAATTTTTTAATATGTTGAACTGCAGCTTCTAGTTGTAGCAGATCAAGAATTTCAGTATAAAGATATTGTCTGCATGAATATTCATAAAGTATATATATGCATTGCTTATAGGAATTATTAACAATATTTTAAAAAGGAATCTAAGACAGAATCACAGTGCTCCAGAAATAGCAAAAATATTAGGGTGTAGTGCTTTGTTTTAATGCCTTCAGTGATTAAAGCAAATGACAAGAATGTAATAACTCATGATGAAGCAGTAACCAAAAAATGGGATAAACTAGAATTCTGCCCTTGATCCTCTAGCTTATTCTGGCATGCTGGTGTACATAGACTTGAATTGTAGACTTCCACACATTTGGGTGACCTCATTTTCTCATTAGTAATACCCTTTCAAAGCTCGGATTTTTGTTTGTTTGTTTTTTTACATGGCTGGGGACCTCTAAGTGACAGTCTGGGGTAAGCCACCCTTCACAACACTTTCTGTGGCCCACTGACCGCTGGTAATTCTGCTCATCTTACCTCCACTGAGATGGCCAGTGGTTAACAGCTGTCTCCAGCCTGACTGGGTGCTGGGACAAGATGGCCTTACAGCTACGTCATACCAAAGTCCTTCCCAAAGCATCCTAATGCAGCTTATTGACTGGTTTTGGCCTCTGTTTTACAGTATTTCCAACATCTTTTCACTTGTTTTTATACCACAAGATGAAAAAAAAACATTTTCTGTGTTAAAGACCACCACTACTAGACTGTAACTCCTGCTATATCCAGCTTCTCCTGAACAGATGGGCACTGGTTGTTCTGAAATGACAGTTCCACTTCTGCTCTGCCCCGCAGGCTGTGCATTTTAACATTTTCCATCTCCTTAAAATATACAGTCATTATACTCATGTATAATGTTTTTAAGATTGACATTAGAAATGTTTTTTTTCTCCCCATGTGTCATTGACAAGTATTTCTTCGACTTTTCAAGAATATATGAAATATATTTGAAGCTACTTGGTAGGAGAAATTCAGTTTTTATATCCATTCATATGACGACAAGCTTCCATCCCAATTTTGTGTTTACCAACAGACTCATGTATCTCTATATCAATCTGTATTCTCCAATACATATCAGTTGTGTGGAGTAGGGACAAAAGCAGGACGTTTCAGGCCTATCTCCACTCAGATTAAAATATAGAAAACATAGAGTGCAGAATTACATTTATTCTAGTCTGGGTAACTAAAAGTCCAGAAAACTGTAAACACAGATAGTTCTCACAACGATTTTTTTCTTATATGCCAGCCACCATCAAACAAAATGCTCAGACCAAAAATCTAAAATTTAAAATATCCAATCAGACATACATAGAAAAGTTTATGACCCAGCCACAAATTCCTACCGTACTAGAAAAATAATTTTGGAGAAAGCATTTCACATATTGGCATGGATGATAGCAATACTGGCATGGCTGCTTTACAAAGTATATTTCCCACTAATTTTTAGTATCTCATGTACTTAGAAACCACCTTGCAGGAGCTGTTTAGAAAGCTGTTCAGCAGATACTGCTAAAATTTACCAATGCCTACATTTTACTCTTATCTTACTGCTATCTGGAGCAGTAAGATAGAAAGAGCAAGCAAAAAAGGAAAATTAAGGAGGCAGCAAAGAGTACCTTGTGAAAAATCTGTAACCAGAGACATGAATTAGAGATAGTGAGGACAGATTAGGAGGAGACCTTATCTATTCAAGAGAGAATGCACTCGTCTGGAAGCCAGAGAAGTTTGAACTCCCCTACCTCTTTCCCTGCGGGCACTTCTAGCCCGGTAGCTCAAGGTGTAAACAGCCCCGGAGGAGCTGCACGGAGGAGCAGCCCAGGCAGGCGCTGGATGCCTTGGCTGCACCCAGCCACACCAATCCCCACAGCTGCCTCGCGGTAATCTCATTTATAGATCAGCACTGCATCGAATTAGAGGCGTTAGGAGCCACATTTCAATAGCCAGTAATGAAATATTAAGCTGAAGAGGTATTAGGCTGCTAATACCGTCAGAAATTTTGACCTTGCTGGGAGCTCTTGTTCTGAATGAGGTTTTATCACAGTACAAAAACCTCTTCAGCTGTCTTTGCTGGAGTTTGCATAACTGCTACACCAGAGCAAGAATGTCCCTAAAGCTCACTGAATATATTCGGGCACTGTATTTTTAATACACACAAAACTTTACATCTTTTTGAACGATCACTGCTTTCGTACCTATTGGTCTCCCAGATCCAGATAAATTTCTGACCAACATAGGACTAGATGGACCAATGCTGTCAAGAGGCAGAGCTCTTACAGAATTTGTTACACCTAAAAATGGAAGCTTTTGAGTTTGTATAGCCAAGGACCAACAACAATGAAAAAAAAATCAAAGTCTAATCTAATTCAAAATAAATGGAAATGCACAAATTAGCAGCCAATCAGCATTAAGATGCTATGAGAAAACATTATATCGCCTGGTACTGTTATAAAAAGGAGCAGGGACAATTTACAGCAGAATCTAAATTAATTAAATCTGCACAATTGCTGTGTGTAAACAAGGATCACAGCAAATGAACATATTATCTAGCTGTGTGGGAGCAATTAAAACCAATTGAAGCAGTATTGTAGTGAACTGATTTTCAAAAAGTGATACAGAAAAAGGAATCAAAGGTTTGGATTTTTTTCCAATAAATCTTAACCTTTAATATATAATTAGAATTTGACTACTTAATTAGGTTTGGGGTATTTTTTCTCAATAAAAGACTTGTTTAATGTTTTTGTTTCTTTGTTTCTTTCTTACTTTCTATTTACACAGGGTATCAAATATTCACTTGTGTTTCCTTTTTTGGAGGTAGCTCACCTCTAGCAATTTTTGATGATTTAGAAAAGAGTATTGGAAAAGTCTCTTACTATGTTTGTTAATGCATTGGTGTTCAGAGAGAAATTTAACATATGAATGTTAAATCTGTTTTAACAAAAAATAAATGTGTATGTTTTGAATTGAAAACAGTTGTCTCAGTTTAACTGGGGCACTAGCCTCATATGTGATGCTGGGATCCCCCACTTTTGTCAAAGATAATTCTGGACAAAAAAAAAACCCAAAAAAATCTGCAAAATACTAAAACAAATGGATACCCGCATTCTTTCAGTTTTCCACAGAAACAAAGGGGGGAAAAAAGCTTTGTCATTTGGATAGATTTTTGTCTCTACACAGAATGTTTGTTAAACTGATCTAAATTTATCTGAGTAAAATAAAAATTCAAATATTATAGCTGGTTTTGGGAATAATAGTTCCGAAGCACTAGGGATCAAAGCTACCCTTAACAAAAACCTAAAAAAATATCAAGAAATGGAAATGTTTATAAAAAGTTCTTAAATATTTTAGAAGGGGTACAATTATCTCATATCTACTGCAGACCCATAATCATCTATAACTATGATAACAGATATAAACACAGACTAGGCCTTTCAATATTTACTCTGTTAAAAATATTATGCTTTCCTGTATAAGTTACCCTACCAAATTTTTGCTCTCCATTTCTTTTCTCTGAAATGCCACCTTATTTTTAATAAAGGACAATACAGGTGTCAGCTTGCACTGACTTTGAAAATGAAGATGTTTGCTGTAAATGCAATTAGTCCATTAAGTCTAAACCATGCTATTTTACCTAGGGGTGGTCAAGAGGTTAGAGGGAGAGAATGTCACTCTCTCTCAGCATTAACAAATCCATTCTGAAAGGGACACTCTTCATCTCATTTATAAGACACATGGTCCCATAAAGCCAAGATTTATAAGGCTGTATAAATTATGCGTACATGTCAGCAAGACAAAAGCAGTCTCTGTCAGCATCGTGGTGTGCTTTTCATCACTTAACAAAAAAGAAAGGAACATGCAATTTTCAAAAGGTCTCCTTTCATCACCTGGAAACATCTACAGGATAAACTGAAAACAGAAGCAAAGTTGTTATGCTATCAGAATATACCCACTGGGCTTATGGCTAGACAAGGAGAAGACTGAGGAGAGTGGGGGGAAATCAAGAAAAGAATTAGAGCTTTGCTGTTTGTTTGAAATCTGTAACAAGCTAGTTCTTAAATGCCAAATTAATAGGTTCACAACTGTGCCCTCTTACAGAATTAACATACTTTGCACTTTACAAATGTAAAGCAAAATATGTATTTATTGGTAAAAATCACAATTCCACACATTCCTTCAAGTAAAGGGACAGTCTTAATGCAGGTCAATGAGTATATTATCTATCTCACATTTGATTGATTTTCTTTTTCTGCTGGCTGTTCTACCTGAATGAGGGAGCTATAAACAGCTAAAAAATATGAGCACTACTTCTTAAAACCCCTAACGAAATTATTATGAGGATTTAGCTTCATCTTCATCCTCAAGTCTGCACTGTGTCATAGTTGCTATTTAGTATGGGATTATATTGTATGTATTGATCCCGGGAGAAATTAGTTATACATAAAAGTCACTGGGACCACACTGGGATTTTAATGTAATTTTTTAAAAAAAAAACAACACTTTTAAGTCAATGGAAATTTTCTTAAGTTTGGTTAAAAAAAAACAAAAACAAAACCACAAAAAAACTCCTCAAAACATATTCTGGATCTTCATGAAAAGAAAAAATCTCAGTTGTATTAAGATACATTTTTAAAAGGACCCAAAAAGTACTTTACATTTAAGACAACTTTTTTTCCTTCACCAAAAAGACATCACCTCAAAAAAGCCACCAACCACCAACAAAGGAAAAAAAACCCAAACCAAACTCAAAACCCAATGAAAACCAAAACATATTCCCAAAATCATTGCAGTTCAAGATGTATAATTTCAGCTAAGGAGGTTTTGTATACTTAATACCATTAGTGTATCGCTACAATAAAACTGATGGCATTAAACACTGTTCTGACCTCTCTGAAGGCAAGGTCCCTTCTGAGTAGTGATTACGCTTTCATTAAGTGGAATCCTGAACAAACTGAAAACCAGGCCACTGTTTATCAGCCTCGGTGAGTCAAGACTAATCTTTTCTGTCTTCACACAAATAAAATATCCAGTGGTGGGTACAAGTGCTAAACACAGGCTGGCTCTCCATGCTTCTGTCAGAGCTAATCGCTCTGTGAGATACTAGAAGTGGAAGAAACTTTGGAGAGCCACATGTGAAGAATGGTTAGTTGATAAGATTACCTTTCAGGGGCAATAAAAGCAAAGAAAGGATTTCCTGTTTGATAACAGAAGAGATAACAAAACTGAATAAAGTGATAGTATGTCAGGAAAAAATTCAGGAGAATACTTCTATGTATTTTTTAACAGTATTTCTTAGATGTCTCTACAAGACACTTGGAGAGGCACCTCATACAAATGTCCAAATAACTCACATTTTCATTTCTCTTAGGTCTGCTCAACCTTAAGAACTGGTCACCAGCTTTCCAGTGCAAACTGCAAAGAATTAGACAATCTCTACTTACCATGAAATACTTCAGACAATATTTTCCTAGGTATTCTATAGGAAAAATAAAAGAAAGTCCTTTTTTTTAATGCATTTCTACTTCTCATGCCAGTTAGTGGCCACTGCAGTACAGTCAATCCATTGATCCAAATGATACCAAAACAATGAGAAATGATGTGAAAGGAACATAAACAAATCCCTCTGAAATGCTGGGCTGAATAGCTGGCTTTCAATTCCTGACATCATAAGAAATATGCCTATTAGCCTAAAATCATTACTTTTACAGTTCTGCTTTCATCATGTCAGCTATAATGACAACTTCTAGGCAAGGATGAAGCAAGAGTATATTAAGTGTATTTATGCTTAAATGAGCTGCAATCAGATAGAAAACAACACTTGTCAAAAAGGAAATCTATTGCTGCTCATATACATTGATGAACTCCACCTTAGCATTCAGGACAAAGATGTTTAAGTCTCTCAGCTTGTTATATCGAAGCTTTCCCAACAAATACTTATTTATTCCAAGATACCTTGACCCAGCAAAGTATTCATTCCTGAACATATTTGTAAGCATATGGGCATCCTTAGTGAAGCTGACGGATCTACGCATTGGCTTAAAGACACCCTTCCACTCCAGCACACTGCTGGATCAGAGCCTATGAGCTGCAAAGAATGCTTACTAGCTACAGTATTAATCGAGACACACAGGAATTGTAACCTCTCAGCACCTCTCCATATGTTATGACCTCATTTAGGGCTTCTGATCAGTTGCCAAACATTTACTTAGCTGTTAGCACACTGTAAGTTAATGTGTAACAACTGCAACAAACCCTGAAAATAATGTATTTCAAGAAGACAGCTGTAAATCTCTAAAATCTATTTAAAATCTTTACAAAAATTCTGTATTAAAAGTGTAGTCACAGTTCTATAAATATTACAATATAAGACATGTAAGCTTAATTTACATTTTAATAATCCATTGAATTTTTATTTAGGTTCTTCTCAGGTCTTCTTATACAAACCAAACAGGCAAAAAATATATTTGAAGTACAAATGTTACCTTAGTTTACCACTACCTGAGATTATTACTGATACATATGGAGAAAATGATGCAGTATTTTCTTTATCTATAAAACTGTAAACCAAATCTGTTGCTGTTGAGATTCAAATAAAAGGTTGGGCTGGTTTAGGCTGGGGTAGAGATAATTTTCTTCACAGCAGCTGGTATGGGGCTGTGTTTTAGATTTGTGCTGAAAAACAGTGTTGATTCAGGGATGTTTTTTTGTTACTCCTGCACAGGACTTGCACAGATCCAAGGACCTTTCTGCTCCTCACCCCACCCCACCAGCGAGGAGGCTGGGGGTGCTTGAGGAGTTGGGAGGGGACACAGTAGGGACAGCTGACCCCCACTAAACAAAGGCATACTCCAGACCATATGGCACCATGCTCAGCATATACAGCTATATGAAGCTGAAGGGAAGAAGAAGGACAAGGGGGACATTTGGAGTGATGGCGTTTGTATCCCCAAGTAACTATTATGTGTGATCAAATGCAGCTTTCCTGGGACTGAACACCTGCCTGTCCATGGTGAATAAATTCCTCATTTTGCTTTGCTTGCCTGCCCAGCTTTTGCTTTACCTATTAAACAGTCTTTATCTCAAACTCTGAATTCTCTCACTTTTACTCTTCTGATCCTCTCCCCCATCCCACCAGGGGAGTGTGAGTGAGCTCTGGTGTGGGGCTTAGTGGCCATCTGGGATTATACCATGATAAAAGTCCAAGTAAATACACATTAATCCTTTGAAAAACAGGACAAGGAATAGCAAGTTTGTTGGTGCTTTCAAAGGTGACTGCAGTCAAATTCAGTTTGAATTCTGAAACAGTTTTTGTATGTCTGGCATTGTATTGTAAACATTTAGAACCACAAAACCCTGCTGTTGGTATCAAGAAACATGAAGTGTAGTACAAGAGTAGATCATGGTCCCTTTATTTTGCTACATGCCAGTGAGGGACAGCAGATGTAGCTGCTGGTCTTCAAGTGAATGCACATATGCTAATACCTTAATATAGATACTCCTTGCATTATTTATTTATTTCTGTAAGTACATTGCATTTCATTTTGGGTTTTCAGGCTGAAATGAGTACCAGTTAAATGATGGCCTTAAATCAGTGAGCTCAGGAAGGCTACCCCTGTCACCATGGCATCATGGCCCTACAAAGAGCTGTAAACTCATCAGAGGACGTGAGCAAACACTGAGGAGCGTGGTTATTTCACTGTTACACTGCTATGGTTACCTGAACCACCACATCTAAACCTGCTATGGGGTAAACCCCTGCAGTGGTAAGAGTCTTGTGAAGAGGCTCATTCTATAAATCCAATCTTCATTGGGATTTCCAGTTGAAATGCCATCTGCAAGTTATCCAAGCTACAGCCCACATGACATTTTCTGCGTGCCAGAACAAGCTGTGGGCTTGTAGCCTGTTCTCAGCTGCTCCCAATCTTGAGGCCACAGCAGATTCCATGACTTGTGAAAACGGTACAACCGCCACACATACAACCACAGATGGAAAACCAAAGGGCCTCTCAGGAAAGACAGAAGAAGCAAAACTCTGCTGGCACAAAATCAATCCATTCAGCTGGTATTCTCCATCCCGACCCTTCCCAAGAGTGAAGACAACTAGGAAAAGGCTGCATGAGATGCCTGGACAGTGGTAGCACACATCTGTGGCCACTTTCACTGCAAGCCACTAGGGAGAAAAGAGACATTGCCCGTGTCACAGGCAGTGCAGCACACACAGAGAAAGCCCAGTGCCCCAAGACTCCATCCATGAAGATGCAGATGGGCAGACCTGAACCCCTGCAGAAGGCCCAAACACAGGACAGTGGAGTGCTGAGATCTCCCCAGGGTTTCAACACTGAGCATCACCAAAATCTACTGTAGATAAGGCGTAAATCTATGAGTGCCTCTGCACCCAGAACATCAGATAAATGTTTAAACACTTCAGGTTTCTTTCTTTCACTGCAAAAGTTATAAAAGGGAAACTAAAATACAGGAAATAGTTGCAGCCACATTGAAGCCAAGCTCAAAGTTCTGCAAAGCAGCTTTGCAAAGATGACATTGTACAATTCCATATTCAGTGGCCCTTTGCTGCAGTGCCTGTGCAGCTGTGGGACAGCACAAGGGTGGCAAGGGGGGAAGGAAAATTTACTAAGCCCCTGTGAGGTATCTGGAGACTCACACAGCACTGGAATCACAAAGCTACCAGTAGCTGCCTCTGCCACTGCACTGCCCACTCAAACTCCTTGACAGAAACGAGCCTAGGATCCATGAACCCATCAATCCCTGTCTGTTGTCATGACAGCTCCCTGGAGGCTTTTAAAGACTGTTAAACCTAAAATTAGGTATCACAGGGGCTAAAGTAGCCCCATGCAGGTCTCACAGCCAGGACACTGCACAGCTACCTCATGCTACTGTGCTGGGAAGGACTATGGACCGGCCAAAGGAAGCTTTCTGATCTCCATATTTTGTGAGAGTGAAAAACTGTGGTTTCCTACCTATCGACATCACAATACATACTTGAACCATGACATTCATGCTGTGATTTTTTCACTCTGCATGTATCATTCTGGAAAACCATTAAGGCAACTTACTCAACTACAAAGGTACAAATCACTTTGGCTCCAACTGCATCCTGTAAGCCCAGTGCTAGTAATCTACTACTCACCTTACTGGCTCATTAAAAGTAAAATGAAAAAAATTTAAAACCATACAAAAAACAAACAAAAAAACCACCAAAAAAAACAAACAACCACAAACAAGCAAAACACAATAAACAAACAAATAAAAAAACCATAATACCAAAATTAAAACAAACAATCAAAAAACAAAACAAAAAAAAACCCCAAGAGGCAAAAAAGTAGCTGTTATATGCACACATATATACAATAACATCCAAATATGACGGTCAATTTTCAAAGACACACCAAAAGTCAACCCCCAGTGGGACATACTTCAAAACATACTTTCAATTTCAACTTATTTTCAACACAGAGGTCTTCTTGCAAATATTTATACAATACACAGCTGTTTTCATGAGCACTAGAAACAGCATTTCAGGCAAGTTTATTTTTTGGGAGAAAATAGCAGTTCATGATTTGGATATGCAAACACACAGAAGCAATTACTACCTAACAGAAGAACTCTTCAAAATTAATCCAGTTTTGCAGACCTGATACATTAACATCTTCACATCTGCATCTAGAATAACATTATCTTTGTGTTTTCAACAGAGTCAAATGCTGAAAAGAGAACTAAGTTGAATGAAGACAGGACATCATATTTTGTAATATAGTGCATTTCAAAAGCAAAATTCATCAGGGTCTCTGGTAACAGACATTTATTACTATTTTGTAGAAGTTTGCAAATTGAAAATATTTACTAGCCTCAAAAGCAAATAAAAACACTGCCAATTTCAACTGAGGGTTTCTAAAGCAGTGATACCACACATCTCATGAACTGCACTTCCTGACAACAGCTAAGTTATGCACATAACCTAAGGTAACCTCTCTTCCATGAAGCACGTATTTTGTCTGAGGGTTGATGGTTTGGGCTGCTGTTTTGTTTCCTGGATTCAACTGTTTTTGAGGGAGTACACTATCCATTAAAAAACTTTGAGGAGTCTGCAGTCTCAAGATTGTCTTTGAGGGTTTTTGTGGTGAATATTGAGATCAACAAAATTTACTTTGAGCTTTGCTTTGTGCCTTTTATTCATGTTAGACATTATTATTATTTAATATATATATTGCAGAAGCAAGACTAATGCTTAGCTTCTTCAGCTTCTACAGGATATTCTTTTGCCATATCCTGTACCTACTTTGCAAATATTTCCACTGCATCACCCCGATAATTTAGTCTTTGGTCTTTCCATTGATAGAGAAAGAAAGAAAAAAATACAAGACCTCGTTTGGTGTAGCTATAACAGTAGCTATAACTGTACAGCCAGTAAACAATTTACCGGATTAGAAGGGGGTGACAGATTACAGTGCTCTGTCTTGTAGTAGGCTTTTTTTTCCTTAAAATTTCCCACCTTTCCTGTCAGTGCAGCTTTGACAGAGGGAGAAATAGTAACATCATTAGTGTAAGAGTTCCACAGCAAGCACTGATCACAGGAATTACCCCACAAGTGCAGCAGTTAAATCACTGAGAACTTCTCCAAGGCAATCTCTTCACACTTTGTTACCACAACACATTCCTCAGTCATGCAGTGTACATAATTAAAAAATGGTGCTGGCATAGAAAACTTCACAAGTCTAAAATATAAAGCTTATACCTTGAAAAATCTGTTGTTAGTTAGAAGCATAAAACATCTAGAACAGCTAGCAAAAAAGGCTAGTTATCATGTAGATGCTGTTATCCTAACTAAGAGTAAACACCACAAAACTTTCCAAATAAACAAAACTATGTATAATGCAACCAGAAGACACTAGCCTTTCCCACACAGCAGTCAGTGGAGAAAACACATAGGAATTCAATGAGAAATCCATCATTTCCCTAAATATAAGCTTGACTTTCTTGCCTCCCTTCTTTTTCTTGTGTTGGTGCATTTTATTTGAATGTAAGCTTGCCATTCCTTCTTTTCAGCTTGTCTGATGTCAGAACAGCAGGGAAATCATAGATACCTTCTCTGCTTTTGTACCTCTCATCAGCTGTGTTGGCCACAGCAAGGCTGACCTTCCTGATCACAGTGGATAAAGAAATAATTCCGATAGGAAACACTGAAAAGGCAGTATCACAGCCCAGATGTTGATGAAGAGCAAGGCAGTGCTGCAATCTTCTTGCCAGGAGGCAAAGTTCGAAGGACTGCACTAACCAGGTCCAAAACCCCAACAGAAAACCCTTACATAAAGCACACGTTTCACCCTGTTCCAAGATGATGACCAGGCTTGCAGAGGGTTAACGTTAATGGCAACAACTATTTGGAATACTAAAACATTACATCACACTAGACTCCCTGATGGGAACTCCTCTTGCTAGAGAGCTGCTTCATGTGACACCAGATCCCTAATGGTAACATGCAAGCAACATAGAAAAAGGATCTACTGAAGCTGCAAACCAAATTTACTACCTGAAGTCAAAAGTATAAATATGCAAAGAGGTGGAGGTTAATTTGAAATTCTCTTTCAAGTAATCACTCAGCCGATCTCTACAGAAATTTGCCAAGCCTGTTCTAACTCCTCCTGCATTAAAATTTTACTGTGGCTAGTGGCTGTCCAAATCCAAAACAGAACATTAGTTATGTAGAAAATGATCTCCAGGAAGTTAACTCTTTCTGTCTGAAAAGCTTATAGAAATTTGTACAGCTAAATGGATAGATTTAGATTAAGACCAATAATTTTCCAACTGCATGTGAAGCTGTAAAACTTGGAGTTTTGGACAAAAATTTATCTGTATTTCTTCCCTGAAATTTCCCTAATAAATATAAACAGTAACATCAATGTCAAATACTGCAGTAAGCACCTCTCTTTCTTAAATATGTATGTTAAATCTGCAGCAGAAATATACACATATGTTTGCCTTATTTATGAGAGTTTTCTTTATAACATGAAAAATATACTTTTAAAAATATTTTCCCTGCAGAAACCTAGGGCATAAAGGGTCTGGATATTTAAGGGAGTTAGATATCTAAAAGTTAAACAGCAAATAAAAATTAATTATAGAAACTTGTGCTTTGCAAGAATTGTGCAGTTTTTCTTGAACATCATTTATTCAAGACAACATAAATGACTCTTTAAATTAAAAAAGCTCTGAAATTATGACCAGTGCCAGAGAAGAATCTGACCCCAAAGGGGTTCTCTGAAATGGAACATGCGGTCGCACTGGTGGGGATCACAGGCACTGCCGCTGCTCCAGAGTTGACCTCTTTGTTTTCCTACTGGAAAGAAATATGTCTATGTATTTTCTAGATGAATCTCAAAATCTAATTTACTTCTATGGCATGGAAAGGAACAGAAAAATAAGTGCACCTTCAAGCCGATGTAAACGTTATTTTCCTTAAGTAAAAAGGAAAATTCATCAATAGAGTTGCATGGGTGACTGATGAAATTGTCTTTTGTCTAAGAGAGACTTCATAATTTATGATTATTCAAGTGCAGGGCTGGTATTTCATTGTATTAAATAAAATCAATCCTACAGATTGTAGGGCCACAGAAGTAAGACGAACTAAATCTACTGGAGGATGTTTTACCTTTCTATTATTATTCTAATAATTATGACTTGTACTGCAGTAAGAGGTTGGAAATGATGGCATGAACAGAGAATACTTTCTTCCCAGCTTAAAATTAAAGAAAATATACTTTCTAGGTTGTGCATCTCTGCAACACACATAGGAAACATAAAAAACAAAAAAAATTATGCAAGGTTTAGCCTAGTCTGAGCCATCCCCATTTCCTTTCCTTGAGCACATCTGTCTCCAGTGTCAGCTTACCAGTGCACATTCCTTCTGCTTGCTGGCTGCCTTTTGCTTCCGGAGCACTGTCTCCTCCAGGCAGGAAAGGCAGCTGAGCACTATTAGGCAGGGAACTGGACTTTTCTTTCCCTCCAGAAAAAACATAAAATGGTAAACAGGAGGGATAGAGTTTAGTTTCTGGGTAGGTTTTCATTTCCAAGCACAGATAAAAATCAGGACAGGGAGTGCATAATTTTCTCCTGAAATCATAATTTTTGAGCTAATGAATTTTGTCTAGAAAAAGTAGTCTTCATGATTACAGGCAATGAAGAAGGCAAACACTATATTTGGCATCTGGTGCTGTACCCCAAGCTGAAGAAAATACGTCTTTTATATTTGTGGCAGGCACATAATCCCTATAAATCGATGAGATAATAATCCCAGTGAAATTTGTGGTGGAAAAAAAAAATCACAGGCACCTAAATAGCATTTCAAAATTTATCCCTCTGAGCATACCTTGACCAACTTCTTCCTTTCAAGCAGCAACTCACATGATCTTTTTGCATTTTTTAAATTTCATTTGTTGCACAGCCCATTCACCATCTTGCAATGTAATAGAAAGGAACAAGGGAAAGCTGAGAACTTCCCCTAATGACATTTGCAATTGGACTCAAAGATGTCCACCAAAAGATGTCCATCCAAATATGCTCCACCAAATTCTTTCGATGTAAGTGTGTTTATCCCAGATCTTGTCTGGTTAGTGAAATAAGTCCTCTGGATCAGCAGGACGGATTAACTTGGGGGAAACAAAGTCAGAAAATCTGATTAGAAACTCTGATAATATACCTTATCTGACATTTTCGAGCCAAAATAAACAAGAAATTTCACTTATTATGAGCTACTATCACTGCTGAGCATTCAGCATGTCTTCTTATAGAACAGTAGAGATCCACAATGATCCATGCATTTTTACAGGCTTCTAAGAGGGGAAGAGCTCTTATCCAAAGGGGTATCTGAGACACTGGGATTGAAAATAGAATTGCCATATATAAAAATTAATTACTGTACTTTAGAAGCTTCGCTTAACATTTTATACTGATAGCATTTGAAAGCTGTTTTCAAATATTTACAATAAACACTAGAGTTTATAGTTATGTGCTGGCCTTCAAACCAAAGGTAGGATTCAATTTCAGACTAGCAGCCCAACAGGGAATGCTAACTTATCTCTTACTCCATACAAGGAAGTTCCCTATTATCTTTCTCTTCTGTTGTTATCATCCAGCTCTGCTTATTCTGTTTCATAATACTATGAGTTTTACTGCTTCCTCACATTATTTCATCTTTGTTCTTCCAGTGACTTGCTCTTTCATTTACCAAGATAATTTTTATTTTTCTATATGTGGAAAAAAATGTTATGTTCCCTCAATCACTTTTCCCTTATTTCTTCCAATTTTATTATTAGAAATGGCACAATGATTTCAAGTTGTTTTTTCCCCAAATAAGAGGACTGTAGCAATCACTCCACTGAAAATGTCACACAGAACAGTTTATAACCAGTGAAGTGATATAGTACTTACTCAAATGTGTTAAGCAAAAGATAATGTCATGTGTTGCTTACAGTTAACGTTCAATATTCAGGAAAGGCAGTACTAAATATTCCTTTTGAAAACTTTCAAAATTATTTCTGCAGTATGCTAACTCTTTTTTTCACTTTCTGGACATAAACTGATAATTTGACTACTTGATCCTATCAAGGATGAAGTAGGGAAGACAGTGTCTTGGAGAAGTAGCAATGATAAAGGTAATAAATGCTGAAATCAACACTCCTGTATTATGTTCCTTTCAGATTAGAAGTGAAGTAAAGCTTTTGATCCAAAGAACCAATTTTTCTAGCTCATAAAGCATTATCTACAGACCTCCAGCTTTCTGACACACTTTACATTCCCCTTCCTCTAAGCCAACACAAAACCCACCAGCAAACACTGCAAAAAAAGGTAGAACTATTACATCACTGCATTCTACCTAGTTATTATTTGCCTAATTTCAAGCAGCACTATGGCACATGAAAGTAAGTACCTGAAGGAAAGCTGCTTGCAAAAGAACTACAAATTCTAGAGGGGAGCTGAATTACATTTTAGAAATTCCTTCAGTGGGGAAGCATAGAATTATTACTGTATCTTACAGGAAGATTACAATAACTCTGTCACATTCATGTCATAGTGATTTGGATTCTATTAGTCAAATAAACGTTTGTAAACTTTTGCACAGAGTTAACAGTGGAATTAACAGGTCATAGTAAACAAAACTTTTTTAAAAATCTGAAAAAGAAAGAGATATATATTGCACTTAATTATTGCATCTTACTCAATTCCCTTAAATTTAATGTCTTCTCAGAACGTCTGTAAACTTCACCACATTCAGGTGCAGAAGAGGCCTAGATAGCCCGAGGGACTGGTAACAGTCTATGCATTCTTTCTGCCTTTTGGCTTTCTGCAGAGTCCCTATCACTTTGAAGTCCATACTACTTTCCACCTTTAGTTTATGAGCCTGAGCCTTACCTGCTGAATGAAAGTGATCAACATTTGCAGGGCTGTATGAATGAGGTGGCCAGTGTGTTCTCATTCATGGTGAGCAAGAGAACACATCCCTAAATGTGTTCTAGTGGAGCCAGAATGACATTTAGTATATTGAGGATGTAACCCTGGTTCTGTTACACACTCTGTGAGTGACCTGGCCGCAGCACTCCTCTCCTACTTCACCACCTTTATATTTGAAATTATACTCTCCTTAAGAAAATTCTGTCACTGGCACCATGGGACCCTGATTTCATCTGAGCTAGTAGCAATAATATTAAACACAAGTTCAGTTTAAAGGCCAGAAATCACAAACAGAAAACTTAATGACCACCAAGATGTAGGAAGAACACTTGGAAGCATCTTCTGGTTATGACAGACCAATCTGATCAAATAGCAGAGGATTTCCTTTGTTACTGTTTTGTCTGAAACACCTTCCTCAGCAGTCTTTATATAATTTCAAAACAACACTGAGTAACTATTTCCCCCATATATTCAAGCCACAATTTGTCTTTTAATTGATATGTGCATACTCTACCTAGACAAATTAAGTAACCCAGTAATGATGTATAATTCTGTGAGGAGGGACTAGCATGCATTACTGAGTTAAATAGGCTTTTAAAGAAAATGGGAAAGCCCACAATAAGGGAAAACAATACATGGGGTGGTGAACTAAAACAAAACAAACAAAAAAAAACCCCAAAACAACAATAACAACAACAAAACCACAAAAAAAAAACCAAACAAAAAACCAAAAACCCAAACAGATCCCCAGCAAACCAATAACTATATATTCTACTCTTTTAGCAAACAGGGAAATAAGAACTTTATCCAATTTTCAATAATAATTACCTAGTAATAATAGTATTTAACCTATATAGAAATGTACGCTTTCCCACATGTTTTAAAACAGAAACTTTGCCTAAAAAGGAACAAATTTTAATTTTTTTTCCACATAACTAGGTACTATTCCATCACAAGAAATCAGCAGGCTGGAAAAAAGAAAAGGACCAGTTGAATCTCAACTGTAATGATGCCAGTAATTCACTGGATTTCAAAGCCATCAGTGCTGCTCCCACATTCCGCAGGTTTTGCCTTTCTTCTCTTCAGGCTTGGGTATCTGCACCAGCTGTTTTCAGCGTGGTTTGTTAAAGCGAGCTCTCATCATATTCAAGGATAAATATAATGCAATGTACAGGTGAGTTATGCAAATGGCTGTCCCATCCAAAACTGCTGCCCTCAAACTGGCACTCCTGGAACAGATATATCTATTTCACCCTCCACGGTTAGAAAGCTCACAAATTAATTCCTGAATATTCGGATCCTTTAAAAATAGTTGACGGTACAAAAGGCACCCATTAGCCTTAACTACCGCCAGATTCACTTTGAATAGCCACAACTTCGCAGCTAGTTTAGAGAAGAGAGAAAGCATTCGAGCTGGGACAAGGGCCATGCTTGGGGGGCTTCCCGGCCTCCGCTTTCGGGAGGGAACAAAGGTCGGGGGGGAGCGCTTCCTGCCCCTGCCATTGGTGTCTGCATGTGGGACCAATATGGGCAATGCAAAGTTTAAACAGTTGCAAATGGGGGAGGGAACATCGGGGCTTGTTTTACATATGTTTTTTTCCTGGCCGGGTTGAATTTAAAGTGAAGTGGCCGCATTGTTCGAGAGGCTCCTTGCCCCTACGCATTGACAGAAGCTGCTGTTTACACGGGCCTTTCATTCCTGCGCTGTTTGCTTATGGAAAATAAGGGGGAGTGACAGAAAAAGAGAGAGAGAGAGAAAGAAAGGGAGAAGGGAAGAGAGGGAGGCCCAGCCCGCAGTGCAACACAGGAACCTTGGCCCTGCCTGATCATTAACCCCGCCGGCGGAGGCGGCTGGCTCTGGCTCCCCGGCTTGTCACTGGCATGTGAGCGGCCAGGGGCTGCGGGCGCTGCCGGCCCCTCACAGCCCCCGGGCGGCTCTGCGTGCATTTCCTCGCCGAAACACACACACACGCCCCAGAGCGCGCCTCTGCCTTGACCGCAGACATGAGACTCCAGCTGCTCCTTTGGATCGTGTTTGTGCTCCTGGCGAGCCTCTTGCCAGCCTACGGACAGCGGCCAGGTAGGCGATGCCTCAGCGCGATGCTTGTGCCGGGGCCGGGGACTGGGGTTCGTACCTGCCGTGGGCACCTCCGGCGTGTTTGCCTAATCGCATCCGACACGCGGTTTGTGACCTCCGGGACGAGTTTGGAGGGGCGCATCCATCTGCGCGCTTCATCCTTACTTGGAGCGGCAGCGGGAGAGGATGCTTCGCCTATCCCAAGAGTCGGGCAACCGGGGAGGCTGAGGGGGGAACAGGGATAATCAGGGACCCAAGGTGGGCAACTGCTGCAGACCTGCTACCGGGAAGCACGGGCGGCACGGGAAGGCACGGCCACGGGCACCGGGGGCTCCGGGGAGCGCCGCATCGGCCCCCTCCGGGCCGACACTGCCGGGACACTGCCGGCGGCTCCCTCACGCCTGCTTCCCTCCCTCCCTCTCTCCGCAGCCAACCTGGCCCTGCGCAGGAAGCTCCACCGGCACGGCTGCTCCCACCGGCGCTGCATGCCGCTCCACTCCCGGGTACCCTTCCCCTGAGCCCCGGCGGGGCAGCCCAGGTAAATCTGCGCGGGTGGGCCGCTCCCTGCGGTGAGCGCCTCTCGGGATTTACACCTGCCTTTCGGAACACCGTGCCAGCATTGGAGGGAGCGAACCAAGCCGCAGGCGTGATTGCACCCGGGCTCCCCGCGTTAGGTTTGGAAACGGGCTTTGGAGCTGCGCACGGCGGGGCGGTCGCTGCCGCCTTCTCCCTCTTCCAGGCCACCCCCGCCACCAAATGCCTTGGTGAGGCAGAGTGAAAAACAACCGAGCCCGCCAAAGGGGCCGAACGCTGCCCGCCGAGGTTGTTGGCAAAGCTGCGGGACAAAGAGTGTCATCAGTGTAAAGGCTGGACAAAGCGGCACTCGCTCGCTGCAAGCACTGACACTTCCCTCGTGTTGGATGCAGGGCGAAGTCGCCTCGCTCTGCCCTACACGAAGGTAGTGGCATTCACCCACTTCAAAGGGGACTGTAATTCTTAATCATTGTCAGCAAAAGACTTTTAGCTTCTTGGATGAAAGGCTATACAAGTGCAAAACATTAATGCTTTATAGCTGATGAGGGCATATACATTCAAATACTAAGTGACTGCAGCAGCACACAGGTAGCATATGCTAATAGAGTAGGCATCAAAAGGAAGCCAAGAGCTCTTGCAATTTAAGGATGAATAAAACATTCAGTCAGTAGTTTCGCATCTTTTAAACTCATTATATATTAAAATAATGTTGTAGCCCCAGGCATGACAGCATCCTAAATAAATGGTTGCAGAATCTGTGCTCTGTAGAGGCAAGATGTTTAGATTTACTAAGTGGTTAACAGTGAAAGGGAGACTAAAGTCAAACTTTTAACAACCCTATATCAAGAATCTTGCCAATGCATAAACTGTCTTGGTGAAAAGGGCCTAAATCACTCCCCAAACAGCCATGCAAAAGGGTACCATTCCACTCTATAGTGCTGGCCTATAAACACGTGGAACATGCATATGGAATGGTAAACTGGCAAGTTTGTTGAGGGTGAAAAAAAAGATTGCCATATCTTAAATTTAATCTCAGATGGGCTGCATACTGAGTGGCACAATTGAGCTGCAAGTACAAAGAAGGACATGCCAGAAGGATGCTTTACTATTGAATGCCCCATCTCACTGTTACATTTAAACAAGAGGCAGATTAAATGAGATTGCATCATCAGTTTAAGCATAAAACTAGAAAGAGAAGCAATTGGATCAATTCACTCAGCAGGCAGAGACTGAATGGACAGAGGGGCACAGGAATTTAGGCCCAGTGACTTTTTGAATCAAATCTGAATTACTTGCTTTAGTTCCTAAGAAGAGTAAATTTAGCCCACTTTCCTCCCATTCAGCACCCATATCTTGAGATTTTTTTGTGCAGAAAGCATCTACATTTTCTCTAATGTGCTCTGAAGCCTCACATAATGAATGCATTTTGCTTGAGACTGCAGTAGCTACATTATACATGTGCACTTACATTGGAATTCCTTTTCCCACAGAATATCATGAAAAAAGGTATTTTCAGTGTTATCTCCTTTTCTTCAGGGAGCTAATTACTTGTAACAAAAGTCAGTGACCAAACAAAACTTACTAATTCATAATACATTTTGTAGACATTTAGCTGAAGATGCTTCTGCTTTATAAAGCTGTTTAGAACTCAGTATACCTCAACTAGGGAGTGAGGGGATACAGGCACCTGAACTAACTCTCTTAACTTCAGTCATTGTGGGTGCTACCCTTTATCTTAAGTGGGATTTACCACCTACATTCCCTTCCAGTTTTAGTCCGAATTCAGCAAATATTTACATGCCTGGGTAACCTGACTCACATGAGTAATCTTATTGATCTTGGTGGAGTTGTACATATGGATAAAGCCATTTGCAGATGCAAACAGGATGCACCCTTATGCCTGAATTGCAACTGGTGGTTGGAATCGGAGCATAGCAGCCTCTCACAACATTTGAAACGAGGAGAGGATTGAATTTGATTTCTCATCAGTTGTATATGGGACAAAAAAAATTGAAGAAAATTTTATATTAGCAGCCTTCTCGCTTTTGTCTTTTTTTCTCAAACTTTGTAGCTGAAATTTCCAAATTAAGAAACACTACTCCAAATTTCATCCATGTGTTTCATAAATAATGTATTCTGTTTTGTATGAGACTAAATTAGACTACTAAACCTCTCATTAATGGTTGGTTCTCTCCCTTTTTTCTTTTTCCCCCAGAAACTTCATATTGGACTTTCCAGTGTTTTAAAGGAGCAAAAATAGAGAAGGTAGTCAAAAGTCCCGATCAACAACAGCTGATCTCACAGCCACCACAGTCCTATCTTCAGCCGTCCTGTCTGTCACATTCTGCTGGACCCGCAATAAAGGCCCCTGTCTCACACCCTAGGAAGTAGTGGTGGGGGAAGGGTGGTGATGGAAGATGTACATGAACTTACCTGGTTGAATCATTCCTTGTAAATTATTTGGCTCTCATAATGACTAGTGAAAGTTAAAGATCATATCAAACATCAGATACCTGAGCTGGATCTCCAGTGGCAGTAAGAAGGACGGATCTGTCCAAGGGGACTATGGTATATAATTTTCAGACTGAGTGAAATTGGATGTGCTGTTGACTACTCAGTTCAGTGCTTAGGATGAAATAGTATCAGAATCCAGCACAAAACTGTGAAAGTCCATTTTTTTGTTTATACTTTTATATATTAATAATATATACATATGTGTTTTAACATTACACCTTTATGGAATTACTTTAATAGTAACATAGAATGCATTATTGCAATAGTACCAAAGTCAGCACCACACTCGTGGTCCGACTGGCTTCATGTATAGTGAGCATAGTAAGAGTTTACAATATAAGAAAGCAAAGAGAGTGTTATCCCTCATTCTATAGATAGAGAATTGAAGCACACAGAGATAAGAGATTAGCCAAGGGTCATGCAGAACTGATAACTCAGATCTCTCAAGCCAGGCCTTAAGGTCAAGCCCATCCTCCTGTCTAATGAGCTGTTGCTGCAAAGCCTATCATTTGTTTTCTTAAACTAGGCTGCCAAACCAGACAGTTAAAACATACTTAAATTCAGTACTACAGAGCTATTTGCTTAATAGTAGTTTTCCTAAAAAACCCGCTACAGTATTATAAATAGAGCATAAAAATAGACCATTGAAAAGAAACCTTTGTTTGGTCAGCCTGAGTGTTACGTAGCACTCTATTCCTGTAATTTAAATGAATGGGATATTTGAACATGGCACTACAATGAATGAGGACTTCAAACAGAAAACAGGCTGTTCTTTTCAACACTGGAGGTCAGGAATACATTGAGCTTAGTTACAGTTTTGTTCTTAAAGATACATGCTTCACATCTGCCTTTTATACCAGCAGAAATTACATACCTAAATATAAAGGGAAACATGGTAGCTCTTTCATTAGCACAACTGAAAGAAACCTGAAAGTCAAACATACCCAGATTTTTCAGTGATTGCATTAGACTTGACATGTCAACATTTTTTATAAAATAAGTAATCAAAGATCAGAAGTGTCATGGTTTAAATCCAGTATTACATTTTTTCTTATAACATAGTTTCTAATACATGGAAGAACAGCAACCAAAAAAAACTGGATAGTTGAAACTTTCTATTTCTAATCAGTGTCTGTATGTAACCCTTTATCTCTAAGAACTTGAAATCTTAATTAAATTAATAGTCAGAGCTTAACAAGAGTTTTCAAATTTCCCTGTATATGAAAAAGATTTAAAGTATAACATCAGACCCTGTTCTCGAGCTGTGTAAAAACATCATATAAAGATAGTCAAACTTATCTAAACCAACAAACAGTCCTGCAGGTAGACCTTTGGAGTCTTGAAAAAAAAGCAGTTTCCCAAAGAGGCTTTCTACCACTTTATATATATATATAAAAATTATTTATTTAGCTTTGCTTTGACATGTATCCTTGGTTATCTCTGTTTCGAAGTACAGGTGAAGAATGTGGGAAAGCAAGAAAAGTGAAGAGAAGCTATTTAACAGTTATGCCTTACAAATGAATATATGGATCTATTGTGACACTGGATATTTTATATAACCATATTATTCAATTAACTTTGATAAAATAGTAAGAAAAATAGAATGTACCTATCAGAAAGCTATATATGCATGTTCCTTCACATAAGTAAAAATAAACAGTGCCCTAGGACACCCATTGTCAGTCTACAAAATTATTCTAAATGTCTGTTCCTTAAAGACACGTTGATACCGTAGAATCTGCTTTGAAAAAGGCATTGATTGTATCTTTGATAGGTATGTTTATCAACTAGCTGGTTGATTGTATATTTTGTAAAGAGATAGTATGCATTTTGTATAATACTGCATTTGAAATAAACTTTGTACACTCCTCAAAGTCTGTGTTCTTGAGCTGTCAGTCAATAAATGGAGAACTTGCCTCCTTTCACTGTGGATTCATACAGAATCTGTAAAATTTCTTTTACTCAATTTCTTACACAAATAAATTATAGTTACTAATGGAAAAATTTTTCTGACACTTTCTTTCTAAAAATGAAAAATTCTGATTAAAGTCACATTTACATCTGACTTTGTTGAAACTATAATTTTCCATTTGATGTGCATAACATAAGACTCATGGTAAAAACAGCTTTGCATAACTGTGATTCCATCTATAAACACGAAGCATTTGGACACAGAACTGACTGAGCTCTCCCTGTGCACGTACGAGTATGCTTAAAGGAAGCGTGCACAAATACAAATTGCAGTCTACTCAAAGTTAGAATTGATGTTTACATGGATGCAATCTAACAAGACTTGATCCCAAGCTTAAAACCTCAAATTCTGAAAGGCAAAATATGAGTTTCTAAAACTTTGAATTAACTCCTTACCTTGTAGGTAGTTTTCATATGGGAAAAATGAAAATTTAATTTGAGTGTGTTTCATTAAGTCCTGTAACAGCAGGTCAGCAGGAAATGGAGGTAAATGCAAGACTTTGGTGAGAAACAGAAGTTTAGCATGTTCCCAAAGGATAATAAACAATTCACCTCTTCCCCTTCCAGTATGGAAAAAAGGAAATTATAGGAGAATAAAGACTGGAAATATTTCCCTTACGCCACATACATATGCTATAAATATCTCAGTGTCTATACAAAGCCAAATTTTGCTAAGGATCACATAAGATTTATATTGACATCAATCAGGAGAAACATTAGTATGGCAAGTAAGTTTCAAATGTTTGGCTATCAGCAGACAAATACAATTAGCCTACTGATCTCTCACTACTCCCATGGCCTTTCTCTTTCTTGCTAGTGATCAGCTGCAAAATATTTGTACAAAGCAGGAAACACTCCAACAGCACAAACAGGGCAACATGGCCTTTAGTTAGAAAGAATGCCTAAAAGCCAAACTTATTCCAAGGCTGAAGGTACTTTTCCATGTCTCTTGAGTTGCCTGTTAAGAGTGTTGTCTGCCCAAGTCTCTTCTGTCCTTGCTGCAACTCCATTTTTTTTAGATTAAGAATGACTTCCAGTAGAGCAAGCCTGCTTAACTGCATGTTAGTGTAGAACCTTCAAGCAGGAAAATCCTGTTAAGATCTCTTACAATCAGTGATTTTCCTCACAAAGTGGAGTATTAAAGTGTTTATACAGAATATCCACTATGAGCGGTCAGAAAGACAACAGAAACACCAACTAAGAGTTTTTCCCTCATGTAAGATGTACACTCACAAGAGATCATCACACCTTTTCTTCCATGTGTACAAAATACTTAGCAGTTCAGCATTTCAGCTAGAAATTATTAAAATCCCACAACGTAAATGCTTTTCAGGCAACCCCAAATATATTTCTTAATTGGTATAAAATGCTTCTTTTCTCAAACCTGAAAAACATATGTATTGGTTTTCTACAGAAATAAAAAGCTACTGGGGCAGCAGTGAATCATCAAAAACAGGATAAAATAACAATACATTATTTTAATTTTTATTTTAAGGTACAGTTGTAACATATTAGGAAACATTCCTTCATTTTCATTTTCTTTTTGCTGCTCCAGTTGCAATCCAGTATATCTTACCAAGATCTGCAAATATAGATTCATTTCAGCAGCTGTAGTTACATAAAGAGCATCACTTCAGCAGTTCAGAGTGACAGGTTTGCAGGTTTGCCACACCTCACCCAAGCAGGGCTGTGTTGGTGGTTAGCAAAACATTGCTTGGCAGCAGAGCACGTGCAAAACCCCTGTGCTCACAAAGCAGTAGATTTTTACCCCCTGAAACTTGGACCCAACGCTTCAGTGCTCACTGTGTGCACAGCACGCTATGGATTTTAATTCAGGCAGTGCAATCCAGCCCCCAAACAGGTGCTGACACTGCAGGGACAGGCACCCAGGCTGCAACTCCAGGGATGGACAGCACTGGCCACCCCAGCACGTAACCTGGCACCAGCAGAGAGGTGTCTGATAAGCGGGATACAGCCTAACCAGAACAATTAGGACTCCTTGCTCAATTTAGCACTGTGCCAGCTCAGACACAGCAAGGTCACAGCTGATATAGCTCCCTTGCACAGCAGCAGCCATGCACCCCTTTCATGTGGCATTTCAAGCACCTGATTGCACACAGCCTCCCTGAGCAGCTCCGCACTCACCTTCTGCAGAGCAGTGAGTTCAGACACGGGCAGGCTGATGCCCAGGAGGAGGCAGGTGCCCAGGCCCACAGCACCCAGCACTGCACCCAGGCAGGCAGCACCAGGAGAACCCGGGGGGCTGGGGAGTGTTTCTGCCTCCAAACAGGGCCAAGGCTGGCCTTGAACTATCTGGCACAGACAAAGGGCATGGGGCTGACACAAACCATCAGCAGCTTCTGCTTGACAATTGACTGTAGGTCTACCCTGGCCAGTGGTTCAAGCATTCAGGGCGAGTAGTAAAGATTACCAGCTTCTGGTTGGAGCCCATACAAATATGAAAAGCCTCCACCCTACCCAAAGAAAAAGCTTAAAGATACCAAGAAAACATGATAGAGTTGGGAGTATGATAAAGATATAAAGCTGGAGGAAGGGGTAGGTGGTTGTTGAAAGTTATCATTTGTTATCACTTGTGTACTTAGGAAAGGTAACAATTAAAGAGAAGACGTACATGTTTGTGCAGAACAAGCCACGCTTACTTTTCTTTCCAGCGACCATGTTCCACAGAAAGCAACACTACTGGTTAATCCCAGGTTTATCTTGAGCAGTCAAAGAGGAGAGGAGGAAGGTTTGAGCAATGACCTCAAAACACAGGAAAGCTCTTCTGCTACACTATGCAGCCTATTTCTCTTTGCTGGAAAGAAACAAGTAGCAGGGAAAGTCTGAAACATGATGGGAAAAATTACTCAAAAAAGGAGAATAAAACTAAACTTAAAGCTTCAAAACAAGTGCATAGCAATCCTTGTTTGGCTAGTTTTAAGTGCCAACACTGCTGTAAGAACTTCAGCATGACAGAAAAATCTGCACAGATTGCCTGTTGGAACCAGATGTACATGAGCTTAGAAATAACAGAACTCACACTCTTCCTTGGTTGCATTTATTGTGCATGAACTTCACAGCCACATTTTACTGCTTTTCATAGGAATTATATAAATTGACATACACAATCACATCAAAACCTGAGTTCTAAAAACAAATAACTTTATTCCTTACATGTATACTATAAAATTCTGGCTGCATTTTCAAGAAACAACAGTTAAGGAGAACAGTCTAGTGTTGGGCAGCAGTAAAACCTCCAATATTTATTGTTTTTCTTTGAATGAGACAACCACCATATTTGTTGCACACTAAACAGTTCAGCTACTTCTAAAGTTGTACCCCAATTAATTTCCTTTCTTATATTCAACTACAAGACCACTCCTCATAAGAGTCTTCTTTCCTGTTTTAATTAGTGATTACCCTATCCCCACAGAGGTATTGGCTTCTAAAATAATTCTTTGTCTACGCTGGTAGACAAAATAGTACCCAGAACAAAATGTTTCTGTCACCAGCCTTAATTGATCATAAATTAAAACCAAAAGTCTTTGTTTCTTCAACTTCTAAAACACCTTTCCGTCTTCTGCTGTTTTCCACTTCCCCACATATACCACTCCAGCTTTTGAATCAAGATGCTGACATTTTTTGAAGGGTCAAAGTAAGGAGCAAGTATGCAACAGGCATTTTGACAGCATCTTTAAAAGCCTTCAACAAAAGTTAGTTACTAGATCAATGGAAAAGCTTATGCTCAAGTATTTTTGCGTTGTTAGTTCAATTTGCAGAGTAGGAATACAGTTACTAGCTAACACAAACTCCTAGTAATGGGATAGTCATCAGCCCTGAGGATCCCTCAGAGTTGTAAAGCCAGAATTCTTAGCAATTGCTTATCATGGCATTGTTTTGTACTAAAAACTTATATGTGAGATTTGCAGTTTCAGGGCACCCACCACTTTTTCATAATCCTAAACTGGATGCCAAGTTTCCCCACTTTCTTCCAAAGGAGAGAAGGAGACGCATCTAGAAAACAAGTATCTGTATCGGATTACTGAAGTACATGACCTCTACCCCTGTGCAAGTAAAGGGAATCAGTGACACAACACATCTAGTCTCAGCTTCAGCAACAGAAACTGCAAATACCTCCCTTGGAAAGTCAGATTTATCTAGAAAACAAATTTGTATTAGAAATTAGAAATTATTTGTGTACTAGAAATATAAAGTACTTTGGTAGCCTGAAGCTTAAGGGTTACACAGCAGTACAAAATAATAGCAACAACTGGGCAAAGTTAAACTGTTACCTCAGGTCCAACTTTAACTTATGAGGAATTAAAACTCCTTGAAGCTGCAGGACTTTTTCCAGAACTGATGATTTGAAGAGAGCCAGAGTGTCCAGTTTTAAGAGGTTTATGGTGTATGCAGAGCTTATCCTTCCAGCTTAACTTCTATTTCAAAAATGAAAGATGATTGAAGAGTCACATCTGTACAAATCAGTCTGGATATTACATTACTTCATGTTCCTCTCCAGAGCTCCAGCAGCAGTTTTCCAAATGCTGTTAAGTTTTTATTTGCTGAGATGTTAATGCCAACAGTCTCTTGCTCAGCAGCGCATTGTGTCGCTGAAGATACTCTATTACATCTCCTTGCTTCTCAACTATCTCTTCTAAACTGGAATTTTCCCTTGAAGTAACAAAAGTAAATACGGGTTTCAGTAAGTGACAGCGGTGTTCTAATACGTGAAATGTCAGCACTAATTAACACAAACAGTTGTTTCCTTTAGTTTTGCTGGGATCTACTAATTTTTGAGGGAAGAGGCAATCTACAGCACCTATATGTTTAGCTCTATATTGCATAAGAAGGCAGGAACAGAAAGTCTGGCTGAACTTCACACCATGTATATACATCTGAGTTACATATTTCCTGCTAGACAGGAGTGAGGATCTTACTGTTTAAGAAACCAAGACAGAACAACATGCTAGAATTGCAGTGAGAGCCACAGAACCTTTCCCACATATATTATGAAGCTTGTTTTGAGAAGGCATGGTATTGTTGTTCAGCTGTGGGAGATCATAGGCTGTTTGACACAGAAATCTCTCGGTTAACCTGGAATAGCATACATTACATGCTCCTATATACAGCAATATCAGTCACATGCCACAACAGCATCAGTACCAAAAAGCTGTGCTATTTCAGATCTGCAACCTTGTGTACAACTACCCTCCCCCTTAAAATATACCCGGCTTTAAAATAACCCTCATTTTAACTCTGATAGTAACACTGCAACACTTAAATAAAGCCCAGTTAATTGAGGAAAAAAAAGTCTGTAGAAGTACAGAATTTTGTCATAGCTAATTGGGAATTTTTAAAATACAGCAAGATGAAGTACCAATGCCTGAGTGTAGTCTACCCTTCCCTTACATATTATTTCTTCCCAGCTGACTTGGGAATCTGCCTTCTTAGTACACTTGTGAGCATCTTAGAGTTGAGAAAGTTGCTCCTCAGCCATACAGCATTTTGTGGAGGAACACTGCCTGTTTCATAGTTCTTAGAAAGGGCTGAGAAGGATATCAAGTGGAAAAAGCTTAGGTCCAATTTAAAAACTACTGTAGCTAAACTGGGAAAAGTAAAGAACACAAGTTTTGTAAACCAAAAATTTGCAACCTTAACCAGTAATATGCACTACCAACTTAAGGCTCCTGATCAGTAGCTTCGGTTGCAGAGGTCATGATATTCAAAAAACATTCTTATAACAAGGTCAACTGAAGGGCTGACAGGATTCACTTTTCAATAGATGTTAACTCTCAAGGGAAAGAGAGTCAGAGTTGTATAGAGCTAAATTAAAATAATGGTTTTGCAATCAGTTCTCACAGGAAGTTTGCACTCTTTAATCAAAAATAAGCAGAGTCTTTTCCTCAGCTGGTCATTGTTGCAGACACATTCCCTGGGCATTTAAGAATTTCTCAAGGGAGAAGATGAATGAGAAAGAAATTAGGTCCACTATGCAATCACCATGGTTTTTATATCAAAATGGAAGTCAGACATGGTATAAAAATTCAAGACAACTCTAAATCCTTCCTGTATCCTGGACACCCACTTGCAAGTTTCCTAAAAGCATGTGCATGCTGCATTTGTGACACCAAGGGAAGTCCCAAAGTATTAGTCATCTCTCATTAGTCAACTTTTCATGAAGGCACCATATATAGAAGCATGTCATAGTATATTAAAAAATGTCCATTAAAATTCTTATACAGAAATCCATGTTACTTTCAATTACTAGTTTTTGTTAAGTCATATCAGACTGATTTCAGCAACTGGAACATGTTTGAGGAGTTGGAGGTTACACAAAGAACAAACAAAAAATAAGTCCCACTGCAAGGGATAGTTTCAGTTACTGTTGGACAGCTTGGTTGGCAGACAACAGACAGCTGGTCTCACAGAGACCTTCCTTACCCCTTAAGTGCCCTCAGCACCTTAAAAGTTCCTTCCAAACTTAAAACACATTCCAAAGTCATTGCTAGAATCTCATGTCCAACTGTTGGCACAGAACAGAGCTACAAAGTTTTCTTCTTTGTCTAGCAATTGCCCACAATATATTTCCTTCCTTGAAAAAGCTGACTGAAGCAGCTAGGCTTCGGTAGGCCTACTTTAAATAACAGTGCAAGACTAGTATCTTTCCTTAAACTCCCATATAAAATTAACTAAACCAGATTAAGCACAGTTACTTATATTAAAGATTCATGCAACCAGCCATAAATGGTCCAATCACCTCCATCCTTATGTTTGAGGATTTCTGTATCATAGTAAATTGTCATTTACTATGTAAAAATACAAGACTCTTGCATCTCATCTGTGCATCTAAAATGGGAGGCTTATGCATAGTTTCCTTCAGAACTGTTATTTCCACCTCTGGTTTAGCTGACAGGTTTAAGATCACATGGGAGTCTACAGGAAATAATGTGATTACTTTAGTGTTACCTATATACCATGGCTGAACACAGCACAAAATGAATACAGAATTCTTACCTGAATCCAACTTCTGAGGTAATGTGACTAGGGTAGGCATACATCTTCTCTTCTTCAATTATGTCAGGTCTTGGCTTGGCACGATTGAAGTTGCTTATTTTCACTGCAACAAAGCTTTACATGTTAGTTGGAAAGTAGAAAAAAAAAAAGCTTTTAACAGCAGATTATAAAAATCTGTAACAGATTTTCTTAGGATAGGAGAAAGGAAGACAATGAAGGAATCTGAGGAATGGGGAAGAGAGAAAGCAAAAACAGAATCTATTTCTACTCATTTCTGGAATTGCTTGGATTGTAAGTCAGTGATAGTTTAGCAAGTTATTTTATTTGTCGGTTTGCTTATTTTTATTCCCCTCAGTTCTGTTGCTCAAAAGACCTGAATGGGAAAGCCTGAATGTACTGTTTAATATCTGCAAAGTTTAATCTGCCACCTAAGAGAGGGTGAAACCTTAGTTACCTCTTAGAGAGTACCAAGATTCAGTCTCCACATTCAGGCCATATTAAGCAACATGCCATAAAAAGATCAGTAAGAAGTTTTGTTACTAGCAGTTAGTTCATAATTTCTAGCTTAAGCTCTTCAATAAATACTAGCTTAACTAGACTAGCTGTAATGAAACAGCAGCTTGTTTGCCTGCTCAGACTAGGGCAGACTTGCTACAGAAAACCATTGTGAACCTTGCAATGCTGGCTATCAAACCCAGAAGTCATTCCTGGGCACCTATGAATAAAGTTTAAGGCTAAATTTAACAGATGTAGAATGGGGATGGGTGGGAAAAGTTGTAGGCACCCTCTGCATTATTTCAAAAAGGAAGCTGAAAATATTTAAAGCCATTCAATGTCAGATCCTGATTCAGAGAAAATATCAAAATATCCAGAGCATGCATTCGGGACTCTGCAGTTAGGGCTGCTTGTGAAACAATACATCTAATGCCACAAAAAACATTACAGTCCAGCTCTGTGAGAAATCCACACTGCTGCTGCAGAAAAGCACTGTCCTTACAAGTCAGTACTATGATGGGGTTTACTACAGGCCACCTTGCTAAAACAATGCTAAGACCCTCCAGAGGTTAACTACAAGTTAGGCTCAAAGGTTAGTTATTTCTGTGATGGTATTTCTCTACAAATAAAACCACAAAGGAATGGACGTGGAATTCTCAACATGTGTTGTTTGTGGGAATGTTGGTCTTTTCTTCAAGTGATATTAGAACTATGTGAGAAAGTAATTAAATATATATATTTAGTAAGGCTTTTAAAGCTTTACTCCCTATCCTTGCAGTAAAAAACTTAGAATAGTAAGCTGACATTTAGAGCTGTCTGTATCATACTTCATTCCATGCACTTTTACCTCACTTGAACGATTTATATATGTCAAGTCTATTATAGGTCAATCACAGCAATTCCTTGTGGATTTCCGAATCTCTGCATCCTACAGCTATATACACACACTGCTGCGTGGAGATAATTTTAAGGAAGGCAGTAGTCCTTCACAGGACATTGGCTATCATACAATTCATAAACAAGCTATAGGAAATATCTAGAATTACAATCAAGTATTCCTGATTTGTAAGAAAAAATTATCTAACAACGTAAGTCAGGTACATGAATCTTCTACAGGTAAGCATTTATATCTCATTCTAGTAGTTAAGAAATAATTATTTCATTGTGAAGGAACAATGTGTGAACTGCTGCTGCCTTCTCTCCAAAATTTAGAAGTAACATGTTAATACAAAAAGGGATGGCTTATCAGTTTTTAGTGTAAATTTACCTTAAGTCTCCCCATTGTTGCTCCCCAGCTACATTAGCTGATACTATCTTAGCAGTATCTGCTAAGTGCTTGCCTTGAAAAAGGGAACTCTCAGCCTCAGCAGAGGGCTGCCCTTAAAACTATCCCATTAAAGAAGCTTCATGCTTCCATCCAGTCACATACTCTGCTCCGTCTGAGAGAAAAAAATCCATCTGAATGCCATTATTAATACAGATTATCGGGGTATTTTCAAATACACTTGTTCCGCCTCAGTAAAGCCTTAATTTAATATTAAAACGTTGAAAAACCTTAAAACCCACTGCTACACAGAAGACAGACATCCATGCAGTCTCTCAGCTTACCTCAACAAGCATTGGGATGGAAAACAAGAAAACAAGTTACACTACTCATTGGAAAAGTCAACCTAGGGTGACTGGAGGTGTTCCTCATCTTGCAGCAGGTGTAAGGTCACATAAAAATTAACCACAGTTTTGTACACCAAGCTTTAGAGAATTAATTTTATGTTGATTGGGGGGCTGCTCAGGAGATAAGGTAGCTGTTGCTAAAAGACATTGCCTTACTCCTTCCTAGCAATGCAGCTCTTTCCCTTAGTTCCAGGATTCACTGACCTTTCTTCAAGCCTCTTTTAGCTGGAGAGCACAACACTGCACCCCACAACTGCCTTGTATACATTGGGTAATGAATTTGAAGGTCACAGGAATTGGCACAGTACAAGTTAGGAAACAGCACCCTCTGGGTGACACGCAGAAAAATAGTTTGAGAGCTCCTGCAGAAGTACAGGCTCAGACCTTACTACTGTGAAGGTCAACTTTTTTGCACTTATGCTTTATGGTCAAGGTAAGAGACACACAATGTAGCTCTTGGAGCTCCAGCAGGCCTCAGGGCTAGAAATAGCATTTCTCTGGAATTCCTGACATTCTATTAAAGTTTTACAATTTATCTCTAATTTCCCCAGGTTTCCCAGGAAACTAAGTATGCATATGCAAAGAAGGGATGATATCCAGCATTCTTGGAATAGTTTTCTAGGACTGCCATGATTGTATTCCCTCATCACTGCCTTTATTCTTCCAGAGGACAGTCAGTCTACTTGAGCCATGCTGGGCCATTCAGGGGAAAGCCTGACAAGCCTGCAGCATTCAGGGCTATGCACACTTATAAGACAAGGACATGGTTTAGGGCTCAGAACTTATTTCTTGGTGCATTTTTGATGCTGTTGCAGAAGAGTCAAGAACAAGATTTTATTTCCTAGATGAACAAGCTACTTGGCAGTATTTCTCTGTGTGCCACTGCATTACTATGAACAGACTTAAGTTTTCTTTTAAGCATTTATTTATAAACACTTTGGACAATTGTGCGAAGTTTAAAGGCAAGTGTTTTATCAAGTCTTCGTAAGTTACACCAAACCTATAGCAGATAACCTTACAAACCAACAGCACAAATCAAAGCCTCATAGTTTTATAAAGCAGTATCTTAATATAATTACAGATTCCAAAACCATGCTTCTTTTAAACATTCATTAGAAGGAATCTTCCATTTTAGTGTCAAAGAGAAACTGAAGCCTTTGGGGTGGGATCAGGGAAAGAGGAAGAGGCTGGGTAAGGCACAATCACACAATCAGGTATGCAAACCTCACATGTAAATCCCAGAGGCAGTTCTGACTAAGCCAGACAGCTCTTACTGCTTCATAGCTTGTGGTGCATGCATTTAAGAAACATTGATAAACAGACAAACCTGTTCACAACACACTTTTTGAAAAAATTAGGCATTTATTGCCACTTCACTGGATTAACAGCTTTGAGATAACATGGAGCTTTCATTTAGCAGCACTTGGAACAAAATCAAGCCTGACAATCTTTCCCAATTTGTTTTGACTTTGCCTTAGTTCTCCTTCTACAAGCACAGAATCGTTCTGTATTTATAATGGCAGTTAAATGCCTTGGAGTACCCCAAATGAACTACTGTGAGGGCAAACAAAACAGTTGAGTACCAGCTATAATGAATCTCACACAAGAAGACAAAACTTGCCTCTCTCACCTGTGTAAATCACTAAGCAAGTCAGGGAACTAATCATCTCCAGGCTCAGGACTCCCAGGATAAGATACAGGTACACTTTACTGTGATCAGGAAAGGAATGCTGCACCGACAAAATCAACAGTAGGGCTGTATTACCTAGAAAACAAATGTTATATTTTACAGATTTAGTAATTTCATTAGCAACTGAAAAGAAATTAATACTGTCTCATTCCCAGTATTGGCATTAGGCTGAAACATTTCAGTAATGCTTTTTCATTTCATGCCACACTTGCCCTTTTAGCTAATTTCCTTAACATGCAAGCTTATACCTACTGATAGCAAAATTAGGTTTCATTTCAACATATGACTGTAATGAATTATGAGTTTTCTTATAGATTTTTCTGATTTAAAAAACAAGAGTGGAAGAAACACACTAGAAGTACCTAACACATGTACATGGGCTTAAGCAGCTTTTAGCTTTGTTGATGCTATCTTACCCATTCTTTCAATTCCTAAGAGATCACATGAGTGGGTTTCCTTCAAGCTGTGGATTTAAAATCTATTTAAATGATGCTAACAGAGCAAAAAACCACAAAAACCTTCCTTTCAAAGCCTACTTGCATAGGCTTCCACTTGCCCAGCTATTATCTTAATACTTGCAAGTTACTGGAAGTTTAATTGAAATGAGCACAATTAGTCAAGGTGAACAAACACTGAGTTACAGACCTAAAAAGCTTTTAAAATTCTTTATACACTCTCTCTTCTGATAATGAGTGTGACGTGTTTTCTTCCGTCCTGTAGAAATGTTATAACCAGTGTCTGGATAAAGAACTACTTTATAAAGACCATTAATGTAGCTAGGGAACTGTGCAGTTCTCTTTCATACTGTGTCAGTCAAGTGAAGGAAGTGGAATCAGCAGTCATTACCATGGCAGGAAGCTTGCAGTAGTGGAAGAACTGCCTTCTGAACAACAGATAATCAAAATTCTATAGGACACACCTGATTGCATCTGAACATTCACAAATGCCCAGAATTTGTCTAGTAGGGGAGAAGTGGACTCCATCTAAGACTCAAAGCAGGGCTAAGTATGGCAGATTATATTACAATAAGCAGAAATAGTCCTTCTACATCATTAAGCCTGCTGTAGCTGGCTTTTGTCACTGCACTCCAAACACTTCCACATCTTCAGAGCTCTATCTAGTGGCCAGAGTCTGAAGTGTTGCACATTTATCAGGCTGACTAGCTCTTCTGGGGACCGTGTGGAAAGAAAGTTAGATTTTTATACAGAACAGGACTATCTCATTTATTAACTCTGGTGAAAAAAAGATCTAGTCCAAAAGGGAGGTGGGATTATAAGAGTCAAAAATACTGTAAAAGCCATCACTGTGCCCTTTTCCACTGTTATTTGTGTGAAAATCCCCTCAAGTTAGATGGATTTTAGATTTGTTGAAGTGGTTTGTAGAAGAGTTTCACCAGCTAATTGCACCAACATTTTACAGCTAAACTTGCCAGAGATGTATCTCAAAATATATAGAAATAAATCACTCCTATACACTGTCTTTTGTCCATAGAAAGTAGAAAAACGCAGTCAGAAATAGAGCAGAATGCTACACAGAGCTCAAGTGAACATCATGAAATGGGTTATTTCACTGAATTCAGACAGCTGTTGAACAATTAATCTGTTTCTATGTGAATTGCTGAGCTTGAAAAGGGAAGAGCAACACACTTCCGGGAAGGACTAGCAGTCTTATCACATACCCAACCAGACAAATGAATATGCAAATCAACATCACTAGCAGTCAAACACAGAACTTGATGACCGAATATTTTATGGCTGAAGACTAAATGCTAATGACTAAATGTTTTACTCGACCTCATACTCATGAGCATTTTTGCACTACAAACAGTTCCTTGCAACCTGCATCTGGCAGGCCAGAAAGATCAGTCCAGAGGTTCATCTGACTAAAATATAATTTGTAAGTGCTCATAAGCAGATTTAAAAAGTTCAGAATATATAATATATAATACACAATTATACATAAACTGCTCAGTCTTTTATTGTGTCACAGCTTGAAGCTTTAGAAAGAAAAAAAACAAACCAAGTTCACTTAACCTGTGGAGTGTATCAGCAGTGGAAGCCTTTTTAGATGCCTCGTTGATCGGTATATGGAGAAGTAACCTCTTCTTCTGACTCTGCTGTGGTGGTGCTGGACATATCGTTCAAAAAACACATGCAGAACCCACAGAATTACTTTTGCAATTATTATGACAGTCTGCACTTTAAGTGGATGAGTGTAGTTTCCAGGGCACTTATCTTGGTTTGGATTGGGGTAAGAACAAAACATAGCTGCTAAAAATGCTAGAACAACAAAAGCAACCTGGAAGAGAAAGGAAGATAGAAAAATCTTTAAAGGTGAAAAAAACCCCAAAACACAAAAACAGCATTATGTAGTTTATTCATTAATAAAATCAATTCAGAGAGTAATGCGTAGAGTTGAGGTAACATACAAAACATCAGACACTTGCTACAATCACTATATGTCACTCTGGGAACATACAGATGACTGAAATTGCTAAGTAGTAAGACTGACATCCAGGAGGGCAACCAGTCTCAAGCAGAACAGAGCTGGTAATTGTCAGCATTCCCAGAATTTCTACTAAATCTATTTCAGCATTCCTTGAATCTTCATAGTGAATTTATTTCATTTCTGGACCATCCTTACTATGCCTTTTTACTTTAAGGAGTACTTGATTTATGCTCCTACTAAAGAGAAATCACATCTTTTTAGATTCATTCAATTATACTTAATGCTGCTCAGTGGGACAGGCTTATCGTATTGGTACAGTCTACATTTCCTTAAATTGACATTTTTTTAATTGAAAATCAATCCTTTACTACAGCCATTGAAGATCATGTCCAGGTTGACATTAGAAAAGCGAATCATTATAGTAACTTAAAGTGAATTATTAACCTTGCCAGTTGGTAATCATTCTTCAGTATATTTACCATCAGATTTTTCCATTTTATCTTTTCACTTGTGTCGGCATGACCAGACAGATTGTCACAGTCAGATTGCATATACAGTCAGATTGTATATATACTTATCCTTTCAGACTACTGCCATTATGCCATAGCTTTTCCTGTCTTCTATACTCCTCTCCAAGTTTTCAGCACCATCAGTGAGCATCACCAATTTTTTGGCCAATTAGAAAGCAAAGTTGTAGATGCATATTACCTGTGGTATATGTATACACACAGGGTTTTCTTAATATTTATAGGGTGTTGCCACAGAAAATATTTTCTCTGTGTTCATTCAATGAACAAGAACAAATATTATACTTT
The DNA here is from genome assembly GCA_013400915.1 of Pardalotus punctatus. Classification (NCBI taxonomy): domain Eukaryota; kingdom Metazoa; phylum Chordata; class Aves; order Passeriformes; family Pardalotidae; genus Pardalotus; species Pardalotus punctatus. The sequence goes on along the minus strand of VZTX01010332.1, from coordinate 1,330,537 downwards.
CTCATCCTAGCTCATTCTACAGAGCAGGAATATTTTAAAAACAGAACTGTAGAGAAAAACAACTCCTACCAATACAGAAGTAAATTGAAAGCTTCTATAGACAAAACAATTAATTTGCTGCCTTCATTTCCATACTTAGTTCTATGAATATCTAAGATCCCACCACTCTCTTTCCACCCTCTTGAACTTATTTTTCCTATTTTTGTACTTTCTTAACATTCTTCACAGAAATTAACTTCTGAGAACCATTTGATTACTCCTGAAACAAACTGCCCTTAGCTTCCTCTGGTTGTGACCAGAGTTAGGTAATTGGGGAGGGAGGAAGAAGGCGGAATAATTGTCACACAATCACCAATAACTAAAAGAGACATTACAGAGGACAGATAGGATAGAATGCGGAAGGAAAAAAAAACCCGAACAAAAACGGGAGTGCATCCCACATTATCCATAAGACCATTACTTCAAATGCTAATTAAATACTATATTATCTTTAGACAGATTAGTAGATAGATTTAACTACTTAAAAGAGGAAGATCTATCATTTGTTTAATCTATTATTTTGCCATCTCCTTTTCTTACAAAGCTAAGAATAATTCAGCTATTCTGTTTGATCTGTTTGGTTTGCCATTTTACAATAGTGATACACTTAGTTCTACTCCTTCCAGGTGTTAGGAATGCATTTCAGTACAGAAAATGGCTATATTAAACCGATGCAAGCAGGAATGACCTAGCATTGCACCTCTACTGAACTACTACAGCAGTGTGTACAAGAGGAAACAGGAAGCTGGCATTTAGAGTGGTATTTATTAAATATGTTTTGCTTGCATTGTTGGGCAGTTCAATAACAGGTGTTTCACCCCCCACATATTTTTACATACAAAAAGTTATTCTTACAAGGAGTAGTATTTAAGTTCAATTTTGAGTATGTGCATACGCACACAGAGGATTAAGGAAAGACAGCATTAATATAAAGAAATTATTCCTAGCCTGTACACTTCACATTGATCTCCAGCCTCCTGATGGGAAGCCTTCAGAACAGCAAGACTTGGCAAAAGGAAAGGCACTCAAAACCCAGTTCCACCACACTCCAGCATACCCTACCCACACTTTCCAGAATTCTATGTAACTAGGCAGCTGCATCACAGAAGCTATTTTGCTACCTAACTCCATTTCTTGGCACAGGAAGGTGGAGAAGAAATACTCCAAATTACACACAAATTGCTTTAGAGATGCATTACAGCTTTACTGCATAATGCTATGATGGCTGAACTTCTGCAGGACATTTACCCCTTTGACAGGCTGTGCATCAGAAGCTAACCTGGCCTCTCTCCACATTCCACAAGATTAGTGCACGTTTGCAGAAGCATAGAGAAAGGAAATCCAATAATCTTGTTCTCTCCATCCATCTTCTCAGTGAGAGAGACAGTGCTACTCAAGGTAGCAATTATAATGCTATTTCACCAACAGAAAAAGATATTTCTGCATTTTGCTCCAAGGACCAACCGGTCACTGAAGCAGGTTCAGCAATACCAGTGAGACTTAACCTGTAAAAATGTGTGTTGACAGATGCTACAGAAGTTTTCCCTCTTCACCTTCCCACACTTTTCTCCCGTTACAGGAGAGAGGAAAAGGTAAGGGGAGAATAGGCAGCAGTTTCCTAGGATCTGAGTGACTGACATTTGGCTGCATCAGTTCTAGCAATAGATAGTAAGGCCCCAAGGCTTGGCAGAAAAATATTTACTGCTCTATTACCAATAGGCGATTTCAAGCGCTTTCTGTAATGGTATGGCAGAGAGTTCTTCTGGTAGGGGAAGGGAATAAGGCTGGATACATGGTTTCCATTGGGAATTTTGGTAGTCTATTCAGCAGAACAGGAGAGGTCTTTCTTAAGTCTACCTGACAGCCAGAGGGACATTTCTTGATACTACAAGAAGGCCCACAAAACACCTACTCCTAAAGTTAAAAGGCCAAAGCATATTGAACAACTTTATGCAGCTGCCCAAAGAGAGAACTTGGAGGTTGATATGTGCTTTTAAAGTCCTGGCAGACATGTTTTCAAGAGCCCTGGGCACAGTATTTTTTGTTTGAGATGAGCTGAAGTTCTCAAATAGCTTGTGCCACTGGTACAATAGAATCAGAGTCTAAGGTGGAAAATACACCTAAGATCACCAAGTCACCATTTACTTAACACTACCAAGTCCACTGCTAACCCATGCCCCTAAGAGCCATGAAAGTACCATTTCAGTTAGATCTTCGGCTCAGAGCTCCTCAGCCTTCCTCCCTCATATCTGGTTGCCACACACTCACTAGCAATAACAAGCCTCTTCAGCTTATCAAGGAGAAGCTGACTACAAGGCAGGACTCTCTCTGCTTCTGTCTACCAGCCCCACAAATGCCTAGATACTGTTCAGTATTCGTGCTTTTTGCTCTCAACCTCCACAAGGGAGAGCAAGAAGTAACATGTGGATTAATTTATCTCTCCATCCACTACTATGCCACACCCCCCAAGCAAGTCCAACTTTACTTGTTTAATTACCTTATTCTCTCTGAAATTAAGTTTGCTCTCAGAAGGCAAGGCATCAAAATTATCTCAGCCCCCTATAACTAGTTTAGCACTTCTACAGCCATAATAGTATTTTTAAAGTACACTTCCCACAGCACAGACAAACCACTATTTAAAATGCTTTTCCTCCTAACAAGATGTGTCACAGCACCAACAACCAGAATGAGAAAGCAGCAAGTATCTGATAGCATATACGCTATCAGAATTTATTGGCAAAGGTTTGGAAGAGCAGTGCATGCATTTCACTGTCAAAACATCTGAATTCTGTCACCTGAACAGAAAGGATTCAGAAGAGAGACAGCAAGCTTTCTTAAGGAAGTCATGCTTCTTAAACTTACATGAATTAGCAACAGGAAATTGGCAAGGAGAACTGCTGGGATAGCTTGAAATCTTGGCCTCAGCTGGGAATGCAATGTATGAGACGAAATGAGTGGTGCATCCAGTAGAGGATCATCTTCCAAACTCTGTGTTATTTCCAAGGAACCCTGGAACAGAAGGGGAAGGCAAATGATAGCAACAGGTAAGCTCTAAAAGTAAAGTACAAAGGTTTAAGAATTTTCTGTTAGCAAATAAAGCCTTAGGAGGAGTAAAAACCCCACTAGGTTAATACCTTGAGACAAATTCTTAAACTGTAGGTAAGCTCTCATCACACCATTATGTGATAACTCGGTCCTTGAGGAATCCAATTCTAATCTACTTCCTAGTGTTACACTGAGTCTTCAGGAATTTTAGTCCTTAAAATTTATTACAAGTATCTGAGCTTCAATCCTGAGAGATGTCAGAATCATTAGCATATTTATAGGAAAAAGTAGAAAAAAAATGACAAAATCTCTCTCACATACTTTACACAGGTACTGCAAAACTCGTTGTTGTTCTTACTTCTGTCCAACTACAGTTGGAGGCAACAACAAAGCTGCAGTGTAACAGTAGCAGTTTGAGAGATTCAGCCACTGACACTACTGACACGTCAAAGCACCTGCAGCAGTAACTGGAACTGAACTCAGGCAAGGAAGAAGCAGTAGTTCATAGAGGGTAAAAGATGTTACCAAGTGCTGAACAAGACATTCTCTGCCTACGCTAGGGAGAATGCAGCCCACCCTTGTCATGTTGGAGCTGAGTATTAGGTCTTTGGCTTCACATTCAGCTCAAACGTAGTATCTTTTACTAAGTATAAGTTAAAACTAAGTATGGGTGGAGGGAAAAACCTTGGACAAGGAACTTGCCCCCGAGCAATGCATCCCTGCTCCTTTCAGGCCAGGACAAGGTCATTCAATACAGCTTAAGTGGAATATACACAGGCACTATGATGGCCAAAACTACTACTTTCTCTCTTAGCATCCTGTTATGCCTTAGAAGATAAAGCAACTCAAGATTTCCACTCAAGTTTTGACTGCTCTTCTCCTTAATGATAGCCCAGGTTCACTGGGCTATTTACTGTTTCATAAACTGAGAACTTCTTTGCCTTGAAAGAAAGCAGCATAAGCCTCAAGACAAATGAGGCATGCCATCCTTCTAGACACTAGCACAAGAAGAGAGAGATTAGACCTAGGTTCATACTCCATGTTAATGAGGACAATGTAGATTGGCCCCCCAGTGTTATTTCACCTGCAGAAAACTGCCTACAGTGAAGGAAGCAGTCATCAAGGGTTATTTCAGTCAACAACCAGTTTTATTTTAGAACCACAAATACTACACTTGCCCTACCACAGAGGAGTGTGAACAGACCTCCCTCAGCTATTTGATACCTTCTAATTAGCCCAGTCTTTGACTGTGAATGACCCTTACTGAAATACCTGCCTGCCAAAATGACCTTTTACTACACACCTAAATGTCTACATATGGCACTCCTCTTATGTTACCAATATCAAATCCAGAAGCAAGAGAGTGAAGATGCCCTCTCTCCATTGTTTGCCCATTTTCAGAGGTCAGGTATAATTTCAAGATCTGAAAGCAAGGACCAGCAGCCAAGGCATCTTGCCTTATTCTTTAGAAGAATAGGAAGAAATCAGGAAGAAATTCTTTACTGCGAGGGTGGAGAGACTCTGGAACAGGTTGCCCAGTGAAGCTTATGGATACTCCATTCCTGGAAGTGTTCAAGGCCAGGCTGCATCGGGTTTTGAGCAACCTGGTTTAGTGGAAGGTGTCCCTGCCCATGGCAGGGGTGTTGGAAATAAATCATTAAAGACCCTTCAAACCCAAACCACAGAATCAACAGCAGTGTTAACAGCTCACATCTCCCACAAACACAGTGATTCTCCTTAGGACAATATCCTTTGTCTCATGGGAATAAATGATTCACCCTTTCTGCAATACCGTGAGAGATCACAGCACTCCTTCACAGAGAAAGCTTTATCAGAGCTTTGACCGCGTTACTTCCTCTACAACACGGGCTACAATCCGTCTTTGCATCCTAAAATACAGCTAGTATTAGGAAGCAGTGGATGACATAATCTCTTCAAGTAGATATTATAACAGACAGCATGGGGAGGAAGGGAACTAAAGCATGGGATATGATGATCCAATGCAATCAATCTGACATTAAGAAAATCCAGTAAGTGTCCTAACTAGAGCAAGCACAGCTTTCATTTCATGAAGATGAGCCAAAACCACAGGTGTCAAAAGCCAAAATGCCTTAAATCCGGCCTGGTTTGGCAGTGCTGCTGAGCACAGGTTAAAGTTTCAGCCTCTTGGCTCCCTGATCCACTTCCAGCATGTGACCACTGCCACAGCAGCCCAGCACCAGGAGAAGGAGGGCAGGCAGGAACAAGCCACAGCCAGCAAGCCTTGCCCACGCAGCCTTCCAGCTGGGGCGGGGAGAAATATGCAAACAAACATAAAAACGCCGTGGTCATGCCAGCGAACAGCACATAGTCCAGAGATGGCACTGGCAGGATCCGCCTGTGGAAAAATAACCCAGAAAAGCTGAAGGAGCTACACGAGCAGCCTCGATTAGAGGCTAACAATCTCAGTTAGAAACAAGCCCAGGCCCAAATGCTTCGGGGGTATTTCAAGCCCGGCTGGGGAGGGGCAGCGCGGGGACCGAGGGGCCGCGGCGGCCTCCTCACTCCCGAAAGGGCCACTGGGGAGGCGCCCGGGCCGGCGGCTCCCCCCGGAAGGGGCAGATAAAGCCTCAGGCGCTCAGGACCGAAAAGAGCCAGGAAGAGGCGGAAGGAAGAGACGGCACGGAACACGAGGCGCCCACCCTCAGCGGCAGCCCGGCCGCTCACCCGGGCGGGGCCCCGCGGCCGCGGCCCCGCTCCCGCCCGCCGCGCTCACGTTGTCCAGGTCCTGCCGCCGCCTTCCC
>VZTX01010332.1:1313020-1324592 GCA_013400915.1 Pardalotus punctatus | reverse complement strand
CCGTGTCTGGGGCTGAGCTCAGCGCCCGCCCCGCCGCCCCGGCACGGGTCCGTGCCCCGAGCCCGCCCTGCGGTGCCACGCTGTCCCGCGGCCCGCTCGGTGCGGCTCTCTCGGCGGCCCGCGGCTGAATTCAAAATGGGGCCCAGTTACAGCAGGCTCCGGGCTGGTGCCCCTGAGGGGCCGTGGCTCGGGAGGCAGCGCTGGGAGGGGAAAGTACCCCAGCAGCAGATGGCTGGCCAAGGTGTGGGGGTGAAGGCAGCGTTGTGTTGCTGTCAGCTTGTAGTGCAGGGTATTCTCCCATCTTCCATTTGTCTTGCAGGGGCTTCTTGAGGAAAGGATGGGGTCTGCGCGGCTAGTTACTATTTCCAGTGGATCTTGTTGCCCCTTTGGAAAGTTTTAGCGTGCACAAGGCACTTTATAAATTTTCTAAGATACTTATGGCTCGGTTGTATATTTTGTGAAGAAACCCATTTTCTTTAAAACATTTTAAAATTTCATTTTATAACCCTTTATGATCACCCTGAGACAGACTGGCCACTCACATTGTCCAGACTACTCACTTTATGGGTATCTGTCTTATTGACATTGACAGCATTGTGTATTCTGGATGTTCCTCAATCACTTAGTTGTGCTTACTTATTCTTTGGTAATCTTCGTTAGCCTCTCTGACATTTTTCAGCTATAACCTTTCTGAAATGGGAAGGATCAGAATGACACGGTGTTCAAGCATGCACAAAGTATGAATTTCCAAAGCATCATATTTATTATCTGTTGTGTGCTCTGTTCACCTGCTAATGTTTCTTAACCGTCTGTTTCTTCTATATGAACATCCTTTAATTTTCAGCTGATGCCAGTGAGGCCTCTGAAGAGGATCAAAGCTGTATGGGGGTCTGAAAGACAAGCAAGACTGTATCCCCTCCAGGTTGTAATTGTTCTACGTATACTATTTAAGAGAAGCCAGGACTGTCACCCTGAACAGCTGCAGTGGCTCTGCCTCTCTTGAAAGCATGTCAAAGTGCCAAGGGGTGAAAACTGCTCTTGAGGTATGAGCTTTTTCAAATAATAACTTCCAAGTTTTTTATCTCAGTTTCTGTGACTTTTCTTGGATATCTTTTTCTAGAAAAAATACTCAACCTCCTGTCCGGAGTATTAACATTCATCACTTGCATTCATTTGTTCCTGTTTTACATAGATACACACATTTAATGAAGTGGACAACTATCTTAAATTAAAGAGAAGCCTTAAACTTGCTGGTTTCACTAAGATAAAGTCCAGCTCCTGTGATAAGACCATGCTCTATTCCAGTTTCTCAGCCTAAATGTTCCTCTTCCCTTCTCCTTACTGTGCTTCCACATTTTTCCTTCCTGGCAAGAACACAAATCCTACTGATCAGCAGAGGACAAAAGTTTTCAGTGACAGTGAAGTGAGGCCACAATTTGCTGCTCAAGTAATAAGCATTACTTTTGTAAGGTGTTCTGCCTTGCCAAATAGGTATCTTAGCAGGTGTGCTCAACATCTACACAGACCTAATAATCATCAGAGATTAAGGGTGGTTCAATAGATTAGTCTGCCACTTGATTGTGCAGTTTTTGCAAAGGTGCTGTGTGACTGCCAGAACTTCCCATTCCTCTGTATGACTATACAACTTACCTGCACAGGGCCTTTGCCTGAGCTTTTCCTCAGCCTGAAAAGCATGAGGCCTTTACCTTTTGTTTGTTTTGCAAGGAGCAACAGTGTCTGTTCTGGAATAATCAGAAATGCTTGCACGTAGTGTGTTATACTTAGTCCCACAGCCAAGAAGCTAATAACAGTGCCAGCTATTGAGAATGGCTAGAATTTTTTAAAAAACTATAAATATATATAACTTATATTGATTAAAATATGTTATAGCCATTTATTAAAAAATAATTAAAATAGCATTATTAAAAAAAAAAAAAAGAATTTACAAGAAAACCCCCAAAAAACCCCACCAATAAAAATATGTCTTTCACAAAAATTCACATATCACCTCATGTTGCTTAGCCACTATTGTTTTCATTTATGACCAACAGCACATTTGTTTTTCTTGTTTCCTCACATTTTGTTGGTTTCCTTACATACATGCTTAGGAATGCACACACCTTTTTGTCTTTAAATCAGAACGGTTTGGATTCTGAATTTGGCAAGGATGATATTTGAGGGGAAACAGTAGAGGGGAAGAAGATGTAAAGAAAAAAATGAAGCTATTTAGAACACTTGTTCAAAGTGTTAGGAACCAAGAAAGCTAAAGTCAGGGATTTCATTAATTACTTGGGTACATAAGTTCAAGTTACTCCCTTTTCTCATCAGCATAATAATTTAGGTTGTGGAAGTACTCCTCCTTCTGCTGCCTGTCTCCATAAAATACTATCGGATACTTGTAATCTTGGGTTTAGCCTTTTTCTTCAGTTATGTAATACATTGTATCAACACAGTGCTATTTAAAAAGTGAACACAATTGCTGCTAAGTAGTTGCCATTTCTCTGTGCTTGTTCAAAGATAATTTTCTAATAATTTCTGTTTATTTGGAGATTCACAAATTTGGTCTAATGTATAATCCATTACTACAAAGTGCTGTATACTTACAAAACACCTTGATTCAATGTCTTGCATACATATACATAGTGTGTGAGACATGCCATTAGACAAGTGTTTTAAGATAAAATCAAAAGAACAAATTCTTCTAACCATAGAATCTTAAAGTCCCAGTAAGTTTACATTTATTAGCATTCATTTGCATAGGTATAATTTTATATATAATTGTAAGCCTTCTTTCTACTGAATGGAAAAGTAAGACTTCTCAAAGGATTACTGAAGTGCACAGTTGAGGGGAAAATTAGAAGTTTAAATATTTGAAGTGCACAAACATTTACTGTATACAACACCAGTTAACATACACTAGAAATATGTGACTGCCAGTTTACCTAAAATATGTATGTAATCCTTATAGTAGTAGTCTACTCTTGTTCTTACTAGATCACCCAATATTTTTTGGTTTTGATATATCATTTTAATTACTAGATTGACAGGTTTGTTTTTTTTTTTTTATAGTGAGAGGTATTAGTGATGTAGTTATGTTTTAATGAAGTAAGAGTCTCTTCTGCTCAATTCCTGTTCCACCTTCGATCAGATTTTACAGACGTTGTCATTTTAGTGCACAGGACTTGAAAGTCTGTCTCCTGAAAGATGATCCAATGGTGGGGAGTCTAAAACAGACATAGATATGGCCTGTTCTTAAATTATTTCCACTGCAACTCCATCAGTAATGGTGAAGGTATCTGATAAGGGTAAGATAAAAAGATGTGGTATGGCCCAACAATGCTATGTTGGCTCTACTTAGACATTAGATATCCAGGATTAAATGCTCTACTTAGGCATTACCTTTGCCATGTCAGTAATAATTACAATATTTGGGGACTAGCTGTCACAATTGTATCCTCACAAAGAGGCATAATATCTACTTTTCTTCCTCTCAGTTTCATTTAAAATTTGGCATGAATGGAAACAGGATTGGGCTCACAAACTTTTTCACATTCAACTATAAGATATAATTATTATTACTCTTTCTTATTCATACTACAAAGTACAATTAGTACTTAAACCATATTCAGGTCTATGTAAAGAATACAGTCACTGCTCTGAGAATATGGGGTTGTGACAGATCCCAGCATTATTAAAAATACAAATGGGAAGTGAAAAGGTAAAAATAACAGTACAAAATTTTATTTGCATGAATTGGTTGTAATAGGCCTGAAAGCCATACTGCAGTAAGTGCAGTCTATGTTCTAGCCTCAGATTACAGGTACTTCAGAAGCACTCATTTTATTTCAAGCTTCTGTAAGTCTTTTTAATCCTGGGGAGGTTAAAAAAGCAGTTCACTGCTGAATATGTTTAATACAAAGGAACCTTTCACTCCATGTATAATTTCAGATTTTCACATCATGCAAGTGTAAACTTTTTGTGTTGAGCATCACAGGTCTATTTATACACAGTAATCACGTAATCAAATGCTGCCACTTGCTATGAAGCTTTTGCTTCATAAGTAAAATGTCCATTAAAAATGTTGTGGCCTTTAAATGCAAGCTATTGAAAAGAGAAGAGCGTAACACCGGTATTGATAAAAACTCTTTCAGTCTTTCACTAATTAATATACAAATTTGAATGCTGAAAGCTTAGTGTGGCCATGGGTTACTTCAGCTAATCTGTTAATACAAATAATTTGGCAAAATGTCTTTCTTGTCCATAATGAAGTCCAGAGACAGGAATGATGAAAAGAGTTAGATAATACAGCTGTAGAGAGAGAATTTGGACTGCTTTATGCAGATGAGACAAAAAATGAAATAATAGCAAAGGGAAAAAGTGTGAGAAACAGAATGGACACTCTTGATTATTTTAATTTTATTGATTTCCCAGATATATTAAAAAGCAAATAAACTGGGGTTAAAGAAAGGAGACAACTTGTCAATTTCATATGTGTTTTTAGAAATATACACTGGGAGTACAGAAGTTCAGAATTAAGTATCACAATGTGTCTTATATTGTGGTTAAGATGAGTTTGGGAGTTTTAAATGGTTTAGCACTTAAGCAAATGGCCAGTTTTCCGGGTGAAAAGTACTACCTCTGCAAAGCAACTTTCTTCACTTTCTTCTGATTTTTCAAAATCCTATTTCTGTTTAAATTCTGTTACAAAGCTGTCACAATATGACAAGCATTTATTTCAACTATATAAAGGGAAACACAGAGCTATTTCTGAAAACATTTGAGTTCAAATTATATACTTTCTAGGATGATTTTCATTCAAAAAAAGGAATGTTTTTGATAATTACCTCAGGAAAACTACTAGTAAAATTGAAATAAAGACAGAAGATGAAATTTCAAGGAAAAATTAGGGCTTTTCCCCCCCTACAGTTTTTTCTCAGTTTTCTGAATAGCTTGTCTGAAAATCTTAAAATGAACTTGTCAAGAACTAGTTCATGTAAACTAATTTTAGGCTGTATGGTTAAATATTAACATTCCAACAAATATTCTTTTGAGTATTTTAAGTTCTGAAGTTACCAAATTTTTTTAACCTCTGTATATTAGTCCATATCCCAATGTCCTTTTGCATAGAAATATTGGAAAGAGACTGTCCTTGATACCAGTGAAAATTCTCCTCCAGGAACACTATAATAAACTACTGCTTGTACCAGAATTATTGGACTAAACCTTTTCATACCTTTATCTTTGACTTAAATTTCCCCTTAATTTTTTTTTTTCAATTTGCTATGAGTACAATTTTAATAGACATTCTACATAGTTACAAGTACTGATCCTGAGCTATTTTCTTAACCAATGAATTTGCAGTACTTCTAGTCTTTCTTGCACACACAGAAAAGGTTATTCCAAATGAAGATTCACTCAATTTCTGGAACAGCAGCATGATATGCTTTTTCACTTTCTATGAACAGACTCTCTGCAAAATTTTGTGCAGTGACTACATCTATGTGATTGCTATTGCTATGCCTTCCTGAATGAATTTTAATATTTTAATGTCTTCTCTTTCATTATCTGTTTGTACAACATAAGAATCTGAACAATGTATGAGGTATATCCCACTTGCTTTTTCCCAGTCTACAGCATTTTTCATTTTCACTGCATGTCCCCTCAAGCGCCATAGACTCTGCAAATACCGTTCCTCCTGTCTTGTTTATATGCATATGAAACAGTAAATATTCAGATTGATTCCTTCAGCATACTATGTCACTTTTCACAGTGTAAATTGCTCCTAATTACTGTTCTTAGGTAAGCTCACAATGAGCATGACTACAAGAAATTGATGATTTTAACTGTTGGTTTGCAATAGGCCAATCCTGGATACCCAGGATGATTAAAACAAGTCAATTTCTCTCTCTGCTCATGCATCCAGGAAGCACTAGGTGGCGGCACATCAGTTGTTTAAATGTAATTTTAATTAATGAGCCGTTTTCTTCTGAGAAAGGGGTGTGTTGGTTGGCTGACCTGGTTAGGACTATCTCACAATATTGTTGTTAGAGGGGGGATATGATGGAGGAAAAGCCCACAGACTTTGACAGGCTTGCATCTAATAGATATAATATTGTACCTCACAGTTATTATCTATGAAGAAAATTACTTTTGCTTCATTTCTCAAGAGCATAATGTTTTGACAAGTTAAACAAGTATGACAGAACATAATAACAAACGAAAGTCTTTTCTACACTCTTATAAAGAAAAATAATCAGGAAAAAACCCCAATGACACATTGTTTGCTAAAATCTAAATGTTGCAAATAAGTCAATTTTTTTTTTCTGGTGTAGGCTGTACACAAAAATGATGCAGAATTTATTTCAATGCTGTATTATTTGGTGTTGAGGGTGAAGCTCCTTGTCAGATTTGCACATTGCTGATTGGGATGGTCCAACTTTTCCTAAGATACACTTGCTGCAGGTTTCTGCTTCTCTCTTTGTATCATGTCTAAGTGATCACAAGGTGAAATCTGATAATTTTTGATGGGCTTTCTTCTGGTTTGGTGAATGCAACCCACTCAGTACAGAGACCTGACTGCCTTATCCAGTGTAAAGGAAGGAACACAAATCTGCCGGTATGAGAGTAGGGGTTGGTCCACCTCTTTCACACTCATCTCAGGGATACACTGTATGTGAAATCCAAATCTTTGCAGCACTGGACCTTAGATCTGTTCATCAAGATATCTACTTTTCATCTTTCTAGTTTGCAGTACAAATATGAATCATAACCATGACCTACATTTGCTTTGATTCATAACTCTTACTTGAGCCAGGACTTCCCTTTGGAAGATGTAATCTAGAAGGAACACAGCACTGACCACAGGGACCTGGCTTCTCCATCAAGTAGAATTCAAAAGTGTCATACCATTTGCTTTTTATGTGACCCTTCTTTTCTAGAAATATTATTAGAGTACTTAAAGTCTGTTTACTAGACTGGGTGCCATAATAAGTCTTTCTAGAAATTACACTGTATCTGGTTTTGAACAGGGAAAAAACAGGTCTTAGTTACTAATTTTCACCATCATCATTATAAGGTGAAAATTTTACAGTACAAATCTTATCCCTTCACCTATTTTTATTAAGTATGTATCATTCTTAGTGCTCCAGCAATTGCTCACACAGGACAATAATGCTAGTAAAGACTAAATATTTTAATCCATGCTTAATTGTATTTAACTGATTTTGGTCACAGTACAATTTATTTTTGATAGCAGCTGCTTTGCTATTCCTTATATCACAATCCCAATTTACATGTTTTATTTTTTCTCCCTCTGCCTACTCTCCAGTACATATTCCTCTGCAATCTGGTCCCTTTCTCAGTCTGCTGCATGCACTTTCTTGAATTTCCTTTTCACATTACTTTTCAGTGTAATTCTTCTCAACTGCATTCATGTCCTTAGCTCAATGGTTCTCTGAAACTTTAAATATTCCATGCTTCTGAAGCAAGAAAAAGAAGTTTCTTCCACTAGAGTGAGGCCTTCAAGATTAGGCAATGCTGGATTAATGCTGATATTAGTGCTGGTATCTTAGACAAAAGAATGTAGTAGTAGCTAATGTCTGTGTTAAACTCAAGTCCTGTCATGAATTCCACAAACATCTCTGTGGATTTGTTTAGATACAGGGGCCTGGGTTGTATAAAGGTCTGCTGCTGGATGGAAATGTTACTGGGGGTGAAATGCATGGGGGGAAAAGATGCATGTGTGCCCTCACGTATTTTGCATAAATGCACACTTATTTTTGCATAGATTTTGTGCATAATTTACTCACAACTCAATTCAGTAAGATGCAAATATAATGGATAACCTAAGAGCTAACAAAATGAAGAAGCACATTGTTTTTCTGTTTGAAGCAACAGAAGTACAGAGAAGTACTTAAGTATTCAATTCTAGCCCCTCTCCTTTCTTCTTCCCTGTTCATGAAAAGAATCCCAGCCTCAGCAGCATGCCCTCGTAAGCATTCTACCCAAATCCTTCAGAAACTATGATTTCCAATATCTTAAACAAAAGTAAATGTTCTTACCACCTTATTTTTTGTCCTTTTTGGAGATGTCTTCTAACCTACGTTTTTCAATTAAACATAAGTAAGAACTTATATCGGTGTCCTCTGTGGCTAAACCTAAACCAGATTTCTCTAATGTGACCACGTCAGCATAATGCATGATCCCTTAAACATGCTAATAAAACACCATGTATGTATGCAGTCACATTGACCTTTACCAGGATTAGTTATTCTCTTTGTAGGACCATGTAACTTGTGAAACTACCTTGCTAGCAAGCAGAGCTCTGCTAGCATAGTGCCATTTTCACTGGATGTAATTAACTGATGGATAGTACCGGGGTTTCTATATCAGTAAAGCACTTCTAGTTGTCAATACATCTGACGAACCATGTGATCCTAAGTAAGCATTGGCCACATTCCTTCGTAACTCACCAAAACAAGTGGGAAAGTGCCAAGAGTTATTACAGGGATAGCCTGAAACATGTCAGGGAATCTCTTCAGTAAATGCAGTAATTCAAATTGCTGCAGCATAAACAAAAATGACAGTTTTTTCATCACAGATAAGATACATAGCCCATTTCCTTTCAAAACTACATACATACACCCACAGACATATATAAATAAGTTTTTTCTCTGAAAGTTCTTTTCTAAGAAGAGGTATTGGATCAAACAGAATCCCATAAAAATCTAGACATTGTATTTAAACGATGTGTTTTCTCATTATTAGAGATACAAGTTGTTTTGCGATAACCACATAATGTAGTTTGGCTGAAGTAGTTTTTGCTTCAGCTGTTTATGATTCCTTTTGGAATTATTGAATTCCAAAGACATAATTTTCAGAAAAAAAAATAGAACCTTGCCCTCTTTGTTTCTTTCTGATGCTCTGCATCACAGAAGTTGTGTGAACTAATGTTGAACATTGGCTCTGAAGCCAAAACAAGACTGCAAGAAAACGAGAGAAGTCACAGGTTAGAAATGCTTAATGTTTATTTAAGAATAAATGGTTGTGCTGGTTTTAGCTGGGCTAGAGTTAATTTTCTTCACAGTAGCTCCTATGGGGCTCTTTGGATTTGTGCTTAACAGAGTCAACAACACAGAGATGTTCTTGCTATTGCTGAGCAGGGCTTGCACAGAGCCAAGGCCTTTTCTGCTTTTCATTCTGCCACACTGGTGAGGAAATTGGGGGTGCATGGGAGGCTGGGAGGAGACACAGCCAGGACAGGTGACCCCAACTGACCAAAGGGACATTCCCACACCAAATGACATCATGCTCAGTATATAAAGTGGGGGGAAGAAGGAGGAAGGCGATGATATTTGGAGTGACAGTTTTTGTCTTCCTAAGTAACCATTACATGTGATGGGGCCCTGCTCTTCTGGAAATGGCTGAACACCTGCCCGCCCATGGGAAGCAGTGAATTCATTCCTTGATTTGCTCTGCTTGTGTGTGCAGCTTCTGCTTTCCACATTAAACTGCCTTAATCTCAACCCACAAATTCTCTACCGTTTAGCCTTCTGATTTTGTCCCCAGTCCTACTGTTGCGGGGGAGTGAGCGAGTGGCTGCCTGGGGCTTGGCTGCTGCCTGGGGTTAAACCACAACAATGCTGCTAAACAGTTCTGCCCTGTTAGCATGGGGCAGAATCTGCAGCTGCCTAGGTGCTTGCAGGATCTATATGCAAAGTGTGTACCAAACCCCTCAGCTTCTGGACTAGTTCACAACTTTACGATAGTCTTATGTGGACTGTTAAGCACAACATAGTACAATTCACTTAGGTCTTAGGGATCAGTAGAATTTGAGATCCTTGTCTTTCAAAGTGACTTGTCCAGGAGTTTACTCTAAATTATAGAAACCTGGAAGTGTGATGTGACAGTCATCGTCAACTCTCGGATATACCCAGGCCACATCTGCTTATGAATTTCCCTTGGTCATGCTATGCTACATGGAGCCAGAAGAATTTTAAACCTCCATTTCCAAGAGCATTCTTGCTGGCTGGCCCCTTTGGAGCAGACTTCCCTGCAAGCAGGTTTTGGTGTGTATTTAAATCTTTAACAAGTACCTTGTCTTCTCCAATACAACCCAGAGGCAAATCTAGTTGTCTCTCAAGAGGAGACAAATGCAGCAGTTACAAAGCACAGACTTCATAAAAACAGGCACTGCCAATTGTGATTATTTAATTTAGAAAAACCTCCAGTGGAAACCCATTGAAAAAATTTTGAAGTGTTCCCAAATCAAACATCACAGTGTAGTGAAAGAGGATTGGTAAACTGAGAAAACTAAAATGGCATTTTCCAAGTGAGGAGTATTACTGGAGATTAGCAAAGATGAAAATAACAGATTAAAATACATTTAGTTTTAATAGCCAGAGATTTTTTTAGAAACATTGATGAATGCTTTATGTATCCATCTATAACATCCTTCACCCAAAACACACCTGCCATTTTGTTTTGCCTCCTACTTGAAATATGCTGTCCTCAAACTCTTCTCACTCTTAGAAAAACAGTGTTGGTCAGTTACTAGTAGATTTATTAGTTTAGAGATAATATTCCAGTTTAAAATCTCCTACTCCAGTGAAGAAGCATTTTAATTTTACAGACACTATCAGGCTTAAATACATGAATTGTGTTCAGCTTTCTAAACCTATTTTCCAGTACATAGTCTTCAAAAATTTGGAAGTAATTTACAGAGGTTTAAGTACAGTAAATTCTTCTCTAATGCCCCAAGCCACAAGTTGCTAAACGTAGTACTCTTGATCTTTGCTTGAACTAGTGTTGTTTACAAAGACACATTTGAAATAGATCCCTGTTCGTTTTCCTTTTTGCCATTTTGCATCACAGAGGCTACTTCAGCAAGCATTAAAACACAACTCAAGTACTTAGTTATCAGTGTCAGCAACGTTTGGAAAAGATAGGACAAGACTGGAAAAGAGTGGCAGTGTTCCTGCTGGACTTGATCAAATAAAAGCCAATGAGACCCAGCAGGTCACAGAGAACTAGAGCCGTGTTCAACTCCTCCATCCCGACGCACTTTTGCTCTTCCCTTCGACCCCTGCTCGAGCTGAAACCACCTGCATGAGCTGGTGTCGGGCCAGCTCCTTGGCTAGCCCGCGAAGATGTCCATGTCCCGCATGGCGCGCACCTGCTGGTGGATTTTCTCACTGAGGAGACCTGGGACGGCTTTCATTTTTTTTTTTCCCCCTGGGACTGAGCACCTGTGTGTTCCCAAGGGAGCACCCCAAGCCATGCTCCCTGTGCTGAGGACACCCTGACGCGGGCGCTCCGCAGAGCAGCTCGGGGTGTCGCTCTCCGGCCCTGCCCTGAGCCACCGCTTTCCCGGGAAGCAGGGGACACACACTTGGGCACCAAACCCTGGCTCATCCCCCTCGAAGGCCACGCTTCTGCCAGCAAAGGGCAGTGACGTCTCAGCCGCCTCTTCCGAAAATCCCTGGGACGAGGCTACCCTACCTCCCGGGCGGGAGGCTCCGGCGAGACGACCCCTACCCGCCGGGGGTACCGGAGCGCCGCCATCACCCGCGCA